>JACTTY020000029.1:1810714-2414285 GCA_014595695.2 Epargyreus clarus clarus
TGTCTACGAGTGTTATAGAAACAGACTTCGGATAGCATATGAAGTAACTTAACTTACTTCGCTAAAAATTCTTAACATTTATCAAACTAATGTTTTGTTGGTCATTCACTTGTAAAATGTACTTCTTAGACAAAGAAAGGCACAAATAAAATAACGTAACTGGAACTGTTTAAAACAACTAATACTAAAAATAAAACGTAGCGTGATCGCACCGTTATTAGATGAAAAGAATGAAAGTTATTTGCTATACACGTTGAAGTTGCGACGAAAAACTCACGGAACAACACTTCGGTAATTGTTTTTGTAGTAACAAGCGATATTTTCACGCCTCCCAAGTGTTTTACGGAAAGTGGCTAATATCGTTGCGAATTGCGTGACCGAACCGCTTATATCAAGTTCATTCAGAATTAGTGGCACAGCTCCCACTCAAAAGAATTATGAATGAACGCGGCATATTTATGCATATACGAGCTGAAGAATATTTTATTAAATTTACGTGTTTTATTCCTGATGTTGTTATTTTCTTGCTTTTGGGTATGTACATCTTATCCGTCTTATCCGAATCTATATCCAAGTCTGTCATTTTGAAGAGATAGAGGTACGATTAAAGTTCTAACGTTGATATTGAATAAAAAAATATATTAATGAATGAGTAATTGAATGGAGGAAAACATAATAAACTCTTTCTAATCACATCCTCACAAAAATAAAAGCTTAACTGCGACGACTAAAAGCTAAATATAACTATATATCATTAAGTTATATTTAGCTTTTAACAAAAACCTTAAACAGTCCTGAAATGATGCCCATCAATATCGATGACCGAATCAGATCACGGAAAGAAATGAAGCCGACCTGACATGACAAATCGCTCTCCACATGTAATAGCTAGCCCAATCCAATCCAAGCCATCGAGTGCTGTATTATTCATAGAGTGTCGACAAGTCGCTCGTACATCACTACTGCCTGAAGGACAGACTGATGATAGATAATGTACGTGTAGGTGTAAGGAGTACCGTCTGTGTGTATGTCAAAAGTGTCCGTGTCAGTATATCAAATGACTGACGTAAAGAAAAGCACCAAAAATATTTATTTTAACTGTATTTACGAAACTATTTTGGACTACATAAATAGTTCACATTCTGTATCCAGTTCTATTAACTGCTTTACTAAGTTATTACATTTTGGAAATCGGCGCACTTCACGTCTATAACTCCTAAGTTCATTTCATACTCCTTGGCTATACTTGCGCCATTTTGGAGGGATTTTTAACTGTTGGTTATTATTTAAAAAAAAATTGTAACCACTTTTAATACAAATTATTGCATAGTATTGTAGTTTCCCTCACTTTCATTAGGGAAAAAATGGTACATAGTAGTAGGTAAATTAGTTGTATGCCCCTGGAATTGAAACCCTGGACCAGAGCGTAAGGACCACTGAGCTATGTTAAATAGAACTTCACAGAAAGACGGCATTTTTACTGCAAAATTTTACACATATTAAAATTTACGAACATGACCCAATATGTAACACTGGCAGTACATAAACTTTACTATGTTACAAATATACCAACGGGGATAGAGTCTTGCGGTAACACACAAGTGACAAGCAATCGAATCTGGTATTATATTGATTTACGTCTCACCGCGAGATCGAAAATCCCCGGGGTATACCCGAGCGCTCAAACAGACTGTTACATACAGTTCCAAGTAATGAAATAATAGTTACTCTTAGTATGAATGTTTTAGTATGATTATGATACCTTTACCTGTATTAAAATAAAATTAAACTGCTTAAAACAGTTACGATGAAATTTTAGTAGGTTGTAATCTAGGTTTAAAGTTTGGTCTTTCATGCTTTGGAGCCGGGGTTCCAGACCGCAAAAATACTGGTAATTATGATTTAAGTATCTACGAGTGTAATAGAAACAGACTTCGGGGAACAAATTCAAATTAATAAATCATTAATCGAAAAGGAAAATGGTGTAGTCAATTTTTTTCCCGCAATCTAGACGTGTAGCATTACCATGAGTTGGCATAGAAACGCCACTATAGAAATGGTAAATAGAAAACTATTGTCATTTTGCTAGTGAATAACATAACTACTATCGTTACGGTATTTCTTGACAACGTCTGTCAAATTAATGACTCATGGGACCGAATTTGTATGGCAATAGATCATAATGACATTAGCTAGCGATTTGATTTTGATAGGTTTTTTACGTATCGAGTTACGCCACTACGGATTTTAGTTCTACGAGTAACCACCAGAGGCGCTGTACAATTTTTCATACATTTATTTTACGCAGTCGCTAGCGAGTAATACTTTTGTAAACTCATGGTAGTCCTAGTGATGTTAAACTTATTTTAACCGCGATGGCGAACGTCCAAAGGAAACCTACATGCCTAATGATTATTTTAATAATAATAATAGTAAACTGACGTTTGATTCCTGCATTTGCCCTAAAAATTCTCAGGAAACTCTATAACGAAAGAGTTAAAAAAACAAAACCACACGTCTATTTTAATTACTTCCAAAAACAAACGAGACCATTAACGTTACAGCAAGTCACCCCCATTACAAGTTCCTCACGTCACCACTTCCACAAAACCGGTCAAATTTTTAACCGTAACAATTCACATTGATGAATATCGTCACGGCTCGTATAATTTAATTTCTCAACACCACATCGCCGGGTTTACACGGCAAATATGACTAATTGACGCCACCACTCATTAGAATTAGCTTGTGCGTTGTAAATATGATGTTTGTGAGCGTTGTTGTAACGTGCGTTGTAACACGCCATGTTGCTACTGAATGGCGTTGTTATTTTTATATGGCTGCGTTAAAATTAATTTACCGATTAATTCTCACCAGTATAAACATTTATTGTAATAATTAACATTTTTAGGGTTCTGTATAGAACAGACGTTTACGCCTACGCCGTCTATCTGTTTGTTCTTAAAACATTGTTTTGTTCTGAATTTAAAGAAATCACCTAATTCACCAACAAAACACGTTTTTAAAATTTTATAAGTCTGTTATTTTTATTCGTATAGGTATAAAATTGATGATTATGTGAGAAGCATAACTACATTTCAAATGAATAACTTAGTCACTTAATACTTAATATTTCTAGTTTTAGTATTAAAACAATCAGATTCTGTGCGGTGTGCGTATCTCTTGCATTCCTCCAACCACGTATGCCTATTAAAATTTGTGTACAATACTAAATGTTTTGTACACAAATTGTGCACTGCGGTTCCAAAATTTGCACGTAGAAACCGTAGAACACTAATTTGCGCACAATATCTACTGAAACAATGTGCTCACCGTTTACAAGGATTACACGGTGCAAGAATTCACGAGTATTATTGCACAGACGCTCCTTCCAACCGGATGCACTCAAGAGTTAGATGAAAAACGGACGCTTCGAATTCAAACGTTTATTCAATTTGGGGTCCTTGGAAGCGGGTTCTTGAAATAATGGAATGGGTTTTCCCAGAGATTATTACAGAACGTTCTTATTACGTACGTTTGAAAAATGTTCTAGCTTAGCGGATTTAAAATTGAGACTTCGGTTGTTTTAACGTTACACCGTCGAGGGTTTTACGAAGCTGTACGTTTTAAATGTAGCGAACAATGTTTTGTAATATTGACGTGAAAAATACATTTAAATAATTAATGTATGAGTTGTTAGTTTCATATATTGTAGTAATGTATTATTATATCAAACCATAAATAAATATTCATTTGGGAATAAAATTTTATTTTAAAAAAATTGCTGCCGCAAATAAAAATACATAAATAAAATATTCTTAAATCTTAAATAATTTTCAAAGTAATCGATACTTCGAAATTTAAAAATCTTTTAAATACCAAACCCTACTTACTACACAGTGTCCAATAAAACGAATATATTGAACGTTATATTATAAACAATAGCACCTTAGCACTACAAGTACGTCACATATACAATACCTTTACACCATCCATCATATTGAAGTTGGAGCTCCCGTACAAATCACCGGAATGCTCAATCTATATACGATTTTAATATAGCCAAGACATGAATGATACCGTACGTATTTGCATGGGTGGCGCTAAACAAAAGTCACGTGGCGATATTGGTGGCGGTATTGAAACAGGAATGGAATAGCTGCGGTTCTATCGGGAAGTCGGGACTGGGGCTTGGGGCCCGGTTGAATTGGTTTTATACTTAAATTGATATATGGACGAGTGACTTGCTTTATGAGATCAGTAAAGACAGACTAAATTTAATAACTCTTTCTTGTTTAAGTTGTTTCAATAATTGTTTATGTTTTAAATTGTATGTGTTACAACTTACAACGTGACATAAGTTAAGTCATCTATCCAATCGTATCGTTAGATTTTTTAGAGGCAGACAAAATTTTGTAATCGTTTTAGATACCGCTTTAAGTAAGGCTCGGTTGAATTAATAGATTTATAACATAAAGTTGTTGGAATTAAAACATGGAACTACGAATAATAGTCTAAATTTGAGATAGGCCACATAAATAACAAAGTTTTTAGTACATACAAGATTAGATATTTTTATTTATGACAGCCCTTACTTGACCATGACTTAAATATAATACTTTATATTTTTAAATAGTAAAAATTAAATTGTATGATCTATGACTTCTGGTCATCCGTTCAGGCATATGACACAAGCAGCAAGTATATCGCAAAAGCAGTGATAGCCTAGTGGTTAAGAAACTCGGCCTCTCGATCGAGGGGTCCGAGGTTCAAATCCCAGGCACACACCTCTGATTTTTCGAAATAATGTGCGTATTAGCAATAAATTACCACTTGCTAAAACGATGAAGGAAAACATTGTGAGGAAACCTGCATGCCTAAGAGATTTATAAAAATTAATTAAAAAATAAAAAAACCCGACTGCACTATAAAGCTAAAGTCGAATTTCCAAAAACTGTGAAATAGTCGTTTTATTATTTTTATCCAGAAAGCCAAATACATAGTTTAATAGAAGGTATCTGCTTAAAAATCAAAAGATCTGCAAACAATATTATCCTATTTTATCCTCGTAGAGCTCATTTACGCTATATAAATACCCTATGAGTAAATTTCGAGCACTCTAAAGTACAGCGGTTTTCCTTTGCGTTTATCTTTATCACAGCAGCACTACTCATTTAGTCAGACAGTCATTTCAATATGTTTTATATATGTATATATTATATAATGTATGTGCAATATCTTTTAAGTTCCTTTATTTTGATACCCTACTCGATAGGTTTGGATTTTTTTTAAAACGTGTTACTATTTCGCAAAAAAATATCCACCATTTACGATCTATAAAAGATCTATCTGGTAGTTATATTACCTCGTTGGGGTAGAATTTCATTATTTTTATCGAACAAGCCTGATACAACATTTTATAGTGTTTGCTTCAAAATTGACGGTTGTTCAAATGAACTTTTAACCCTTATTTTACCCTCTACGGGGTTGATTTTTTGGGAGGGGATGGGGAGGTGTGTTCTTGTTCCTACCCAGAAAGCCAAATACTAAATTTTATAGTAGTTGCTTCAAAATTAAAGGATTTCAAAAAAACTGTTTTTCCCTATTTTACCCTCTTAGGGGCGGAATTTCCAAAAAGCTTTTCTTAGTATTTATTTACGCTATATAGCAAACTCATGTGCAAAATTTCAGAACTCTAAGTTGAGCGATTTTGGCTGTACGTTGATTTCTGAAAAATGAAAAAGTCATTTAATTAGTCAGTCAGTCAGCCATCTTGCTGTTTTATATATATACAAATATATTTTTATAATCTACGTTTAATTTACTTTCATTTCATATCCCACTCGATAGGTTCGGTTAACTTTTTTTTTTAAATTTGTTACTATTTCGCGCCAAAAATTCACCCTTTTGATTTTTTTTTCCTAACACCTATCTAAGGACACTCGGGTCATTGAGACGAATGTAATGACACATTAACTGTCGAAATTTATCCAGCCGTTTGTAAGATCGGATCAAATAAAGAAAGACAAACATACAAGATACGCGCGAAAAACATAACCCTTCCTTGGCAGTCGGGTAAAAAATAGATAGCAAAGGTATGTGAAGTCCACCAATACGCACTTGGCCAGCGCAGTGGACTATGGCCTAATCCTTCTCATTCTGAGAGGAGAACCGTTCTCAGCAGAGGGACAGTAATGAGTTGATGATGTTCAGGCATACGATATTTTTTTTAATTCCATCAACAGCAAGTTAATAATAACATCAATATACATTTCAGATTTGGGCGTAACGTTGATTAGATATTTAAATGTACTTACGTACTCGTAAAAATACAACTAAAATACTTATGTCTTGCAGAATTTTCATGTAACGTCTGGATGATGGTCCGTCATAAAAATCGACAGTTTATTTTATTGCTAATAAAAATGTACTTCGTAAAAATGTAAAAAATATTGCTCAAACTCGATTTACCTAGTATGTTACGAGTATAACCATAAGTATTTCAATTTTATGAACGAATCTTTCTACTCAAAAATCTGTTATACGAATTTTATACGAGGATCATAGATTAGTAAAGAATACTCCTAACAAGAAAATGTAAGCAATTATGACAATTGAAATTGTCACTGTCATCTATTTTCGTATTTGAAAAATATTTAAAAATATGTAGTTTTTAGAGCATTTACCTTCGATCACTAGGCATTTACGCATGAAATCTTCGATTTCGTGTTTTTGCACACATTGTCAGCCATTTAAGAAAATTAATGGCTTCCTTCAATTAAAAGGTGGTGAGATATGTAGACTTATCTATGACGACCATGAATAAATAAAGTAATCGTGCAAGTACATGTTCTCACCTATCCATTAGGCATATTTTATACGTACTATAGAAGTTCATTGTTCACATGTAGTTCACCTGATGCTAAGTATCTAAATGGTCACTACCCCATGCACTTGACCCCAGATATAATTAGAGTTCTATGTGAGGTCGGTCAAAGTTACCTTCATCAGAACTAAATTAGAATACGTCACACTGAAATACAACAGTTTTTAAAAATATTACATTACACAAAAACAATACACCTTCTAGAAACTAGAAAAAATACATCCCTGTTTCATTGTTCATCCCCATTCACATATTCCAATTCGCAGCTCTTTTCACTCACAAATCAGCCCATTACAAAATCGGTAATAAAAGCAACGGATCATAAAGTAGGAACGGAGTAGAAAAGCGTGTTACCGAAGCATGTTGTTCCGAATGACGGGAATTGAATGAGAAAATTCCCGCACGTGTTCCGGTGGAGACGGAACCAGTTTGACACTGCAAAATATCAAAGTTTTAAATTTAATTTTCCGAGTAGGCAGCGGGAAAGCTTATTTCCCGTAACTCGAGCTCAAACTAAAGCTACGTAGTATTTTACGTATACAAATTAAATACGTGCTTGCAGGCATGCATACAAGCAAGCATGCAATTCACGCATGCACGTGCATTAGCTACAATAACTTAATGTATGTATTTTTAAATCTTATGTTTGTGGTACCATAAACATCTGAAATCACCTCTAAATAGGTTTGGAGCTCCACCAGTCAATCAATGAGAGATGTATTATTGCATCTCAAGATTAAGCTGTAATTACCCCATATTAGTATCTCTACCATAGTTTAGCCATTCAACCAAACCAATATTACAACGCTGACATCAACAAACTAGATGTGGCGATGGTGTCGAAGATACGAACAAAGAATTGTTAGATAATATTAAAATTAGTATTTTTGATTTCAAATGAATCAAAATTTCAGGGAAATCACGAAACCCAATTCCACTCAAATTGTTAAAAATCAAAGCATATTCGAATATATTACATACATCGTTATTCATATGAATATTTTGATACGAAATTGAATACCGTACTTAGACGACCCATTCTTGAATAAGTAATGCCCGTCCGTTTGTGAATGATATTGAAATGACAGCTGCTTATTCGCTCGCGTGTCATGTGTCATTAGGAACGAAATCACGGTCTCATTAACGTTATAAAAAGGTTTAAGTAACTCATTCATAATAATTTTATTATAACTTATCGTATCTGCGTGTGATACATAAGTAACGCTCTTTATACGTACATTTTCTGTATCGTTATAAGTGGTGTTGAAGGTGGTAGAACACTTTTTGGCTCAACCCCGGAGGCACCATTATCACATCTCTTTCTGGCTTATAACAACAATGATAAGCGCTACTGTGTCTGGTTTGAAGGTGGTGTTAAGGAGACATACTTATCCGAGGCATTCCAACTTAGTCTATAGTATATAATCATCGGATGTGGGTTGTTTATGTACTCGTTTTGTGTGGGTCAATGGTCTAGTGTGGGGTTATAAAGAAAGAATGCGGTATTTATGTTATTTAACTAAAAGACAAAATATACTTCAACATTCACTGAAATGTAACACATAGAAATACATATTTGTAGAATTGCTTCTTCTACAATACGGTCTTCGTACAAAAGTTTCTTGTATGTAAGTTACTAAGTAAGAATTTTTAAATTCTTTCCCTCAGATCCAAACAGGATGAAAGCCTGTTATTAAATATGTAGTAATGACAACTATTTGTCCGTCTTGCGTGTTGCGACTCGTTAAAAACCACTTTACATTCCATGATATCGTTAACACCACTAACGCTGGAAGTAATTTAATTTTATTAACACAATTAGTGGAGCATTTTTGTTTGATAGAAGTAGCGCGGAAATAGATTACTAGATGATAGAGGGTCACTGCCGTAAGTGGTTTTAATTAATAACTTAGTATTTTAATAGCTAAACCTGACGATAAAGCAGGCATGCTACCTGATGGAAAGTAGTCAACGTCGCCTATGGGCATTTGCAACACCAGAGGAGTCGCCAATGCATCGCCGGCTTTCAAGGAGAACTCTTATTGCACTTTTTTGAAGAACTCCATGTCATAACGCTCCGGGACTACCTCAGGAGAAATCAGTAACATTCATACCCAAAGTCCATCACAAATTAGAATACATACGTGTAAGTGTCTTACCACACCTTTCAAACATCATTTCGAAATAGTTCAACGGTAACATAAACGGTACATAAATATAGTTTCTGTAATATAGCCAATATTGCGAACAGACGCTTCCCTGTAGTTATAAGTAAAATAAAAAGTAACACCATTACGCGGGACGTTTCAGTTATAAAGAAAAAGAAGCGCCAAAAATTTATAATCAATAGACTTAGAATTCATTCGCTACCCTCTTTATAACACACTAGCTGACCCGGCAAACTTTATACCGCCTCAAAATCTATTTATCAAATATATTTCATATAAAATATAGCCTATGTTACTCATGGATAATGTAGCTTTTGTATGGTGAAAGAATTTTTAAAATCGGTCTGGACCGATTATAAAAATTCTCAAAAACTACTGGTAGTTTTTGAGCCTATTCATTACAATCAAACAAACAAACTAAGTTTTCCTCTTTATAATATTAGTATAGATTATAGTACAGATGATTGATATCGTTACAATTTATATGTGCCTATTTATATGAATCAAGTCAAATAGACCTAAAGTTGTCTTTTAATATTTTAGTATGATAAATATTCCAATTTAATTCTTTCAAACTCAAAGTATATTAATGTGAAAACACAAAATTTATCCAGCCCGATGAGATTCAATCAAATAGTCCAAAGGGCTCTCCAAACCGAATGAACTCATTTCAGTTAAATGATTGATCAGAACCCAATTTGTTGTTTACGTCCGGTTCAGTAAATAGCTTAAAAGTGATTTATGATTAACCGTTTCATTTTAAAATAGACCAAAAGGTCACTTGTATATTTTTGGGTCGGACACGTGAAAAATCTGGGCTTTTATCTCGTAGATCAAGACGGATTTAACGGAATTCGATTTTTAGATCTAAAACTGTTGGTTTATTATCAAACTGACTACTATCTAGAAATATTTAGCGCACAGAGAAAAAATAATTAGTAAATAATTTCTAACTATATTGCATTCAGGTGCATTGAAGCTAAGAAGAAAGTGTCGAGCCTTTATTTTATTTATGTCCATTATTAATAATGTATTATTATATTTTTTTATAATTTATTTAAAATTCTTATTTATTATTCTTATTTAAATTCTTCATACAAATTGTCAAATTTCGTACTTTGGTAGGTAAAATTTGGATAGATAGATTATTAATAATCAACTTTAGTACAGCAAACTGTTCAATTGTACGCACTAGAGTTCGATGTTTGTCGCAGACAATACCCAGGCATAAGCTAGTATTGTAAACAAATAAACAATTCAAATTCAATGTTCCCCTTGTTAGTCCGCTGACAGCCGCAGCCGCATTTAATCGACACTAATGTCATTTCAAAATTTCAAAAGCGGAGTTTAGCGAGCTATTTTAGTGTCATTAACATAGTTCGGAACTAAGTTTGAGCTGCCAATGAAAAGGCTTTCGTATTTAAGGTCCACGAATTTCAATCTTACGTTCCACCTCTAAATGGAACACGTAATTGATTGAATCTTCGATGTAACGTTTAGTTTCAATCTCGGTGAATGCAGAGTGTTTTATGCGAATGATTTTATGATGAGGTAAAGGTTGTATGGTTAAGTGATATCACAGATACATTTAATTCTGCCTTATAGCAACAGTGTTACGCTACCGTTTTCGTTTATTTAGTATATATGTATTTATTTATAATATGGGAGTAGCAGACGAGCATGCAGCCCATTCGATGGTAAGTGGCTACTGCCGCCCTGTAATCAATCCCAGATAGGATAAGATATTCCTACCTGAGGTCGGCCATACATGCATCTTTAGCTGACTTCAAATGAGCAGGTAAGTAGGACACTCTAATTTAATTTAGAGTTGATTTCAAATGTCCTTAGGCGGTAGAACACTTATAGACAGTTCTCGCCTGAGCTAGTAGATATTTCTAGCAATATGACATTTTGCATAGTAGTTAGGTAATAAGCACTAAGAAAAGAGTTTAGAAATTCCTTCCCCAAGGAAGCTAAATACAAGCAAAAGTTTCTTTACAAAACTTCGGGTAGCTGTACGCGGTTGACCAGTCGCCACTTGTTACCATCAAGGGGAGACCATTTATCAGTGTCCGCCCGCGGCGGTGCCAAGCGGTTCACAGATAATAAAACAAAAGTACGTCAATAACTGGTTAGCTTACTGTATTTATTGAGCAAAAAAGCAGCAAAAGCAGTTTCAGTTAGGTTTAATTTGGACTTAGAACACTAGTTTTCGAAAAATGATTTATCTAAGAATTCATAATAATGAAGTACCTAATGTTCATAATGAAATGTAAAAAAGGCGTGTTGAAATGTGTGAAAAAAGTTATATAAAACTCTATCTAATTGGCATCACTAATACATAACACATTTGCCACACAAATATTATAACTACCCTGAGCTCTAACGTCTAAATGTTACATAACGTCGCTGTATAAAAATACTTTATCTTCGAATATCAACAAACAAACCGATAAAGACGTTACATTAAATCCTTAAGTTTGGCAAAGTCACCCATTTCAGAACAAAGGCAGTAGTGCGAACGATAAAAAGAACATATCTTATCCAAAAATATACTTAAGCGTTTCAAATTCACTTGAAACACGAAGAAACAGAAATAAATCTCCAATAACAAAGGCAGGAGATAACGTATCTAACGGCGAACTTCCTCACTATCAGCGAACTATAAATTCGCTATAGGATCTGTTGAATTTTTCTTACACTGATAAACTTTCAGTCGTAAATATTTTAAAGTTACTTCCCGGGGAAAAGTGACACCGAGTGTTGACGCTTCTAAAACTTCCGAGGTGGCCACCGACGAAATAACCCGTCGAAATGGAGCCGAAGTTGAAATATAAAAGTTTGGACGGGAAGTATCCACTTCCCGCGGCGGGACTGTGTCGTTTGTTTTCCAATGCATTTCTCGAGAGTTCTCCCAGGGGTACCTACCCTACTGGAGAACCCTTTGTCATAGTTTTGGATTCAGAAACACTCGCCCAACAAAGTTAATATCGCATGCCCCCGCTGCTGTTCCATTGAGGATCGACTTCCACAACCCATTAATTTCGGTACGATTTGCTCAGTTATCGTGTATTGGTAAATGGTTAAGTTTTGATATGGGATCTCTTCGAATCTATTTGTTTGTATTTTACTCGAAGTATAAAGTATGAGCGTGATATGCGAAATTTGTTTTCTTAGCTGGTTTATTGTACGTTTCTTTATAAGACAGACGTATCGAACGGACTTGCAGTCCAACTGATAGTAAGTGGTCGCTGGCGATCTTGAATATTTATGATATAACTGACTTTAACGTTTTACTTGAAGCCGATCAAAAACAAAATGCCCTCGCCTGATAGCCAGCATACTTGCCTTAAAATTCAGTTAATTAAATTGAAATAATAACATTGTTCGTATAAATTCTGGAATATTTAATAAAAACCGTATAAAAAGCGCACCATAAATTTCAACGCAATTTAAAATCAGAAAACATTCGAGTGCTATTAAGATATCCAATAATACCCCAATTAGAAGACCTTTTTACAAAGTGCTTAAAACTCATTTTCATTTTATTAAAACAGCACCAATTTATAATTCCGTAGCCTTATAATACTGGATATACCCGAATGGGAATATGGGATATGAAAAAGCGATGTAAGCCATTAAAACTGGTTTGGAAAGGGCTCTGGTCGCACTCAAGCCAAGTAACGAGATAGGATATAATATTGAAACGGACAGAAAACCGATAGCAAAGTTAATGGAAGTAACAATGACAGGGTGCCACGTTTATTTTCAAATACACGTTTTTTATAACTTTCTTACGTCCGCGATTGACTTAAAAATATATAGTTTATAAGAAGTAAATATTTTTATTCATTCATGCATGTACGCTTAAAATTTTTCAAAATTTTTAAAAGTCCACGTTTATCAAAATCGATCAGTAGATGGCAGTCGAAAGCTATAAAAAATACAGACTGTTGTGAGGACAAGAGTTAAGGAAAAGTGCAATGAATAGTTCCATATTTATACTTATATACTCAAAAATAATTGTATTCAAAGTGTAGCTCAATATAATGAAAAATAATAGCTCTCATCTTTATTTAAGTAATCAAAATAATTTGACACAACCAAATTACATATTTTTTTAAGAACACAGAATAACAGAAATGTTTTTTAGCAAATTACTAGAGGTTCCACGGATGGACGTAGTTATTTCAATCTTTCCTACCTGCGAAACCGATACTAATGTTCCTTGGGAATTTATTCCCTCATCTCTTATTGTTTTCGGTTTCTCCTTTATAGATCTCACAATAATATAGTAAGATAAATCGCTCATCGTATGTAGTTTAACCATCCTATGTCGCACAGTACATAAGTCCGTAATCCCATGTTCCGCATATTATGTCCCAATTATAATTTTATTTGTCGAGGGCAGTGGGACGCTTGTTATCCCGGTAAATAGCTTAGCAAGGGTAGGTTTGCTACGTAATTCAATTTAGACGGGTTCTTACTGCTTTTTAGTTGTGACCGTTTTCGGCATAAGCCTAAAAGTTTTATTTAAGTGCTTTGAGAGCGACCGAGTGATGTAGGGTTAGCTTTATAAGCCCGAGAGTGAATTGTTGACTAAATTGTAGGCAATTCACTTTTAATTTTTTAAATCTTAGTCTCTCTTTTTTGGTGATATCGAATATTGAATGTGCATTTTTTTAATGCAACGATAGCACAAAGTTCATTATGCTATACCTACTGTTAAGAAAAAAACAAGCGAATATAAAACCATAAATTATAACACAAAATTTTATAATCTATATATATAAAAGAAAGTCGTGTTAGTTACTCCACTTATAACTCAAGAACGGCTGAACCGATTTAGCTGAAAATTGGTAGGGAGGTAGTTTAGAGCCAGGAGAAGGACATAGGATACTTTTTATCCCGTTCGACCGCGTTTCCGTGAAGTCATTTTATAACACAAGAACGGTTGAACCGATTTAGCTGAAAATTGGTAAAGAGGTAGATTTGAACCAGGAAACGGACATAGGATACTTTTTATCCCGTTCGACCGCGTTTCCGTGAAGTCATTTAATAACTCAAGAACGGTTGAACCGATTTAGCTGAAAATTGGTAAAGAGGTAGATTAGAACCAGGAAACGGACATAGGATACTTTTTATCCCGTTCGACCGCGTTTCCGTGAAGTCATTAAATAACTCAAGAACGGCTGAACCGATTTCACTGAAAATTAATCGAGAGGTAGCTTAGAAGCAGGAAAAGGACATAGGATACTTTTTATCCCGTTCGACCGCGTTTTCGTGAAGCATTTTATAACTCAACAACGGCTGAACCAATTTGACTGAAAATTGGTGGAGAGGTAGCTTAGAACCAGGAGACGGACATAGGATACTTTTTATCCTCTTCGACCGCGTTTCCGTGAATAAATAAGAGTTGAAAGTTTGTATTAAAGTCCCCCAGTTTTGATGCAAATCTATATGAAAATTGGTATTTGGGATTTCGATAGAAAGTAATTAAATATCTATTTTACGATATTTGCAAAATCAACCCTTAAGATGGTTAAGTAGGGGTTGGAATTTCATTTTAAAATTCGTTAATTTGGAAGCAAAGACTGTAAAAATTTGCATTTGGCTTTAGAAGACACTTCGTTTAGAAGTCGGCAGATTTTGAAGCAAAGTCTATGAAAAATGGAATTTAGCTTTTTGATTCAAAATAATAGAACACATTTTTCACCGTTTTTGGAAAATCAACCCTTAGGGTCGTTTAATCGGGTATGGAACTTTAATTTAATATCCGTTAATTTGGAGCACTAAGAAAATTATCATAAGACATAATGAAGCATCTGAGTCACTGTTTGTTTTTTTAGATCAACCCTTAAGACTGTTATAAACTGCCTTTCTATTTACACACCTGTTTCAGCATTTTTAGCTATTCAACAACCCGATTAGAGTACTATAAGTAAATAAACTTTCTTTAAAAAAAGCCGTTATTGAAGGTTTAGGTACTTCTTTTCGCGTGTTTGTAAAAAAAAATAACAAAGAATACAACCGACTTCTATGTCACTACAAAGTAAAAAATAATTCGAACGAAATATATTGAGCGCCGACTTCAGAAATATGTACTAAACCAACATTTATTTGAATTATTTTTTACTATGTAGTGACATAGAAGTCGGTTGTATAATTTGTTAATTTTTTTTTACCCTTTTTAGTGATGACATAATAACATTTATATTAATACAATATAAAATTGTATAAACGTGATCATGAATTAAGGTAAGGTCTGAATCTACATTGATTGGAACCGCCCGCTCGCAGGGCGCTGCCGCGCCCTGCCCGCTTAGTTTTATATTGTCTTATGTGTTCCAACCTAACCTAACTAAATAGTCAATGATGAACTGGCTTTGCAATTTCATTAGAACCTCCTACACCAAATATCTTCAAACACGACTCTATTATTCCCATCGGTTGAGGAGTTACATATTTTGTCTCCGAGCCACATTATCAGACCCTTAAATAGTCAATGATGAAGTGACTTTGCAATTTCGTTAGAACTTACACTAAATATCTTCAAACACAACTCAAATATCCCCATCGGTTGAGGAGTTACATATTTTGTCTCCGAGCCACATTATCAGACCCTTAAATAGTCAATGATGAACTGACTTTGTAATTTCATTAGAACCTACAATAAAAAATAACACAATAAAAAAAGAATTATTAAAATCGGTTCACTAACGGCGGAGTAATTCGTGTACATACATAAAATAATATAAATATAGTTCAAAAAACTAAAAAAACACGCTTTTATGATAAAATTAACTAAAAAGTAGAAAATCTAAATGAATCTAGGAATCAATTAAGGAACAGTAAATAGTATAATTGTGAAATAAATCTACAAAGTTTGAACGAAATCTGGCCGTTTAAAGTGGGTCAAAATCGCGCCCAAAGAAGTCGGTTACAAACATACAAACAAACATACAAACATACAGGTGAAGCTAATAAAAAGCGTGTAAAAAAGATACCGGCCGAATTGATAACCACCTCCTTTTTGAAGTCGGTAAAAAAATAACAGAGTGCAGAGAGGTAGAGTGAATTTTATTTAATTGTATTTTTTATTTTCCTGTTCTCCTGTGGCTAATATCTGTCCTAATATTTACCAGTAGTTTATGGACATAATACATAAATTACACGAGTGAAACCACGAGGTACAGATAGTCACTCATAATTAGGTGGTACGAAGTTCACCGGGTCATCTAGTTTTAATATAATTAAGAACATGCTAAACTTGGCGTAATGTTTATCATGTTATCTGGTTCTAATAAATACAACTGCAGGTATTGTTTCTGAATTTAAAATATCTGAATGGTATTTTCAATACACAGAGACAGATTTTTTTTACATATTTTTTAAATTACTATTAGTGTTTGTCTGCTTGACTAACATGAAGAACTCTTTTTAATGAAAGTTACATTTTACAGATAAATTAACACGGTATTTGTAAAGTAAGACATATTTTAAAATATAAATTGAAATATGAATTAATTATGCGTTAATTTTCTAGATAAAACTAACTATGAATTTAACTAATTTTGTAACAGCGTGCTTTGGAAGATAATAATCTAGATTTACATCAAGAAACAATGATTCCGCTAGGAAGTCTAAATGATATCTCCGGTTCTTTATGCAATTATCTTGCAGACCTGAATAACCTGACTATCCTTTTCACTGAATAGTATTTATGTAATCTCCTTTTCAAGCTTTACAATTTTGGTCCATAAAATATTTTTATCTTGTTACAATGTACATGTTACATACAGATATACCTAATATTAAAGTATCGCAGAAGGGATACTGAGGTGTTGTAATTTTTTTACGTCGAAAAATTGCGTTAAAATTAAGTTAAATTCTCCAGATAGAAGGAGTGTTTTGTTTTATTATATCATGAAAACTAGAAGATATTTATTATTAATAAATATCTGCGTAGAGTGAGCCGAAGTTAAGATTTCCGAAGTAATAATGAAATAGAACTCAACTATGTAGTAAAAATATGACAATTATGTCATACTGCGTACTTACCACCAAAAGTAAAACACCAGTCTAAGTCAAAAATGCTTAGCTTTCGATATAAATACGCAAAAATAAGAAAACCATTCAATTTACTTTGCAGACTGCACCCTTCAACGATACCCGCCCGTTATCATTTTATGTAACCGAAACAAGTCCCTATCCGGCATTATTATAACTTTATTTCCTTGAAAGACGTGGAATCGAATGCTCTGGGGAGGCGCTCGCACCTTGATACTCTGAATTATTTATACGGCAAGCCAACAGACGTCCACCGGACTTACGAATGTACACACTTTAGCACTTATGAAGAGTTAATAAATTATAAGTGGCCTGATGGCATCCTCTCACGAACACCACAATTCTCGGTAATGTTGGCAGTTATTCCTGCAACTCACGTAAAGATGCTTAGCGCACTTTTTGCAAGTTTTCATTATTTCAAGGATGGTTCTTGTGGCTTTTTTCGTTTGGAATTGCTTTTGTAAAGTTTAGCGGTAGAACATGTAAGGCTTCCGGGATCGATTCCCAATCAGTAGAATTAATTAAGATTTGTGTTGTGTCTGGGTATTTATGTATAACAACCATAGGGTTGTTACACATATCATATGTTATCATGGGTATGTTATATCATATGTTATCATGGGTATTATCATATAAGTAACCAATAGGCCACACACGAACCTTAATTATTACTTTGCACATTTTTTTCCTTTTTTTATAGCAATCTTTTTCGATTTTTTCCTGAAATAGAAAATAGCCTAAATTTCACTCTGAAAAGATCTCTATATTCTAATAGAAGTAAGGTCAGCCATTTGAAAATAATCCCATTGCAATTGAACAAAAATTAAAAAGAAAACCTTTGTTTGCATTTCAATAATCAATGCAAATATTTTTTCGATCTTAAGAAAAAGGTAATTTTTCTAATTCACAAACAGACACTCTAATACTAATTAATATACAATGTGTGTACAATTATACAAATCCAGTTAAATACTAAACGCTTTGCACTCCAACGCAATGTAGGAATTTGGGTGAAAATTGAATTATTTATCAAACGGGCAGATATAATAACGGTTTTATAGACGATAAAGTATGGAATTATTATTTCCTTGTTAATGGCGTCAATAAATCCGGCGTGTTATGCGATTGTGACGTCATGGGTGTCCCGGCGCGCTTAACAGCCAATTTAATGGTTCAAGGCTTACTATTTGAGTTTAGAACGCATATTAATGGTACATTGTATGGGAGAGCTTGATAGTTGTAAATAATCAAGCGAAAGTAAGTGAAATTGTAACTTGAGTTGTGTGAAAGTAAATTCATTGAGCATTTGTTTGAAATAGATTTTTTGTCGTTTTGTAACTTGGCCAGTGCCACTAATAACGAAATTAATAGAACGGTCAAATAAAACACTAAAAAAAAATTAATAGACTGCTTTATACCAGTCATACAAGTATATAGAGTTCCGGGATCAATCCCCAGCCAGACATGTAATAACCAAATGTAGGGTTCTGGCTATTAACAACAGTGTTAAGCGTTGCTGTTTTGTGGTTTGAAGTGGTAAGGGAGACATACTTATTTAAGGCTTTACAACTTACCTAGTTTTCAGGGGTAACAACACATCTGCGCCCGAATCAGATAGGTATCTTGCCAACGTGAAGTAGGAATGTAATACTATCATAGACTAATTACAGATTTTAGGAGATTAGGCGACAATAACCTCTTACCATCGCGTACATACTCGATTATTATAGTTCGTCAATCTGATGTAGTCATTTTTTAAATAAATCGCATATATGTGCATATACATAATAATCTCGGACCATTCCTTAACACTATTACACTTAGTGAGCTGCCGCATCGATTTAATTGGAATCAATCCGTTTAATTATAGAGTGCGGTGCGTAATCTTGTGAATCGGCAAATTATATGTGAAAGCAGTACATATGGGTGATTTGCTGAAACGTGGGAGAGATTGCCGCAAATTGTTTCAGAAATAACAGCACAATATAGCGCGATAAGAGTGCTAATGGCTATATGGAGATAATAGTTTTACCAACTTAATGGGCATACGCTAAAAATGTCGGACCTAAAAGTGCTATAGAACGGAAAAATGCTAGAGTAGTAGTTATTTGCCCTAGCAAGGAATTAGATCAAAATTGTCTTCTTAAGTCACAAATCTTATATTTTGACATATGCATCACCGGCTTTGAAGGAGAGCTCTTCTTGCACCCTTCTTGAAAAGCCCCATGTCATAGCGCTCAGGAGGAAGTTCATTCCACATTTTGTAGGGCCTCATAGTGCCCTCGATTGCCAACTTATGACAATAAACATAACTGACAAGTAAACGTGTCCCCAAAAGCATAGAATCGCACCTAAATTAATTCCCCTCACGGTTACCCATCAAATTCTAGACCGCGATCAACTTTACTTAACTTAATGCCGCTGATTGTACAAATGTACAACCTGCGCATGCATAGCCCCATAAATCATATATCTAGTAATTCATTCATGCCTCCGTCCGAACAAGACACGATACGGTAACACGAACCGTGTCTATTTCCAGCGTAACCGCATAACCTTTCTGGACAATTGAGTGGCACTAAGGACACTTCGCCACGCCATCAATGAAGTCAAATGCCACAACTGACAGTCCAACTGATGACGCCATTAAGTTGTAACCGTCTTCGGCGGGAGCGAATATTGCTGCACTGTCGGGGAGAAGCGATGTACGATAGTATAGTTTATATTTTTATAGTAATAGATTCTTAATAACACAAGGTTTTGTTTTAAACTGTAGTAGCAAAGAAGGATGCAGTCCACCTGATGGTAAGTTGTCACTTATCTCATAGACATCTGTAAATAAGCATAAGTAAGATTATAATGTAACTGTGGTCGACGACAAATTACAATACATATAATTGAAATACAAACCCCTGTTTTAAAACGTACATAGGACAAAGTACATATAATTTTAGCAGTAATTATACGCAAATTTTCCGGAGTAGCAGTAACATTTCAGCCCTGTTCAGCACTGTTGCAATAAAAATATAATTTTTCAACTTTTGCTAAATGGATTAAAAATATGAATAACAAGCAAAAAATATCGCTTACCGTCAATCGCGCGTAGTACAACAACTCTCTCGCCAATGTTTTACTAATTCATCCTCAGATCGATAACAAATTCATGGGGCCCGCACCGCACATCCACTAATAATAAATGATCCGGGGTGACCTTTATCAAAGCATTCGACATTTGCCCATATGTGTTATAACCTTTACATCGTTCGATTTGAAATCTTGCGATGACTTTATAAGTGCCCTTACAAGTCATGAAACCCTTTCGAATTTTCGTGGATTTATTTATTGAGGGTTGAAAATAAATTCTTCACTCAGTGCTTCGTGTAATAAGTTTATCAGCCTAGTGAAGTGGATTCTAGGTAGTAGAATTCTCCAGGAATGTACAGAAATAGGTCCATAAGCCTTTGAAATGAAAATGATGAACTTGATATCAAATAAGTCGCTTAACTTTGAGGGTCATTAACTTCATCAATATTTCCTTCCAAATAAAACAAGATCTTACAGCAATTACTATCTGTTAAAAACTTTAAAGATTTTTTAACCACTAATACCAGGTTTTGTATAAATTGTGTAGATTTTAGGATGGTTTCCTCCGTGGTCAAATTAAGTAATAAATACTTTTCAAGATGGTAGAACCTTTTGTGGTTAGACTCCTGTGTACCGCTTATCTGGGATTGATTATAGATGTCCATATGCGGCAGTAACCACTAACCATCAGGGGGACTGTACGCTCGTCTGCTACTCCCATATTAAAAATAGACTGCGATTTAAAATCGATACCCCCAGAATAAAAAATCAATTTTTATTTCTATAATGACAAGGAAATTCGTACCTAAAAACAAATAAGCGATTAAACTGACGCCGGACGTAGATACGTATCGTAGTATCAGCATCATTAAACAATCGATGGACCGATTAACCGTTCCCGGGTTCAATCTCAGCCTACATAATGGTTGCTTGTGGGAACGCGAATTAACTTTGTCATTACCCCGCTTTCATTATTGAATTTAATAGTTGCGATAATGATCTTCGTGTACACTATGGGTTTAATGACGATAATAGAAACTTTATTGAATATTGGATAGAGCGATTCATTAATAATGATAACCCTCAAGCTTACAAATTTAATAAGACTTAGATAATATTGTAAGTTAAATCATTTTATATCACAATTTGTGGTGTCACTTCTTAAACGCTTTTATTAAACTTTTGTGTTTTAATTAATTGACTTTGCATTTTTTTAGTACCTGAAATTAAGTCAACTGACATTTTTTCTTGACAACTTACATTTATTGACTGTACGCGCTTATTTTTAATTCTGAGCAATTGCTCAGATTTAATTGTTCTCACACTGTTCCTATGCTATCAGCAACCAACCATTTTATTGTTCAGGTCATCAGTTCACCTTGTCATACGACCTTTACTCTTGCCTATATACTATCGCTACATAACAGCTGCCAGTCAATTTCCTTCTAATCTACCTAGCAATAAGCCTTATTATATTCCTACCGCATAATATTATTCCGAACTAACAAACCAAGACGACAATTCATCTAGATATAAATTAGTGTACAAACAAAGATAAACATTGACTAATGGTTGTTCTCTGAAGGTGTCTGTACAAGTGACACCTTGCGACGTAGCTACATCTGGCCACGGCTAAGATGAACTGGATGGGTCATCTTAGGATTAAATATTAAACATTAGTATAGCATATTAATTGCAGTGATAGACTAGGCTAAGAAACTCGGCCTCTCGATCGAGGGGTCCGAGGTTCAAATCACGTAACTGTGATTTTTCATATTTATGTGCGCATTAGAAATTAATTATCCTTAACCTTTAACCAGTGACGTGTAGTCTCACAGGCGTCTCACGTTTTGCAAATTCCTGGAATTGACCACTTCCTCCCGCTCACCGCGACTCTGCGTCTCAGTAGCTTTTGTTTTAGTGCTAAAACGACCATGGAAGAAGGTCGCTTGGTCATCGGTTGTTTAACACGTAAGTAATATTAATTTGAAAATTGGGTGTAGCCTGTGAGGCTACATGTCTCTAGTTGTCATACACTTTTTTTTTCGAACTACTTTTTTATTTTTAGTGGAAAATGCCAGAAAAAGCGAGCAAACGTCAACTCCAGCCCACGAATTCACCAAAAAGAAAAATATTACGAGTAGACAGTCCATCTTTTGAGAAGATGACCAATGGTAGTACCGTATTGTTGACTTGAGCGGCATAAATGCTTATATAATATGCATCAGCCCAAAATTACCGACAAAGGAGATTTCCTAGTCTTTTGGCCGGTCACTAGTCGTACCCCATATGCAAAGACGTGTTGTGTGCAATGAATTACCAAGGGAGATACGTCTAGTGATAAAGCGAGTTCTGGGTTAGGAGGATATGGTTGAAGAAGATGGCCCAACTTCTAAAACTGTCCAAGGCATGCAGTATTTGTCCAGCTAAACAACACAGAATGATAGCGTACACTTGTATCGGATGTTACAATCCCGTATGTTTGCAATGTTCTCGCCCCTTGTGCAAAAATTGCAAGTGATTTATGCCAAATTGAGTAGATGTCAGAATTTTTATTTTTTGTTTTCAGAAGTAGCTATTATGCTTTTTTGTTTTATTATTAATTAGATTTTTAGTAAAAAGTGTTAAATTTCTTATATTATTTATGGAAGGTGTATAAAATGCCAACAAAAGGATCTCATGTCAATTAAGGCTGAAAGATACCAGTAATTGTGATTTGTAGTTTTTTTTAATAATAATAACAAAAACTCATTGAATTCATTTACATTTGTTTCATTATATTCCAATTGTTAAATAACAATCCAATCCTAAACCGTCCAAATGCATTTTTTTGTTAATTTAACTTTGAAAGTAGTAGCCTGTGAGACGTCATGTCCCTTATAGTGTTACAAATTTGTCACGTCACTAGTTAAAGGTTAACGGTGAAGGAAACGGGAGGAAGTCTGTATACCCAAAATCTTAAAAAACGATATCAAAGGTATGTGACGTATACCAGCGCGGAGGACTATGGCCTAATGCTTTATGCTCATTCTCAGAGATGACCCGTGCCCAGCATTGGTTGATGATAATAGATAAAGGCACAGGCGTAGTTATCCTATTAAGGGGTAATGAAAGGGTCGACAAGAGAAAAAAGTCCGCTAGTCTTTTAAAATGGCGCGCACCCTTTATGTACTGTGTCCGAACTAAATATACTTCGGAATTTGTCGACAAAAAACTGAATTTCAGAGTATTTAACTGGTATTTTCTTGCACTCAGTGCCTTATACGTTTGAGATCTATGAATTTATTTTCCGGTAATTTTAAAAGAAATATACAGTTAAAATGTACAAAAGATATTTATAAATATTTCTTAAGCTCGTTTGCTTCTTATATTTTTTTCCATAATCTTATTTTTAAACGTCGACGATTCTTAACGACGCGATAGAAATCCGTGTCCAGTAGTGGGAGAGGGGCCAATAATGATGATTCGTCATTATTATCCCACTGTTGCGCACAGAGCGAGAGGTTTAGGTTATAGTCCATCTCCCTGGTCAAAAGCGTATTTAACTCAACTGACAATTTTTAAGATCTCTCAGTTATGCTGGTTTCTTTATTCCGCTTTCCCTCACTGTATAAACAATTACTAATACATTTTAACACTAATTAATTAAGCATGTTTATCCACCGTTTGCTTTGTAATTTAAAAAGCCTAATCATTGGATTATCTAGAAATAATCCGGGCCTAAGCTATGCCTCTTTCAGTAGCGTTAATCCGTGTCGGGAAGGTGAGCGCATCCGGGGGCGCCGTAAATTAGTCGCCCGGGACAGCCGCGTCCGGGCCACGGGCTTGTCTTGGCATTACTCCGAAATGGAACGACAGTACGGCTTCACTAGAATTATTATCAATGTCATATCATTGATAGCGAAGTAGGAAGTGGGAACTTCGTTATCAATGATACATTTGTAGGATATAATTAATTTATAATGCGGCACGTAACTTCTAAAATTCACTGATGAGTGCTTGGAATTTGAAAATTCACTGGAATTCGAACATCGGACCCTCCGATTGAGAGGTCATGTGTATTCCGATCCGGTATTAGTTTAAGAAAAAATATTGTAACCGATAATTTTAAAGTGCATTCGTAGACCTATACAAAATAAATATATTTCATTTCATTTCATTTCATTCAATGCTCTTAGGATATTACTGGCTATTGTTGTATTTGGACTTAAACAATATGATAAACTGATCTACCTCCTTATCAGGTGCAAAATTTTTAGAAAACCAAAATAATATGTGCCTGTTTAGCGTATTCCGTACAATGGGAACAAAAAGGATACCCTAACATTGTCCGTGTGTAGCAATAAAAGTTTTTATTGTAAACAATTAAAAGTTTAACGCGTGTTTGGGGACAAAGCGATGTAATAATTTACTGGCAACCTAACTGGTATGTTTTGATGGTGTTTTTATCTGAAATTATCGTGGATGTAAGTCATATTGTAAGCAGGCATTTATTTCGTGGAATAATTAGACTGAAAACAAACAACAAATCAATAGTTTTGTATCAGTATGAACGTGTTTATGTATTTTTTAACAAATTATGAAAAGTATATTGTTTGTTTATTTTAAATTAAGTAATCTCATAAATTGAAATGTATATTTCCTTTGAGAATAAATATCTTTAGCCAGAAAAGTATATTAATTGCAAATTGATTAGTAAATAATTAGGTTTAAAGTAGAGGCTACTTGAGTTGAATTTAAAGAAAAACGTAAACATTTTTCAATGTTTGTCTCTTTATTGATATGGTACAGCTTAATCTTGAAAAATATATATTTTTATTAAGGCTCAATGATTTCATCTCAAAAACTTCTAAAAGTAAATCTAAAGCTAGTAAATATTTAAACTATTTACTTTTAAAAGCATATGTTAATAATATTTTATTAGGACAAATTCTAGAGTTGTACTATCCACTATATTTTTCAAAACTATTTGCTATCACCTTATATTAAGGATTAAAAGGTGCCCCAATGGTTAATGACTGTCTACCACTCAACTCTCGGCGATTTATGCATTTTGTTACGGTATTCTCACATTTATATTTTTTTGTAATAAAATGTATACAGTTTGTATTCAAAGTCGATCTATTCTGGTTATTTAACCTTTCTAGTATTCATACTTACGACCATCTAAAACCTAGTATACATTACAGTTACAGTTCAACGCAAGCGGCGTCACGGGCGTTGTCTAGCGTAAATAATTCCCTCGAAGTACCAGGCACACATGACTTGGTAACCTGTTTCTAAATTGACACTGAGACCGGTCTTCACTTGAACGCAGTATGTTCAAGCCAGCGAGGTCTCGGTCAGTTAACTTCGGGGCTGAGATGCGGAGGTGCAATTCCAATTTCATTAACTTTGAAGCGATCTTACTCTTACATTTGGTGTTTGTTTTAGTGATAGTGACTTTGAATATCGGGTTGACAAACTCATCCCAAAACTCCTTTTATTTTTGGCAAATAAAGGTTATAAAAAATATACTATTTATAAGCTTCTTACGCGTTCCGACGACGGTATTTACTACAGTATAACATACCAACATTTGGTTGATTGTATATATTTTCGGAAATTATATATGATACGTAGTTTCGCTAAGTATGGAATAAAATACATTTTCAAAGTTAGTCATAATGAATTTAATGATTTAAGTGTTTTTATAGGAAATTACAATTTCATAATAGTATAGGATACAATTCTCATAACGTCGAGTCTAGATATACATAGAAATAAATTGGCATAATTTCGAATTATTATCTAGTCTCCGTCATATTGTGCATCACGAGCGTTACACAGTACAGCAGTTACAGTGCAATAACACAAGCGGTGTCACGGGCGTCTCCTAGCGTAAATAATTCCCTCGAAGTACCAGGCACACATGACTTGGTAACCTGTTTCTAAATTGACACTGAGACCGGTCTTCACTTGGACGCAGTACGTTCAAGCTAGCGAGGTCTCGGTCAGTTAACTTCGACTTAATTTGGGGTGAGATGCGGAGGTGCAATTCCAATTTCATTAACTTTGAAGCGATCTTACTCGTAGACTTTGTGTTTGTTTTAATACGGCGCTCTTCAAATATAAGTCAGTTTTCATAAATAAATAAAATTAGTTCTTTAAATTCATAGGATTATACTATTTTCCTGTATCGTAAATGTTACGATCCAAAAAAACACAAACATTAAGACTCATGACATAGATCAAAATCCATAGTTATATTGTGTGTTTGTTCATAGACGAAACATGGAATCCTTTGCATGTCATACCAGTATCTCTCCACGAGGAAAAACATTACACACAAGTAACATGTAAAGTCTGGGGTAACGAATCTGTGACATAGCCTAAGTAGGTTTAATAAAAGGTGGCAGAAGCCGCTTATTATCGAATGGATTTATGTTTGAAAAATGGAATGAATTTATATACGTACACAAGAGGTAAAATATTTAATTTTAGAACACCAAACTCTTTTTACCAACCTCTATGATTCGTCAACACTCGACAGGCATGACAAACCCTAAAATGCTCGATGCCGGGATTAATTCCGCGCATTAATTAGCGGGTGCACTCCAATCCCCGGTAATGCTCTGTCGATGCCAATTTATAATGTCATCCGAGCCGAGTTTTTAGGGGTGATAACAAAAGAGATTATTGCTTTATAGATACTCGGTTATTTTTCATCAATATTACTAAGTACTTGGTTTACACGTTGAATTTCAATGTGTAGAATCATTTCTACTGATTGGTTAAAATTTGTTCTAATTAAGTTCTAAATATTCAGTCAGTACAATTATTATAGGAATCATTTCTAACGCAAATATGTGTAATAACGTCTTAGAACAATCATTTATTAAATAATTATTGAGCTAAAACGCAGAAAATAATTTAGTGAATTCAAATTTGCATAATAACATTTTATCAATTTTAAAATTCTCGATGTAGCAATTTCTCAGATATGATGTTGTACGGTTGCTATATTTCTACATAGACGTTAGAATGTTAATTTCAAATTTAACGCCGAACAGTACACTGTGATATCACTTAGCCACAAACCAAACAAGCTCGAAGCGGAGCACTTGACAAGCGTTTAGACGCTACTGTTTATAATAACTGGGGGGCTAGCCATGTTACAAACTTTGCATTCTATTCGTTTTCTATTCTATTCGTTAGCAAGTTTCATTCTACATATACGATAAGTCTATGGTTAGCGATCACATTTAATATCAATGAGCCGTCAAATACAATATCGTCTGGTTTCTACACCAGCCAAAATACCTACACGGTAATGATTAATTATTTAATAGTAATATTAAAATATAACATCATAATATACATAAAAAATATACCATATTTTATAGTACATGTATTTTGTTAATTAAAACTATTTGCAAAAACTAAACTTAATAATGTCTATGAACGGTAACTATGGTGATTGGTGATTATTTACAAAGAGCATACAAATTATTGTTTATAGCGATATTACTAATGACAGTAACAGCGATTGCATGTAATTTGTGATGTGACCAAAAGAAAATATCTGGACGTCCAACTTCGTAAAATTTACTGGCTCATGGCACGAATGTCTCTCAGCAACAAACTTGACTACTACAAAGTCATACTAAAACCGATATGGTCATATGGATCTAAGCTTTGGAGAACCGCATCCAACTCAAACTTGGACATCACACAACGCTTCTAATCGAAAATGCTTCGCATGATAGCTGATGACGCAGAGACAACAGGGAAAGAGGAAGTGACAATTAAACTAAAATCATATACTCGTCATATAAGGACACCCAAATGGGCTTGCTAGTGAGCTTATGAAATCCACCCGCACTTTTAAGCCCATCAAAAGGAGAGCTACTCAGGATCTTCTCCCTTCGTAGGAGCGGCTTCCGAGGAGGCAATAATTATAAATGGGTATGTCACTGGGTGTATACCATACATGCCATCTCAACAAATAAACCTCATAACCACCAGCGTTATGCCTAGACAGGGAGATTGCAGGGAAACAGGAGATAATAATGAAAAAAAGTATACGGATATTAATATTATATTTTTCTTTTAAGATTTAAATAAATTATTTAGTTACAAGTAAAGTTATTATGAGAAGGATTAATAATGATTCAATAAAACAGTTAAACTGAGACAATATTTTTATTTAAGCACTGGAATAACTCTAAGTTCTATCCTATCTACTTATCCATTGTATTATATGTTCATATTAATTTAAAATAGAAAAACGTCTGTGCAATTCATTTCTATAATATTTTAGGATACACTAGTTATAGAGAGCCACATTCAAATTTCAACAAATTTAAAGTAGGTATACATTTTCAAATGATCAAAAGTAATCAAAGTCTATAATGCAGTGATAGCGCGTAGTGAAGTGACAAACAGCTGATACAGAATTCGCCATTTTATTAGCGTTTACGTTTTCTACAGGGTCGGCGCGATCGCTCACTATGACATTTATCTTAGAATACGCTTCGCTAACAAATTTGACAAAAAAATCAAAAGGTTGTCAAAAGGTTGTCAAAGGTTGTCATTTGTATGGAAAAAAGCAATGACATGGGTATTGTAGAATCGCTAGCGTTCTATTCTATCGTGTAACTTGGCTACGACTTTTCTACTTCGCTATTTTGATCACGTGATCATTGATAATTTCATACATTTTAGCGTTTCTATAGCGTTTCTACAGCGCAAGCGACTGTAGAATGTCAACTTGGCTAGCCCCCCTGTTGTTCAAACTTCGACAAACATAGCGATCGAGGTGTAACCAAATTCAGCGTTCTGAAGCTCTCGGCTAACTTGAGCGTAAAGCTTCAGCAATCAAAGTATCTGCTCTGAAGCTCTAAGCTAACTCGAGCTAAAACTCCAACAAGGTTTAATAAGGAAGTGTAAGAATAATATTCTCTTAAGTGAATTAACAACAGAATCAGCCAAAATTATTAGTATAGAAGGATGAAATTTTGACCATAAATTCTTGTAGGTATAATATTAGATGACTTCTAAAATTACTTCCGTAAATTAATCCTTTTAAAAATTTTACAATGGATCAAAACTTGTGTTTATAAATAGCTCCTAAAATAATACGTGTATTATAGATTACTAGTTGCCGTAATATGTTTCAAATATAATATCGTACTTCGACCGCAGCCCGAACCGTAATCCCGAGGTTTGAATCCGAAGCACGCACCTCTGAGTTATGTGCGTATTAGAAATTAATTATCGCTTGTTTTAATGGTGAAGGAGAACATCGTGAGGAAGGCACTTAAGAGTATATACTACTGTATTATCAACAAAATAGTATTTCTATCCCTGGGCACAGGTCTTCTGCCTAAGTAAGAGAGTTTAAGTCATACTCCACTGCGCTGGTTAAGTGCAAATTAATGGATTTCTCATGCTTTTTAAACTTTTTTGATTCTCAGACGTGAAGGCTTCCTCGTGATATTTACCTTAACCAATTACATGTGATAATTATTGTCTAATATGCACATAACTTTGATAAATCAGGGATCCTTGACCTTGAGACCTGGGATTTTCACTTCGGAAACCCTGATTGACAGTCTAACCACTAACGTTTTAACCACAAGTCTATCATACCTAAGTATAAAGAATATATGCATAAATAAATAGTACAGCACGAAAACTGCTATACCGTAGAATCTCGACTCTCTTGATGAATAATTGAATTAATCAATTCCATCGCTCTACAAACTGCATTCTGCAGTTGACACGTCTCCGCTCGCGCCACGATCATTCGTCTTTGTCCCGGGATACCTGCGACCTCCAATTATCAATGTAATTGGCTATTCAAAGTTGGTGCGATGGAGCGAGCACAGCATCCTTAATTAATAGAATCAACCGAACATTGAAATTTTCGCTCCAATCTACAACCACCTGAACAGAACTCTTGAACGCAAAGTTATGAGTTGTGACAGCTCTGTTAGAATTTTATTGATGACCGAAATTAGCGCATTGAATTCAGTTTCAATGAGGCCTTTATTAAGAGCACTGAATTCGTGAAATAATTCCCATTTCAACAGAAATACGTTTTTGTTAACGGTTGTCGGTTTGCAGTATCAGAAATTAATTGCGCATTTCGCTGTTATTGGGAATTCATTTTGGCCTTTGACAAATTAAACAGTATTACCGCTCTGGAGAAATATTTAGATAATAATCAAACTGCGCTAAATTATTAAACAACCTCAATTGTAAAACTATGCAAAATAATAATAAATTAGTGTGATAAATTATCACACCAAGGGCTGATTATAATATTTTGTTATGTTTTTATGTGAGGTATTTCAAATTAGTCCTTAAGAGTACCGACGCATGTGTGGTGAGTTGTTGTGGTTATCCACCACAGTGGCCAACCACAAGCTTAATTCCAACAGGGGTTGATCACAGATATGCATGATAGGTAACGGCCACTTACCATCAGGTGAACTGAAAGCGCTGTTGCCACGTGATGTTCATAAAAAAACGCTATAAATGTGATAGTACATCACTATTAGAATAGAGTTAAGTGAATGGAACTTCAAGCTGAACCATACCTATTTTTTTCTACCTTATTTTTAACTTGTACGAACCCCAATGTTAATCATTACGTATGTTATCGGTAATTAGGAGCGCTGCATACTTCCTGCTTCCAATAAAGAACATAGAGGTTCGATCTATTAAACAGTCTCCAAGCGTAATACGTTAAGCAATATCGCAAATAAAATTTCACTTGTAAGCCTAATCTTGCATGAAGTTCATCAATAATCTTTTGGCCCTCATAAATTTAGGTTAGCACAGATACGTTATACAAACAATATGTTGCTGTGATTGATCGGGGGTGGGCGGAAGCGAGCAGATGGAATGGAGTTTATCGAATCAGGTGGTTTGAGCAGATCCATCAACAGGAAAACTCGGGTTATTGATGTGGAGGTTATTCATGTGAGTGCTACGAGATGCTAAGTTCGTAAACAGGTAGATTTATTTGAGTTTATCGTAAATTTTTGATTACGATAACGCTAGATGCACTCCCCAAAGATTCTATTATTTTGTATATTTATCTCCGCACGAGTATGCATTTATTTTTTCTTTTCACTGGACTGCGCAATAGTAATATTTTTCTAGTGTATGGTGTATGTTTTTTTGGCTTGCTCTATATACCTATATAATTATTTAACACATTAATGTAATAATCAGATGTTACATAAATATATATTAAAACGTAAGGCAAGAAACGATTATAATATAAATACTAGTTCATTGCATTAGGAACACCCTTTATTTTTATTACAAGTACGAGTACCATAGCAATTCACACTCTGTAAAAAACGTATACCTCTATCGTCTACATTACTTGGTCCGTAGTCAAATATATCTTGATATAGAAACCTATGATATAAAGACAGTTATTAATAGGGTTCCTGGTTTTACCCTTTGGGTATCCTAAAATCTTAGCAGACCGCCACTTTGCATCTGCCATAAAACCTTAATCCCCACTAAACTAGAATCTTGTCATAACTCTCCGCTGACCGGCGCTGCACCTCCGTCCACCATTATTACCAACTTCGCTGCGAAATTATCTCAATTTAGCCGGTCATTAGCGGAGTCGCGCGGGAGAGATATCCGGCTGGCCGGGTATAAATCTGAATTTAATGACCGTCCGCCAACGGTTCTAATATTTCCGAACAATGTTTCGGAACACGTATACGGTATACGTGTCCCCGGTGTCCTTCGCACTTTTGTCTGTTTTTGATCGTGATATTCGATGCAGTCGGTTGACGCTTTTTGCGATAGTTCCGCTTACAAAGCGGTTGCAGTTTACAGAACAGTTTACAAAGTTCAGTTTCTAGACCCGAAATCTTCCACTTTCGACAAAGTCAGATCCAGCTACTTCCAAGCCATGTTTATATTTGCCTAAACAACGTTTTTCTATAATACAGTATTTATAATAAAAGTTCAGGTGAGGTTGTCCACAGATGCATTGCCGTTTCTGAAGACTGAAAGTAGTTATGGGAGCTGGGCGTCGAGGAAAGAATCAAAAAGTCTATTTACGCGAAAGAAATCTATAATTTTATTTAATTTCACTAACTTGGAACAAAATATACATGATAGATAGAGTCACTTTCCGCGATGGAGGTGAACTGTTCCCATGGCGGACGGTCACCTGCACGAGCGACGTGCCTCGTCAGCGTTGACCGTTCCGTGAAGGCACGATGCAGTGTAAGAACCGTGTAGGGCTGGCGCGATGCAGCCTTAACTAAGTGGAACACAGTAGCATTAAACGCCGCTGCTATTGTGAATAAAATAGATGTGGCAGTGGTCGAACCACAGAAGGTTCTACCAACTTGAAATAAGAAACATTATTTGTATGGACACTATGAATTTACTTACAAAATCGCAGTAAGATTATATACGACTATAATATACCGTACCTAGATGACTACATGTCGTGTTCATAACTTTCATTGCCTCACGCTAAGCTACTTAACACCGCGACAAAATATTTGTAACAAGGTTTGTAACAAGGTAACCGTTATAAACCTCATTATTAATGTTAAAACATTTGTTTTCGGTTTGTTTTCATTATTTTTACCTTCATAATGGTCATAACCAATTTGTAATACGACCGTGCAGCAAAGTGTAAAGCGCGCGTATTATTTTTTAACCGACTTCAAAAAGGAGGTGGTTATCAATTCGGCCGGTATATTTTTTTTTAATTTTTTTATGTATGTACACGAATTACTCCGCCGTTAGAGCGGTTCCAATCAATTTAAACGCAGACCTTACCTTCATTCATGATCACGTTTATACAATTTTATATTGTATTAATATAAATGTTAGTATTTCATCACTAAAAAGGGTGAAAAAAAATTTTAACAAAAAAATACAACCGATTTCTATGTCACTACAAAGTAAAAAATAATTGAAATAAATGTTGGTTTAGTACATATTTCTGAAGTCGGCGCTTAATATATTTCGTTGGATAACGATGTAAACAGCGTGTCTAATATGGGCGCCGACTTCAGAAATATGTACTAAACCAACATTTATTTCAATTATTTTTTACTTTGTAGTGACATAGAAGTCGGTCGTATTTTTTTGTTAATTTTTTTTTTTTAGCGTATAAAAAACATCACCTTATTTAACTCGTCGTCAACCCAGTATTGTTCCACTGTTGGACACGGGTCTCCTTTCAGTGTCAGAAGGATTAAGGTCAGGAACACCGTGGGCCGGTAGGAGTCCGGCATACTCTCTTCACTGCCGCGGCTAGAGGCACCCATAAAGGGTTTTCCCACGTACAAAAAGGCCATAGTCCACCGGGCTAGCCAAGTTCATATTGGTAGACTTTACACGTCTTTGAAAACGTTTTTAAGAAGCCTTTCGTAAGTTTCCTCACGATCTTTTCCTACGCGGTATAGCAAGTAACAGTTAATCTAATACGCACAAAAAATTTGAAAATCAGAGGTGCTTCAGATTCGTACCTTCAAGTATAGTTCGAGTTTCAAACAAGTATAATAATAAGTTTTAAAATGACTAAAAACCAACCCTTTCAATATTTTATAAGTGTACTTACAAAAATAGATTGAAAGCAGCAATTCCCATTCCAACTAACGTCAACATCTCTGGAGGTCGCGCAATCGGAACAAACTCAATAATAAACTATCAGTATAGTTACCGTGAACCTTGTATGAAACCTGACATTGATATAACTAAGACTCAGATGTCTAAGTTGTTGCGTTCATATTTGATCACAAGCATCAAACGTGTTGCAAGATTTATGTAACCGATAAGTTGTGATATCGATTGCAACTGGGTCGTTAGATATTTACTAGCAATTGCGGACACTTGACAAATATGTTTCTCCTGGGTATCTGTTGAAAAGAGGCTGTGTTAGCTCAAATAAATTGCTTGAAAAGTGATGAAGTGAAATAACATGCTTATAAATATTGACGTTTATTAAATAAAAGAGTATGACTAGACGAAAAGAGTGGAATACTCTAGCGCAGGTGAGTTGGTGACTTGCAAGAGGCTGCTAAAAGTATGAATGAAAGCCTACACGGTAATCCACAAATATCTACAGCTAATAAGGTTAATGCTAATTAAACAACCTGGGATAGTATCATTGCTTTGTCCCATCAAACAAGACCACAGCAGCAAGCATGCTTACAAGGCGAAATAGTTATGACCGTTGTGCTACTACTGTCGAACAACGAGGATTACCTCGACAAATTATTAATAAGTAACTCGTGTTCCCAGCATGTTAGCCAGTCTAGTTACGGCAATGAACGCAATTGACATGACATTTATCATTCACGGGCCGCGCGCTCTCGTTAGTCAGCCAACTATAAATCTCATCAGATCGGATCATACCTGTTCTGGAACTAAGTTGCGTCAACTGTTTTGGATTTGGCTTAACCGGGTTGATCATCAATCTGTTATATGGTAGAAGGCACGAGTGTTTTTGCCCTTAAAATCTTTAGTCAACTAGAGATAAGAAAACGTGCCACCTAAGATCGGTCACGGTTGCTATCCCTGAGGACTAAATCGGAATGTATTTGATACCACATACCTTTCAAACTAAAACTAAGCAGCGTTATAGGGTAGAAAGGTGTGGCGGTAATGCCTCCAGAGTCAAACCACGAAGAATAAATACAGGTAAACCTAAATATCAAAGAACATAATTAATTTAAATACAACAGTTACTTTTACACGTCTTAGTAAACAATCCTCTGATAACTCGATATACTATTTATTAAACTATCAAGTAACTATTTCAAACTACGAAACAATAGTTTAATTGTTGTTGTGGATCTTCAAAGAGAATCTTAGAAAGGTATACTTAGCTCTTAACTTCAACTAGTGAAGCGATATTTGAACCTCAAATTAAACAAATTGTTACCAATTCTATCGATAATAAATGTTCAAACAACTCTGACCTTTTTGCTACCATTATCTGTTATTTTTAGTCAACCACTTAGTGTTAAATTGAGTCACTTTAGCTATAAATAGTGTATTTGTATTTTATTTTTGATTTAACTGGTGTATTACTGGATTATATTAAATCTATCCAAATATTGCCTACAAAGATAGAAATTTACAGTTTGTAGTACGCAAAAATTGTCAGATTGCCAAACATTGATTGATTGCGTAATTGATAAACAATCAAAGGATTTCAAATTTGTAAAACTCCAAGAAACATATAACATTCATATTGAGGATACATTAACCAACTCTAGGCTTCGAAACAAAATTTAAAATAATCTGGTTTTTAAGCAAGCAAAACAGTAATTAGGACTCCGTCAAAACTCTTCGGAACAATCAAAATTTCATTAATCCCATCGCGTAGATTACCTAGTATTTCGGAATTTTGAAATGAGTTCCCGACATCGCAGGCAACTTTTATCCCGCGTTTATTATTCGCCGCGTAAATTCATATTTTTCATTTCAACCTTTTTGTTTCGGTATATTTGTAACGATCATCCCGGTTATACGAGTTTTATCCGGGCAAATCCGGATAACTGGATCAGCGTCTCTTTAATAAACATAAAAATTCATCGAAACGTCCAGTCCTTTCGCTCGTTGTCGTTTGCGTAAATCGAGAATTATTAAAACTTCTTTTTAACGTAAACGGTCGAACAGATCCGGTCAATTTGATATCCAGTTGCATGCTACGTTATGGATCTATTACAAAATATACAACGACAATGTCAAAGTGTATGTGTAAATCCAGAATTATTAAAAGTTATTTTTAACAATTGAAACATCTCCGGTCATTTGATTTCAGTTGTGTGCTGCGTTATTCATCTATAACCTAATATAGAACGACAACGACGGCTAAGGATCGGTATAAACTCATATTGCTTAAGTTTTCATACACATCGAGAATTGTTAAAATTTATATTTAACGTAAACGCTCGAAACAGCTCCGGTCATTTGACGTCCAATTGCACGCTACGTTGTGCACCTATTACATAATATCGTAAAACAATAACGTCAAAGTATTGGTATACATCAGAATTTAAAAAATGATTTAAACATGCGTAAATATATAATATTGTTTTTTTTTAGTTTCAAGGATTCTATGAAAATGCTTGGAGGATTTCAAGTTGATATGGCAAAATATTGATAAGTGATACTAAAAAAATAAATTTCCCAGTAATCGGACATTTAATGTATAACAGCACAACTTATGTTCTTTCTACGCTAAGATGTAATAAAATATATAAGTTTCATCTTCCACCAGGCTGCTTCACAAGCCTTTAACATGTTCAATTAATAATTACAAGACAGAATTCCGAGTAATATTAATAACATTAATTACTATAATTTTGTACACTGATTATCGTAGACCAATAAACATCACTCACTTGATTTGGCGCTAATTGATTCGCGTCAATTAATATTAAACCCAATTATATCGCTTAGACAGCGTACGTCTCATTAGGAAAGATTTTAATTAATACATACATATAACTCAATCATATAAAGATAAATACATATTTTGATTCTATGACCTACCCTGCCACATCGGACGTTTGCCTCGCTCAGAGATCGAGGTTCGAACCCGGCATCACCGAAATTATAATTCCAAATAAGGTTTCACACACACACATACTGACAAGCATTTCCTAGCAAAATATTTTATTGAAGTGATTAGATTACGCAATTTTATTTATAGGTAAAAATAATATTATGTATCCTGCACGGTTGCAACATTAGTCATAAGTGGAGCGGCGAAGTAAGCGTATGTAGCTTATTTTTACGCTGCAAGAAACACTATGTTTATTATGTTATTTTGCACTTGTATTAATTACATCGAATTAACAATTTTTTCAAATAGCATTTATTAAAAAGTAAAAAAATTGTGAAGATAATATGTATCCTCCATACGCGGTTGCATTAAATGAGTTATAAGTGGAGCGCAGGAGTAAGTGTGTGTAGATTGTTTTATGCTGCGGGAAACACTACAACTTTATTAATAAGCTTACATAAAAATTACAATCATTTATTTTACCAAAAGCTCACCTTTTATAATAAACATTAAAAAATAAGTGTTTTTTTTTAAATGCTATAATTTAATTATTCTATCTTTGCGACTACGACTTAAGATAATATGTATCCTCCATTCGCGGTTGCAATAAATGAGTTATAAGTGGAGCGGTGGAGTAAGCGTGTGTAGCTTGATTTTGTGTTGCAGGAAATACTGCAATTTCATTAATTAGCATAGATAAAGAATACCATTCTTAAATTGTTTCAAAAGAACACCTTTTATCGTAGACTTCAAAAAGAATTATTGCTATAAATTATAATTTATACTCTCCCAATTTTATTTATAAGTGAAGATAATATGTATCCTCTATATGCGGTTGCAATAAATGAGTTTTAAGTGGAGCGGTGGAGTAAGCGTGTGTAGCTTGTTTTGGTGTTGCAGAAAACACTACGATTTTATTAACAAGCGTAGATAAAGAATACAAATCATATATTATGTCAAAACCTCACCTATTATTATAAACTTAAAAAAAATTGCTGTCTTTTATGCTTACCCAACTTTATTTGTGTGGAGCGGTCGGGTAAGCATGTGTAACTTCTTTTATGCTGCAGGAAATACTACAATTTTATTTATAAGCTTACATAAAAATTACCACTCATTTATTTTGCCAAAAGCTCACATTTTATAATAAAAAGAAAAATGCTGTAATTTAATAAGTCTATCTTTACGACTACGACGTAAGATAATATGTATCCTCCATTCGTGGTTGCAATAAATGAGTTATAAGTGGAGCGGAAGAGTAAGCGTGTGTAGCTTGTTTTTGTGTTGCAGGAAACACTGCAAAGTTATTAATAGGCGTAGATAAAGATTACCACTTACTTATTATGCCAAAAGCCCACCTTTTATTATAAACTTTAATAAATTAGGGATAAAAAAAATATTTTATTTCAAATGGTTAATTTAATAAGTCTACCTTTACCCAATTTTATTTATGAGTGAAGATAATATGTATCCTCCAATTGCGGTTGCAATAAATGAGTTATAAGTGGAGCGGTGGAGTAAGCGTGTGTACCTTGTTTTTGTGTTGCAGGAAACACTGCAAAGTTATTAATAGGCGTAGATAAAGATTACCACTTACTTATTATGCCAAAAGCCCACCTTTTATTATAAACTTTAATAAATTAGGGATAAAAAAATATTTGTTTCAAATGGTTAATTTAATAAGTCTATCTTTACCCAATTTTATTTATGAATGAAGATATTGTGTATCCTCCATTCGCGGTTGCAATAAATGAGTTATAAGTGGAGCGGTGGAGTAAGCGTGTGTAGCTTGTTTTTGTGTTGCAGGGGGCGCGGCCCGGCGGCGCGCGTAGGCGAACCAGGTAGCGTTTGTTGTGCGTGCCCTAGGCCTGTTCACTGTGTCAATAGCGCGGGTGAGAGCGTTCTACGTCGAATCTACCGGAGCTCGTTTTGTGTTCACTCTGTTTTATTGTAACTCCATGTTTTGTTTTTTTTTTTATTTTAGTTGTTGTGTTTTTTTTTTTTTTGTTTTGGTTGAGTTGGGTTGGGTGGCGGTATTTTGAGGTATAGCTTTTGATTTGAAAATTTAAGTGGTTGGCTTGTAAATTATTAGACAATAGATATGGCATACTTAATGGGGTTTTATTAATATTTACAATAAAAATATTATACGTCCTGACATATAAAACATTTTAATAAATTAAAACAGAAAACGAGAAATATAATTCAACTGGCTATTCCAAAAAATATGGGTCTGGCTGTGAAAGTAAAAAAGTCTTAAATGCTAAGACGTTATTAATTTATTAAATCTACAGCGAATTATGCTGGCGTCTGTACGTTTTATCATAATGGCGGCAGGCGGATTCAATTTTAAGAACATTAATATAATTAATTAGCCGCGTCAAAGCTTTCGGCTACTTGAATAAAGATTGTGGCAAAATTTGACATTTTCCTTCTTTTTCGTTGTATTTTTTTGTTTGTTTCCCTATTTTAAATGATTTTACTAACTTCAACTTACTCGTGGATTGTTTAAATAATTAAAAAAAACGAACATTTGAAATTATTATAACGACAAAGTAATAACAATTTGTTTTGCAAACGTTATTTTCAAGATACGTTTAAACCATCCACTGAGATTTACATGAATAAGTTTTCCGTTACATATATTACTAGTTGTTATATTTTTATTTCTGTAACTAAATCTAAATCCTTCCTAAGGCACACTCGCCTCGATCTCACGTAGATTCGACATCGAACATAAGTACGCTCACTTTGCACTTAGTAATCGTCGTGCTGTAAAAAGTATATTTTATTTTTCATTCATTTCGAGACGTAATTAGTGTGGATTTGTGTTATTTTGTGGTTAATTTATTGACAACGTTGATTTCTGTAAAGAGCCTATGCAAAACGCGCAAAATTGATCGCCTATATTTCAGATAGAATGTATCGGGGTGAAACGTATTGGGTCCGCGTATGAAAACCGCGCTCGAACAGAAGTCGTCTGATGTTTATTTAACAGTCGCAGCTAATATGTTATCCGAGGATTCCGTAGTCGAGTAGTGTCACATCCCTATCCACTGCCTTGTATGTTAAAACCGTTGTGAGAACCCTACCTACGGAACCCTCTGCGTTAAACGAATCACCATTAGTGTACTGTGCTAATTATGTGTTGGTCTGGGTTTGAATTTTGTTCGTTGTTTCATTTTTGACTAAACTGTGTGTTATGTGTTTACATAGAGAGCTGTTGTTTTTTTGTGTCAAAATAATGGTGATACGCGGGGTCGTGTGGCGGCGGTGGCGACGCAGTCGCCGGCAGGGCGCTGTTAAATAACCGATGCGTTCAGATATTGAGTGTCCGATTTTCCAAATTCAGTTAGAACTTATAATTGAAATTTCAAACGCAGATTGGCCGAAACAGTGGTTTTAAAACTGGAACTGACATGTAATCAGTGACCACGTAAAATACTGAAATGACTGAACGCATCCGCTGCCGTTACATAGAATGATTAGTCGATGTGAGCCAATATCAACGCCCTGTGTTACGTGAACCATTGCGCGGTCGCAACTGTTACTCATAGTTCATCTAACTATTAAACTTTCAATGAATCCGTCACTCGCTCCCGTCACCTATAGTCGCACACGTTGAGGGGGTTGAACTGGCACGGAGAACTAGTTTAAGTCCGCCGCTCCACGCACCACCGCTAAGCTTATGTGGTGTGGCTCATTGTTGCCCGTCGTGGTAGACTGTTACTGACACGTGTTGTTTTCTGCAGATCGAAAGCTGTTCGTTGGGATGCTCAGCAAACAGCAGAACGAGGACGATGTGCGCGGCCTGTTCACACCCTTCGGCACGATAGAGGAGTGTTCCATACTCCGGGGGCCGGACGGTTCCAGTAAAGGTGAGTTTTATGTATAATTAATTATTATTAGCTAAAGCTTACTATATTATTTTCTTCAATATTCACAGTACATCTTATTACATACGAAAGTAATTAATTATATTACTTTTATCAATTATTCTTCAATGAATATTAAATATAGTTATACTCATTTGTGTTTGCCTATATCTAATTTCGAAATATGTATTTATATAACGTCAGGAAAAGAAAATGATACCAGAATGAGAAAGGTAGACAGATTTTTTTTTTTCAAGTCTTGTTTTATCATCAAATTTTAAGTAACTATCATTCAGATTGTAATATCTGTAACATACAAATAATTCATTATTTTGCATTTTAAACATTGAATGTATTATAACTTCATTTAAAATACATAACATATTTTATTCCTCCGTTTCATTGCTAATAGAGACATTGAGGTCAATAGAAGTAAGGTTCCCGAACAAAGACAGACCCGAAACACGGGTAATTTGAATCGTAACTCGCGACACATGGCATCCAAGTAACTTCCCCTTTATCCGAATATATAATTTCAACGTCTTTTTCTTCACGAAAATTCGCATTTACCGTCGCGAGTTGCGTAATAACTTTGGACATCTTTTATCTTTGTACTGATTGTTCTGAGAGGAAGGAAAGGTAATATTGCTGAGACGGTGCCGTAGTACATTTATTTTGAACGCTGGAATTGTATTCAAGATCTCGTACACTCTCTTACGTTGTGTAAGGTAGCTTCTATTAATTGAATTCAAGGTGTCTACGTAGTTTGAATACAAAAATATTTACTCAATAATCTTAATTACTACTTAAAAACAATCTGATGACCTTATAAGTAATTAATACCTTAAAACTATTGACTTACTTATTGTGACTATTTGGTAATAGTAAATATAAAAATATGTCAAACATATATACAGTTACTAAAAAGTATTTGTAAAAGAATACAAAATCCGTAGCTCTCCGTAGCCAAGTTACGAGTGCTACGTCAAGTTGTAACCAAGAATGATACTACGAATATGTTGTGAATGATGCTACGAATATACTTCAGGAACCAAACGGGTAGAGTTAAGTGCTTTTGTCGGACTCTACAATGAGTGGGTGAACCAGAGCGTATATTTATTTTATTTTGATCTTGTACGGAAGGACAACAACAAAATTTTTCAAAAATATTATTTTAAAATTTCGTTGTTTCTTTAAATAATTCCTTCTATGGTTTTTTAATCAAAAATAAAATACAATACCAAAGGTTCCATTTTTGTTAACTTTATTGCGCAATGTATTTATACACAGAATGTAAAATCAGGCATATAAATTAGTAATAAAATACTGTGTAATAAAATACGTTACATTTAGTAACTATATAACAGTTCCTTATATCTGTACCCAGTTAGCTATTCCCAGATCTTATTTAACAGTATCTCGGGTCGCCTAACCATTATAACTGGATAAATGGCTGGAATGCGACCTCTAGACAGTCGACTCTACCCTTGTATTTTATACCTCTCACGAGTCATGAGCCAATGTGTCGACTTGTGAGATTATATTATGTAGGACTCTATAATTTTATATAAATGATGTTAGTTATCTTATTGAATACGTATATATTATATTAAACACAATAACATATTCTTTTTTGAATATACAAACAAAATAAAAATAAAACACTTTTTAAGAAGAAGCTTTTATTTCTTGTTAATAAAAATAACTAATAAGTTATAAAAAGTGTAAAAGTAATTTAAACCCGGCGTATTCAATATTTTCATTTTTATACCAGACACATTTTTTATAAAGGAAAGCGTGTGGACACTGGGAAATGGATGAATTACACATATTACACACACCGGGACAGGCGAAACTAAATAAAGCTGGTAATAAAATACCCAATTAGGATTAATCAGTTCCACGTGATAGAAGAAAAAGAAAAGAAATAAAAGTTATATCTTTTATTTCTTTCCCTTTTTCGTAGTCACAAAGGCAAACCAAAAGGAACTCCTTGCTTTACTTGCTTATAAATTTTAAAGTTTTATCTTTACAAAAATCACAATAAAACAATAAAGTATATCACGTAAAGGGTGTACATTACTATATAACAATAAGTTTAATAGCGTACTAATTTACCCAAACTTATTAAAACATCACTGAGTCGCGCTACGATGCCTACGGCGTAGCTCGAACGTAGCGCACCGCAAACCAATTGAAACCGTAGCACTTCGCCGAGTGCTACATCATACCCGCGACAGCTCGTCTCGGTGTTACGCAACTTTAATTTCATTTTGTTCCCGCTCGAATTTCGTCGGATTTTAATTGAATTTGTGCTCATAAACTCGGATAACGCCGCGCGGTTTGTTAGTTGCCTAAGCGGTGCTGTCTTTATGTACACATTAAGCGCTACTTTCGCTGCCTACTCTGTCATTATTGGACAATAAAGTTATGAACAACGCTACAGATGTAGAGTATGGCTCGCCAAATTGTTAATTCGCTTTAATTACGCACGGCGCCGCGGTACGATAAACTTATTTTTACGAGGAGCCCCTTAACATTATCGTTGCCGTCGTTTTAATTATAAATTAAGTGGGATTTTAGCTCCGCTTTCGGTCTTTGATGCAAGGTATGGAGTTCCGGAACGATCTTGAGCTACTTTGCTATTAGGCCTATATTTTCTTCGACAGCAGTTTACTTAATTACGACTTTTTTACGGCGTGAAAATTAATAGTCCGGAATCCGAGAAATGTTTTAGAAAAATATTTTTCCCTTGAAATGGCTATTATGCAATTTATTCACATTGTCATGATTATAGAACCTAATATAGAAATAGATACCTTACAGAAACCTGAAAAAAAACCAAAAAGTATAGTATTTTTTTTAAACTTTCTATTTTTCTGTTTTACTTAATAACTAACCGTTTCTTAAAACTGTAAGTTTTTTTTAAGCTTATCATGTCATAATTGTTGCATCTAAACAAAATTGATTTTAATACACTTTCAAATATGTTACTTATCTATTCTTCAAACTAACATACAATTTAAAGAGCACACTTTATGTGTATGGCTATGTAGCCCACAAATCAACCATTAAGGTCAACCTTGTTAACCATTGCGTCACCTGGCCGCTGGTCACGAACACCCATCGTAAACCCGTTACCTTACGGGCGGATCGTAAACATTCGTTAATTTAGTTCACATTTAACTAAAGCTATTTGTTAGTTGTTTAAAATGTACTAAAATGCCTTATTCTCTGGTTAATACTACTTATTTTTATTGATATTAAATGAATCTACTCATAGTAACATAATAAATTAGGTATAAAAAATAAGCATCATAATAAATGCATGTTTGCCTAAATTACAGTAGACTGATAGCGAATTGATTCTCAACTATCATTTATGCCATTCTGCCATATATATAGCAACAATCTGTACGAATCTCAATCATGTAAAAAAATCTTTTCTGCATCATGAATCTACTCAATGCATCAGTGCATTAAGTACAAATTATCATATAATCGAGGATTTACAGTTCAGACTCATTAAAAAAATCGTTAAAATTTGCTCGTATTACAAAGGCGTGATGACCTTGCAACGTGTTCATCTCGTCACAACGACGTGACCTAATGTAATATTCTAACTCTAACGAATCTATAGGGATGTAAGAGTAGAGATGTAGGGATGTAAAATTCCCCGATCCGGAACATTGATACGAAACGCAACATAATCGCTAGTAGGCAAAGCGAGTGCCCACATTTATTACAGCCTTTGTAAGGGAAACGAATGCGGAACGGGGTTACAGCGACATGCGTTACCTACGCATGGGACACATGGATAAAGCGAATATTCATAATAAAATTAATATTATTTGATATATTAATGTTAGCCAAAATATTAGCGATATATTTTAATATCTTCTGAATTTATGTGAAGGATTTAGATATTTGTTCTGAACTGGCTGTTTGTATATTCGTCTTTATGTATGTTCATGGCATTCACAACACAGGGAATCCTAGTATGGGGCTTTGAGTGAAGAAAGCGTCTTTTAGTTTATGAAGATTGTACTTAAGTAAAAACTCTCATAAATAATATCTATAATATATTTGTTTTTTAAGTTTAAAAAAAAAGGTTCATTAATTGATTCCAAAAGTAATTAAATACAAGGAAACATATTTTCTTATTTAAACACAGAATGGGTTTAAATAAGAAAATATGTTTTCTCACATTAAAGACATATTCTTGATATATAATCCAAAATAAATGTAACAATATAGCAAAGAGTTGTTACCATCGTCCAGGCTCCTACCTGTATTTACACAGAACTTAAACCTTTCGGGTGAATCTTGTGAACGAACTGAAGACTTCAACTCGCAATTAAAATGGCAGCACTGAACTTAAAATTACTTCCGCTAACAGTACTTCCCTGTAGACTTCTTTCCTAAAACTTTCTCGCGAATGATATTTCTTAAATCGTAATTAAATAGAGAGGTGAGTGTAACAACAGACATAAACATCCAGACAGTCATAAATAATCTATCATCATCATCAACCCATCACTGTCCCTCTGGTGGGCACGAGTCTCCTCTTAAAATGAGAAGGATTATATTATATGTTTTAATTAATTATTTATTAACTATATTTAACATGTCATTACGATGTAATGACTTTTTATCGAATTGTTCAAACTTTTTTTTTAATACAAAATTAAATTTATATTTCATGCTTTCATTTATTTAAGCACTATCCGATTTTAATATTAATTTATCCAAATCGTTATAGTTTCCTTGATTAGCCCGTACAATTGTCGGCCAAAATATAAATAATTTATAATAAATAATACGAGTAATAGAACTTACAACATTCATAACTTAGAATAGAAAATTCTGTATTTGCTAAAATAAGTCACAATTTTGGAATTAAATAGGTGTATAATGTCCTCTTATCTTTTACTTGTTAGGTGTGCAAATTACAAAGTAAGAGATGTTAAGCTGACAACTACAAGATTGGAATTATGTTCAAGTTACATTTGTACATTATTAATTTAGTTGTCTATATTATTTATTTAAAATGTTCATTATCTCTAATTCGTTCTATTCAAATTTTCATTGGCAATCTCAGTGCACGTGTGTCCCACCCGTAAAGTCGAGAAGCCGAATATGTGGAGTGGTAAAATTGAAATCTCATTGGGCGGGACAAGGGCCCGCGATCGCGTCGTGATTCGCGGTATTTTATTGCCACCGCACCTTATCTTCGGTCCATATTTCGGGGATTCCGACGTGACACGGGGCTTTTTGACTCACTCTTTGTCTTTGGAGCATATGCGAGCAGTACATTTGTTATCTGTGGCTGTCTAATATTGCAATAATTGTTTCAGCATTTTTTCTCAGTTATCGGCAGTTAACATAACTAATTTTAGCCCAGCACCTTATCTTAGGTCCATATTTCGGGGTTTTCGACGTGACACGCGGCTTTTTGACTCACTTTTTGTCTTTTGGAGCATATGCAAGCAGTACGTTTGTTATCTGTTGCTGTCCAATGTTGCAATTATTATTTTAGTATTTCTTTCCTTATTATCTGTCTATGATTGGAGCCAACTTATCTTCGGTCCATATTTCGGAGATTCCGACCTGACACAGGGCTTTTTGACTCACTCTTTGTCTTTTAGATTTCATTTGAGCAGTATATTGATGATCTGTGGCTGTCTTATATTGCAATGATTGTTACAGTATTTTTTATTATCTATGGCTAACATTGCAATTATTGTAGCTACCGTACCTCATCTTCGGTCCAAATTTCGGAGATTCGGACGTGACACGGGGCTTTTCGACGCACTCTTTGTCTTTTGGAGGTATGCGAGCAGTACCTACATTTGTGAACTGTGACTGTCTAATATGGCAATTGTTTCAGTATATTTTCTCGGTATCTGCGAGTAGCGTGATAATGATTGTTGCTACCACATCTTATCGCCATCTGTAGCATATTTTGGACATTAGAACATTTGTGACTATTGAAATTGATTGATTTAATTTATCTGTATTTTATTATTTTTATTCCATATTGCAACTTCTAAAGAAATCTTTGCTTGTGTAAATATAATATTTCATGTAATTTTATAGCGCATAATATTGTTCATAGCTATTCTTTTACTTATATTTCTTTTGGAGGTTTTATTAACAAAAAATATACGAATAACATTTTCCTCTTTCTTCTTCTTCTTCCGTCTGATCTTGCAATCGAAAAGACAAATTTCAAGAGGATTTCTAGAATTTTTTTCAACAGAAATTTGAGAGGAAAGTACATTAGAGAATTAAATTGCAAAGGAACGCACGAAAATCTAGAGACACATTTACGAATGAAACGGTAAACGGAGCGTAGTTAAGACCAGGTTTCACTAACGTAGTTTTTAATCTTTTAAGTACGAGGTCCAAAATCTGAAATCTGTAGAGCACGTAGCATGTATAGGTATAGAGTAGTAAGCTTATGTCAGAATGTATTTTGTTGAATTAAATCACTTGGAACATTAAAGAAAATTATTATAAGAAAACCTATATATCTCAGAGTTGTTCAATATATTCTATAGGGTATATACCAAACAGCATTAGAGCAGTTTGATGGGCGATGAGCAAAGATCGATAACAGGAAGTGAACAGAACTCATTAACTTTTGGACCTAAGTAATTGATCCTTTTTTACCCGACTGCCAAGGAAGGGTTATGTTTTTCGCGCGTATCTTGTATGTTTGTCTTTCTTTATTTGATCCGATCTAACAAACGGCTGGATGAATTTCAACAGTTAAGGTGTCATTATATTTGTCTCAAAGACCCGAGTGTCCTTAGATAGGTGTTAGAAAACGAAAAACAAAATGGCGGACTTTTGGCGCGAAATAGTAACACATTTAAAAAAAAAAGTTAACCAAACCTATCGAGTAGGGTATCAAATGAAAGGAAATTAAACGGAGATTATAAAAACATTTTTGTATATATATAAAACAGCAAGGTGACTGACTAACTAAATTACTTTTTAATTTTTCAGAAATCAACGTACAGCCTAAACCAAGGACCTTACAGTCCTGTAATTTTGCACATAGGTTTACTATATAGCGTGAATAAGTACTAAGAAAGGCCTTTTGGAAATTCTACCCTTAAGAGGGTAAAATAGGGGAAAACTGTTTTATTTAAATCCTTTAATTTTGAAGCAACTACTGTAAAATTTTGTATTTGGCTTTCTGAATAGGAACAAGGACGCACTAATTTATCCCCCTCCGAAAAATCAACCCCGTAGAGGTAAAATAAGGGTTAAAAGTTCATTTGAACAATCTTAAATTTTGAAGCAAACACTATGAAATTTTGTATCAGGCTTGTCGGATAAAAATAATTAAATTCTACCTCTAACGAGGTAAAATAATGACCGAAACTTTAATTTACTGAAGTTATATAATTTATAGACCGTAAATGGTGGATTTTTTCGCGAAATAGTAACACGTTTTAAAAAAAGTTAACCAAACCTATCGAGTAGGGTGTCAAAATAAAGGAATTTAAGAGGAGATTACACATACATTACATAATTTATCTTATATATAAAATTGTGTTAGTTACCGTAATCCTCCGAAACGGCTTCACCGATTTTCACCAAATTTTATATACATATTCAGTATGTCTGAGAATCGGCCACTATCTATTTTTTTTTACCCCTAAGTGATAAGAGTTGTTCATCCTTAACATTTTTTTATTTATATGGCAACACAACTTTTGCCGGGTCAGCTAGTACATATACATTCGCATATACATATCGGGATGATTGTCTGAGTAAATGAGTGAATTGCTGTGCCAGAGATCAATGCAAAGGGAAACCGCTGAACTTAAGCGAGCTGGAATCTTACACATAGGTTCTTTACATAGCGTAAATGAGCACTACGAGGATAAAATAGGATAATATTGTTTGAACATTTTTTGTTTTTGAAGCAGACACCTACTTTGAAACTTTTGTATTTGGTTTTCTGGATAAAAATAATGAAATGCCTATTTCACTGCTTTTGGAAATTATATTTCAGCCTTTTTGATGCAGTCGGGTTTTTGATTTTTTAAATTAATTACTTGTTAAACAAATGTTTCAATAATTCGTATTACTTAATTATTGAATATTAGTTCCTTATTAATTAATATTCATCATTGATGTAATCATGTTATTATCTAGAAAATATTAAAATTATAATATAAGTAATAGCAACGATAAAAGTATAGTCTTAAAAATACATCGCATTACTGCCTCAAATAAAACAACATGTAAGTATCGAAACTGGAAGGCACCCTTCCTTTAACTCCAACTTATTTTACATAATATGTAACTAAACTACAATCTATATTTTTTATCACTGCAATACATATTTATTGCTTATTTTTTTATTTTTATGCACAAACAATTATATCTGCTTAGTTTTGTTATAGTTATGACTTTGACTTTTTGTTTTACTTACAACTGCAACGTAACCGCTTCGTTGCGGTCAGTCACGACACATGACGTCACGGACAGTTGCCGATTGCCCGTACCGTGACGCGCACTATTCAAAACAACAAGCGGTTTGATGGTAATTGGTCTAATTTTACATACGTTATTTTTAAATGCTAGAACAATGATTGTCAATTAAGTAACCTTACAGATATGATTACCGTAATTATAGGTCTTTGTCTTTATAATTGCAATTCTAACTCAAACATCATTGCAGCCAGTTGTGGATTGTTGACCGTTGCGGATTGTGCATGTCGTGACGTTCACTATTGAACACAACAAGTGTCACAAAAATTACTCAATTACATAATTCAGTTTAAATAATTTGTTTTGTCCTATCCCAACGGTCACGGGCAGTTTCTTGTCACGTGACGTCGTTGTCAGTAATGTGACGATAGCTATTCATCATAAAGTGACATGAAACCTACAGTTCCTGAACCTGAAATATTTCTTTTTTATTACGTTTCAATTTACAGTTTCTATTTTAAACGTGTAAATAAGGTACAAACACATATTCGAGTTTATCTACTCTTGAAAACGGAATATTTAATAAATCATTTTTATTTTTTAAATGCGTGTCATTACTAAGGACACGTGGAAGTTCTGTACAAAATTTAAAATTATTACATTTATACACCTGATTTCAACCAAAGCCCGCTACATACACATGTAACAATAAAAACGGAGACAACAATTGGGGCAGGTACCCTAATTATAAGTAGGGTCCCATTTAGAATTGCTTCCGTATGATATCGGCTAAGGGATCCGAATACGGATGTGTCCTGGAAGCATATTTTCCCTGGATATCCCATTCGGTCCTTGTTACATTAAGCTTCGCCCGAAGGGAAGTGTTCAACTATGTGGAAAAAAGAATTCCCCTGCTTTGTACTCGATGCTCCTCAAATATGAAAAACGAATTTAATTAAGTCGTCCAAAATTGAATGATATTAGTAAAGCTCGCCCGTTCACCTCGTACGATATCATTCGGTGTTTACACTTGCTTAAATATGCGTTGGATCGGTCATGTGTAATGCTGGGAATGTAATTTGTTTAGATTATCAAAACTCAAGTATTCATTTATTCGTTCGCTTAACTGTTTTTACCCGAATGCGATGGGTAATGTTCGAGCATATGGTATGTCTTATTCTTTGACACGGCTTGCAGACCAAATGGCCTGATGGATTTTAACATGTATGATGTAAGGTATCGTTAGATTCGTCTGAATGAGTGACATAGTATAAACAGATTATCCGTTCTATTTATGGCTATAGACCTAGAATGACGTCGTTCTGTTTAGCCTGTGTAAATCTAGGTCTAGCCGTCTATAACTAAAGCTATACCTATATAGTCTATAACTATAGCTAATAACCTTCTATGACTAAAGTTTACTTAATATTTTGCCTCTATCCCATAAAAGTTCTCACGAATAAACAATATACGTAATACGTAATATTGGGAAATAAAAATATGTAAAGTTCATATCCTTCAACCTACTTATTAAGTTAATCATATCCGATCGCTTACTTAGAAGGCTTGTAACAGATGAAGCACTTACGTAGATAATAACATACTTAAGGCTAATGAAGCTGAAGATTGCGAGTCAAGACATTCTTCAAAGTAATGGCAACACATCTTCACAACGGATCTCGACCTGGTCATAATGGCCACCTTAATTGGGCGGTTAATAGAAAAAGCCGTTGAAGAACAATAGAATGTGAATAAGCGATCGAATTGTAACAATGATGTTTGCGATTTGGGAGGGTTATATTGAGTTTCACAGTACTGGAATATATGATGATAATCAAGACATCTATACGCCGAAAAACGTTACCCTCAACTGTATCCGATAGCGACAGAAAAAAAATGCAGTGACCAAAAATAAGTCTGTCAGAAAACGGTCATTTAGATACCTCATCTCAATATTAAGCATTTTAATAAGATTAATAAGATTGTTATTCAAAGTCAAAAAATCTCTTCGTATTTCCAGACTGAATCAGTTCCCGTACAATAGGAAGGTCATATTTCAAGCAAAGATAAAGACTCAGTTTCATTTCTCTCAAACTTAGTTGAGAGACCGATTCCAGACTAAATAATTCCTGTGTCCCGTTGCAGACGCGGGGGCGATTTATTATCTGTCATTACTGCGGCAATATAGCGGTAATGACGCGAACCCGTAGAAACGGATTATTCAGACACCTCCCTAATAAGCACTGCTAAGGAGTCCGGACATGATAAGTCATAGACAATAAACAATGTCTCGTTTGTCACGATAATCATTACCGCGCAAATGACGGTTCGTGACACGGTAATGATAAATACAGAAGATTTACATGACTAAGTGAAGACCCTTATAAGATCAAGTATGTTATTATGGTAGGCAGTTTATTGTTATTAGACCCGGGGATGGTTGTTTACAAACAAACTCCAAACATTTGGGTGTTTATGTGGAAATGTATTATTAGGGTGTAATTTAAGACGGAAACATAGTGGTAGGATAGTTTCTGATAATACATTTTTAGTGTCATGATGATGTTTTTATGGAACGAACTAAATATTTTTTTGTTTTGGTCAGTCGTCAAAAAATATACGCCATATACACCGAACTATGACAATAGGACAATTAATAAATATTAATATATTAAATTTAAAAAACCTGTGTTGCATTCTATATCATTATTCCGTAAGTTTAATAATTATGAATTCTTGCACACATTAACATAATTTCCTTTGCCGTGAAAACGTAGTAAACTCACTTTATATCATTACCAGCTTTGGAAGACTTAAGCTACACACATCACTACCGTTTCATTTAGCGAACGCTCATGTCACGTAAAAGCGCTTAATAAGAAACAATTTGCTAGCTTCCTCAAACAAATATCGCGATTGCCTCCTGGTCCCCTCGAGCGATTTGCGCCAAGTGGCGATTAATTCACGCGTCGAAACGAACCGTCACCGTGACGCAACGGTGAAACGCAAGTTTATAAGCCAAGTCACCCTATTTGAGTCGATCGTTTCAAACGATGTATTGATACGAGTTATCCGCGATCGGGCCAAGCTGTTTAGTCGATTCTGTTTGACGTTAAGTGGTGCTAATGTTTAGTGAAGAATCTTATTCAAGAATTAATATGTCGTTTCTATTTTTAAATTTAAATTTAGATTATTGAAGTGCTTGTTTCGTTCTTTTCAGTTAATTATTTTAAAGATTGTGTTTTTGATTTATAATAATTTGTTCATATTTGTTGTATGTTACGTAAAATAGCAGTGATAGCCTAGTGGTTAAGAAACTCGGCCTCTTGATCGGGGGTCCAAGGTTCAAATCCCAGGCTTACTTCTGATTTTGCAAAATTATGTGAATATTAGAAGTTAATTATAATTTGCTTAAACGGAAAACATCGTGAGGAAACCTGCATACCTGAGAAATCTTAAAAAAATATTTTTAAAGGTATGTGAAGTCTACCAATACACAATTGGCCAGCGCGGTGGACTATGGCCTATTCCATCTCATTCTGAGAGGAGACCCATGCTCAGCAGTGGGACAGTAATGGGTTGATGATGGTGACGTAAAACATAAAAGTAATAAAACACGTCAAGTGAAATGAATAAATAAATGCAGCATTCGCACTCCCGGGAACATAATTTAATCGCCCGCTCGGGATAATAGCTCAAATGAGAGAAGCGAGGTGCATTAGTGTGAATCATGCACACACGTGAATCTCTTATTTGTATTTTTTATTATATAGAAGTAGTACACAACTCTATTATGATGTCTACGAGACAGTGGTTATTGGACATCTATAAATAACGCAAGAAACAATTGGAGTTTTGAGGGGAACATATATTGTTACACCTGAGGAGGGTAAAGTTGGAATACCTTTGTAGAGTGTAACCTACAAACCTCCTTCTATCTCTATATCGAAAACCTAATATTTGAGATGAAAAAGAAGAGATGTCAGTTATGTCAATTATATATACGAAAATTAATATTTCATCATTTTTATTTCTCTTATTGTTCGCTTACTTTTGCTTCTCAATTGTAATATATGAATCTATAGAATATAGTGTGTCGGTAAATCATCTCAGAGTATCATTTCCAACGACACACCACTACACATCCTATATAAATGACGTGTGCCACACTCTTAAAACCAGAGCACAACAGCGCTTAACACTGCTGTTATAAAACATACGTAGGTGTGGTGATGGCGAAGGTGGCACGAGGGTTGAAACACAAACCGTCCATACCATACAATTTTAGTCACCACCACAAGTTACTTTTATACTGGGCTTCATAATTATTATAATTATTAAATGCTTCACGAAATATTTCTATAAAATTTCTAAATATGTAATATTTTTATTTACAGACCAACTGTATTTATTCGTCTAATTCCCAATGTTTTCGTCTGTATAATTTTGTATAATTTGAAACGTTGTACCTAGGTAGATAATGCTGCGTCCTCATAAAATAAATTCATACACATATTAATCGTCGACCTTGTCTGGGTATAAAGCATTTGACCTCTCAGAACCTTGCTTTAAATAAGATGAACTATGTTACGTTTCTTTTCATCTAGAGTAACATTTATCGCGGCAAACGTTTGCGTAGAAACGACTTATTATAAGAGTAGTAATCAATGCGACGGGATTATCTGAATGTAATTTGTATAGAGTCAAAATTATTACCAGTTCCTTTACAGAAAAAAAACAAATTTTTTGACTATCATACGTTTTCTAAAGGACTTTCCACTATAAGAACATAGTTTATACCTTAGATTTTGTGGATTTTTATTTGGAATAAAAATCCACAAAATCTAAGACACAAACAAAAACAGACGGTTTTTTATTTGATCGGTAGTGTCCACTTACCTTACAGTCCATGTGGACTGTAAATTTGTTTGTCATTCTCATAAAAATGCTCTGCTACACCACCTGTACCACCGCGGTCTAGGGTGCTAACAAATATCCGTACTTATACGCAATATCGCACACCATGAAAACCCACCTTAAACACACGTACTGCAATTTGTAACGTTGTGTTCTGATGTAAATACTTTAAGGTATACGTCTTAATATATGGATCCTTTATTTGATCTCTGGTGTCAGTGCACCTGAATGTAGACAACTTTATTATGCACGATGACAGTCAGGTTTAATTTAAGACGAAAGGTCTCAGAATCATAATTTAACATTTGCACAGGTGAACTATATTAAACTGCAAATGCTGTTTCGTAATGATCCAATTTACTAAATTTAGTTTTACTTGAGGTAACATTTTTACAAGCGAATTATTATAATATGCTGAAACAAAAAAATCTTTAATTTTTAAACGTGGTAGAACCATTTGTGGTTTGACTCCGAAGGCAACGCCGCCATACTTTTTCTGTCTAAAAATAGTAGTTTTCAGCGCTGCTGAGTTCTAGCTTGAAGAATGTGTTGTCGTCTTTACAGCAATGATTGAAGAATAAATATTAAAATAGGTAGTTTGATAATAAAATACACTTATATTGCGGGTAGTATGCATTTAAAATCCCTATAAAAGGCTGTGATAACGTTGGCTCGGTTAGTCGGTTTGTAGTCGTATCGCAGACATCTATGTAAGATAAGTAATTGATGTGTTAAAGGTAAATATGGTGGGTATTATTTTAAAATACTACTAGTATTGTGTAAAAGTAATCAAGTAGAAATGAGGTAAAATCTGTAAATGCTTATATATGGTATAACCGATATTACACTTGTGTGATAAGCTTGGTTAGGTGAATATGTTTCGTATAAATAAACATGCTTTGTATTCATATTTGATTATATATTCTAACCTGGAATAGTTAAAATGGTAAAAGGTTATTAAATGAGTATGTACTAACTATGTTTCTTTCAAATGTTTTAAAGGAGACATGCTTATCCAAAGGGTTCCAACTCAATCTTGAGGGGAAGCAACGCATCTGTGGCCATCCTTAGGAGTCCTACTCTTACCTGATCTGGGTTGATGACCGATGTTCACGGCGGGCAGTAGTCACTAACAAAGTGGTAGACTGCCTCTTGACAAGATAAATACAAAAAAAGTATGATCGCTGAGATACTTAAATAATAACCACTATTAAATCAATTATATTTTAATCTACATTTTCTCAAATTCTCAGTTATACCCCAAGTTATTAGACTGTGTTGTAAATATTCTCACACTAGACCCAACTAGATAGAATTCCAATCATTAATCGGCCAGACCTTTCCCTAAAACAGAACCCGATTAGGATTTTGTGGCGGGGGTTAGGTTAAGGAGGCTAATCTAATTGTTACTGGCGACTATCTTAGTCTCACAGGATCTGTTTTAGGTAATATTTGAAGCAAATTAAATCCAATTTATATAATTCGAAGTAACACGTAAGGTTCATTTTGTTTATTTTTGATTACAGATTAAAGTTAATCCTCGTTATAAAATGAAGTAACCTGCCAAATGCGAATCGGATCTGTATTTAAATTGACGGATTACTAAAGTGTAGGTGTTTAGCACGATTGGTACCAGGAGTGACGGATCCCTTGTTAAGTTGAACTAGTAGAACATAAATAATCCAAAGATATGCAAAACATAGAAAAATTTCCAACAGTAACTCATTTATCGAAAAATATTTCTGCCTACGTTCATATACCAAAAAAAAAAACAAATTGTTTTTAACAAACCTTAACACCGAGTAATTAATGATTTTAGGGAAACCACATATAATCATATAAAAAATATTATTATGACTTGAATATAAAATATAGTTATATATAGACTTTATCAGACTATAACTATATCAGGTTGAAATCAGATTTCAATATTAAAATTCCAAACACTATATAATAAATATATGTATCTATACTTACCCAAAGATACCCAAAAAATATTACCCATATACAAAAATACACACCGAACGTAGCAAGCATTCCGGCGCTAAACGAGTAATGAATCACGGGAGCTGGAGTTGATTACAGCTCAGTTTAACGCCTTATAATGAGAGTAGGTGCGGGGGCGCCTGCAAAATGCTATTCCTGTTCATTAACCCGACGACAATGTGACGACAACGAGGTGAAATGATGACTTGTCGTGGCCCAAGGTGGAGGAGCGCGCGATTGGACGCTTGCGTCTTAATTTGATTGCTGCCCTTTTCGCTCTTGGGTTTCTCTGCATGAGAAATTTTAGAGAATTCTTCATTATGCTGCTTTATTGGTCATAGAAACAGTAGAAACGGTGGTCATGGTGTAATTATTCCTTACAGATATATGACAGACACGGACCTTGGCAAAACAAAATCAAAGCATTCCTCACGATACAATAATTATTAAAAGTATTTATATTTTCTTGAACGTGATCGAGTAGACATTTATCAAACTGTTGTGCAGAAAAATATGTTTTGCCATGTGTGTGTAAATCTGTAGATAAAATAAAAGCGTAGTAGATACATGATCAGCTTTTGTTAAATGTTTTTAAACACATAAAAGGCCTGCGGTTTATGGATAACTATTACTATCCAACCCCCGACTGCAGCATGCCTATATTTCTATATCAGTTACAATGTACGTAAAACCGCCAAACGAATAGTGATTCACTTTTATGTTATTTTTTTATTTTAACCAAACCTTTGAAGACCGCGAGTAGAGTGCAATACAGTATGTACAGCTACAGACAGCTCATATCATATGTGGACAACATTTTAAATTAAATTTTAAAAGAAAATTGTACCTCTATTTCTCATTTAGAACCAAAGCCTACAAGGTAAATATTTAAAAAGCCTCACCTCATAGGCTCTTGGCAAACGCTTTAAGGAATATAAATGTCCTCTTTACATGTCCATGTGTCTTTATTTTCCGCTACATCCACTAACTTAAATGTGACATTTCACACTAACATTACTCGTTCTACGGACCGCCCACCGCGGCCTACTTCCGTTGGCCAAAACAACCTATCTCCATCCCTTCCTGTTACTCAAATTTATGTCTTCTCCACATATATTTACATTTCATACTAGATTAAACGCTTAATTTTCACGCCCAGTGTATTAAACATGAAAATCTGCGCTAACCTGACCGCCCCATTGAAAATACCTAAATGTTACGCCCTATAATTTTCGTCCAAAAATTATATTTTGGAATACCTACACTTGATACTAAAATCTATCTCTTTGAGCTTATTTATATCCGAAAATATATGCATTTACTATAGAGAAAAATTCCATAATCAAAAAAGCATAAAATTTAAATAGTATCGGTCGTAACAAATGACACTGCATCACACTACTAATATACATATGTAAAAAAAGACTTAGCAAACAATACAGATAGGTGCCAAGTAAGGCATAAGGAGTAATGTAAGAAAATAAAAAAATAAACTAAATAGACAATTATTACAAAACTGACTATATTTGAATAACTTTATCAAAGTCTCGCTTGTAGTTACTCGCTGGCAATGGAACTATTTCTAATATCCATGTCGCAATAATTACTGAACTTTATAACTTCAGCTCTCAAGTGATGAGGCAGCGATTAAGAGGGCATTACATAAATAAGTTAATTTGACTTCAGGGACACGAAACTGTAAGCTTCATTTCTTTTTAATCGTTCCATAAAGTTCCCGGACGCAATCCCCGAAGATTTTAGGGACACTAAATACTTTATTCCGGTCACGTTTTTTTAACGGGAGTTTACGTTTTTTAAGATATTTTTTAATTTGCATGCGCCCTGCAGTTCAAGCTTTCTGGATTAAGTAAAGGTAGTCGTGACGCGGAAATTTTACTTGGCTTATTATACGGAATGTGTATTTACATTGCAATAATTTTAATTATATCAATATTAGGAATAAAAACTGGCGTTGCGCGATTTAATGATGAGTATACTTAAACTACAATATACGGTACGTTTCAGAATAAGTTGGACTTGCTTCATAGTCCATGAAATTAACCTATTTTAAAAGGTTTAAAAATTAAAATTTTCTTCGATTTCATAAAGTTACGTCATCAAAATACCTTTTGTTCATGCGATTTAAAGTTATAAAAATGCGAGTTAGAATATGTACATAAGTCCACAAACAATAACCTAATCACTACTCCACACGCCTTGAACTATAAACATCTTATTACATAAAATACTTTAATACATTAAAATATTCGCTCCTGTACAAAGCGAACGCTCCGAAAGCGTAGTGGAAATTAATTAAGTTTACCATAGAGCGTTGTCAAGGAAAATAAGATCGGACGAAAGGAATTTTAATAAAGAAGGTCACGTAAACATTGATGGCCGAGAACAAACGGACCAGCGTCCGGTGGAAAATAAAAGACACGATGCCGTCCTATTTATTTGTTTTTATGTCCAACTTGTCGGCCGCCATCTTAAGTTTATGGACTTACCTCGAGGATACATAGTTTATTGAAAACAGGGTAGCCATGTTTTATGCAACGGGATGCCGCACGCTTCGGCAGTATTCTATTAGATTGATACGATATGGTCTAATGATGGTCCGCCCACGGAATAAAATAAATAGAAAAGTATTTCGGTACATTTTGTGTACAATGTTTGTAAAGTTATGCATGGCTACGAATAGTAAGGAGGCTGATATTACTGATAGGCGAACGTAAGGTTAGATTATACGAGTATTGCATTTTGCGAAATCTCAAAGATACGCGTTGGTTTTTGCAAACATATTTACGAAGATTTACGTATTTACGAAACTTGTTTACTGACATAAAAACTAGTTAGTTAACTAAAAAAATTAGTTAGTTTTTTTTATTTTACCTAAACCTTTGACGTGTAATTAAAAAAATCGAATACGTCGAACCAACGTGGATATAACAATTTAATTATTTTTTTCAGTTCTAAGAGTATGGTATTTTTCGTGCATTTGTATGCACGTTCGCAATGCTTAAATAAATGATTAATAATTGGCTATGAATCCATTGCAGCATCAAGCACTATTGACTAACTTTACAATTTTAGTCTCATTTAGAACTATGGTACAAAAATGACACATCAGTAACTCACTTTTACTTACACCAATTGAGTCATCGACCGTGACAAGCGTTATTATCTGCGCTACTGTGTCGCATCATTAATGATCTTTGACACCTAATGACCAACACGGCTCAGTGGGTATGTTATACACACGTCATCAACCTGTAAGCCGCCCGGACAGAGCGTTGTAGTGAGAAATCCAGATGGTTGCATCTGTCAATACTTGGTACATTGACATGTTATCTAACTTATATTATGATGATGATTATTATTACATAAAATAATAATAATGAATTACATTATTATGAATGACTATGATAATTATTACATTAAATTATAATTATAATTGTATAGTTAATCAAAGAAGGACGTATACAACATCCAGCCGATCTTTGTCGTTGTGTCGAATGTTGTAATAATGTCTTCACCACTGCGGCGAGCACGAGTGTAGAACTGATTCTGTCACACTCTAAATACGTGTAGAACCGGTCATGACATTTTAGCTGCAATATGATCTTTGGTACGTCTATGATGACCGAATACTGGTCAGTGAGCATGTACTACATGCGTCATCATATACGGCTGAGTAAGCAGATCATGAAGCAGGTTTAGAGTATACTTGACCTTATGGTCAAATTATAAGGCCTCGAATATAAAGTACAATGCAGCAGATACAGTTACTCATTGAATAATTGAGACTTTCATAGGACGATACGGTTTTTTTTATTATATAGGACTAGCAGACGAGCATGCAGGCCTCCTAATGATAAGTGGCTGCCGCCGCCCATGGACATATGTAATCAACCCCAGACAATACTAACTTCCTACCTCAGGTCAGCCACCGAGCCACGCTATCTCTAAGGACTAAGCTAGAATACCTCGGAAAAGTATGTTTCCCTTACGCCTAGATCTCCAATTCTTTTTCGTAGTGATTATTTGTCATTACCATCAAGAAACTATTAAAAACATAAATTAAATATAGCAATTTGTCTAGTGTAATTCTACTATAAATTTAACTTGTCCAATTTATATATCCACGAAGCCCACCAGTAGCTGCCAAGCTATTGATAAATAAAAGAAAAAAAAAGTGAACTATTTTGTCTTCGTCTTTGTATATGTTGTAAATACACTTGATACCTTTAAATATATACCGGATAAAGCCGCAAACAAGAGTAAGTCCCACAATTTCCCGTTGAATAATTCCCATTAGCAGCCATGACGACACATAATTTATGTGTGCATGCCGCCTAATAATTCACAGTATCGAACCCCTAATGATCTTTGACTGATGTTCACGAGGCATGGTGCTCAGTGAGTGTGTAATATGTCATCTAATACACCGCATTGGAGACGTTAGTTACAGTATAATTATGATACGACATAATTATATTGAATATAGTTTTTATTAGATATTATGTTAGTACATAATCTCTATATGTAAGTATATGTGTGTTTTTGAAGTAATAGTACGTAATTATTCAGGTGAAAATACAACAACATAAATGTACAGCCAATAATAAGGTTCTTTTGCGAATACACGAAAGCCACCCAGATTTCAAAAAATGATAAAAAAATCCAAAAATTAATATAACCAATATATATAAATAAATCATAAAATTATATATAAACATATTCTATGAAAGAAAATAAAATTGGGAAAATGTAGACGCTCAAAGCGTCAATGGGAAATGTTAGACGCTTGCCAAACCTCGACAAACTGTCACAAATTCAAACGTGTAGATAGAGTGTTTGAGTTAGTTTACATACCGATTAACACCAATCAAATTAAGCTAAACGTTTAAAATGGGTTGAAATTTGCATCGGTGCCTATTTTATTTAAGTAATGTGAGTAATATATAAATGTTATTAAAAAAAGTCGAGAGAAGCCGCACGCAATAATAGTATTAACAAACTCAAAATTAATATTCCCATAAAGCGTTGACGTACGTTTAAATCGAAACAATTAACGATAGTTGCTGACGCGGTCAATTAAACAGTAATAAATTAGTGTGACTGACGACTGTCAATTAAACAGTAATAAATATGAATCGCTTAACATTGTAAACAATAAATTGTAATAATGATATGAAACAGCAATAAATTTTATGTACAAATTAATTGCTGTCGTTAATGAAAACGTGTAATTCGAATGCTAACGACGATTTTAACGTGTACGATAATGTTACGGAAGTTGTACGATTGTTTTACATTGAATTGCATTAAACAATCATATAGTACCTACACATGTAATTTTTGTACAAATAAAATCAATTTCTAGAGCAAAAAATTGTAACTGGACTAAAATTAACCTTTAAACTATTAATATTCTAAACATTATCATTTAATAATTATGGTTTAAAAACTAAAAACCACGTAAAATCATGTTGTATCGGTTCTTTATAAGTACTCAAAATTTAAATTAAGACCGTTCAAAGTGGGTAAAAATCGAGTTCAAAGATTCCATTACATACATACATACATACAGGTGAAGCTAATAAAAGCGTGGTAAAAACAACCTACATTTACAGAACCCAAGTACTTACTGTAGAAATTATAATTTAGTAATGAGAAAATTTGCCAAATTGGACAGTGACTTACATTCCAGCTTTCTCCGTCGGTCGAACCACTTGAAGCCACAAACGGACTCGAATATTTTGAGGACAAAAAATCCCTAGTTTTGTCACGTACCCCACTAATTCGCTCCCGGGGGCCCGCGCTGAAATCATGTCGGGAATTCACTATAATATTCGGTCAGATGAGAGCCTTTTATACGATTATTAAGGAATAATTAGTCTATCTATATATTTATGATGTATGGGGAAATAATTTGTGTGTATACGAAGATAATTTGTGTGACTAGTCCGTACTTTCATAACTACACATGGGAGGACCGTGGGAAGTATAACAGGTCCCTGAAAGAAGAGACCCCTGTAAAGTATTGAGATGTAAAACATAAATAAATGATATTATTGGGACATAGCAGTTTATATCGATTACTTAATGTGTCCTCTGAAGCACAAAATGCTCATAAAATTAGCTTCATTTATATTCAAAAACCCTAATATTTGAATAAGCTTGCGGCCCAACAAACCAAAAAAAAACTAGGTATTTATTTCCTACCCAAAATATCAAGAAAATTTAAGGTACCCAATTATCGTAACTTTCTTAATAATTGCCTAGTCGAGACGTAAGTCATAATTCTCATAATAAATTCATTTCAATCGAAAAGTTTTGAAGTCGAAAGAATTGATCGAAAAAATATTACTGGGACAATAAGAAAATGAAATGATTCCTTTAGAGTACGTAAAATAACTTTCCAATTTACTGGACAGTTAACTTTCTGGCGATATTTATGAACTTTCCTTTTCTAATAGATTATCCGTAGAGAAATTAATAGTTATCCGTATTTATTATGGCAAATAAAGTTATTACTTTTATAATTATCTATTCCGTGTTTATAACATTAAAAAGTAACGCTCGAGCGTATGAGATAGAGATATTATTAATTCTAAGATTTTTAGGGATTCTATAAATACAAAAACATACTCGTACAAACATCCTTCATTCTCTACACGCATTACTTAATATATTTTGTACCTATTATTTGAGCTGTCAATTTTATTGTTGAATTGTCAGTCGTAATTACTTAAAATTCATGCCTATTTAGCGTACAAATGATCGACATAAAGATATGACGTGTAAACGTGATTCGGTAATTGCCGAGTTCCCAACACGTTCTGTTTTCAGTAAACAGTCATTTTCCTCTCGAATTATCACTAAAAACAATGAAATGAATGGAAACAACAACCGACAATTTCGTATTACAATTCGCCTCATTATTTTAAATGGCGTTCTCTGATTTACGTACGAAAACGAAACAGATAGGTAGATGTCACACGTACGAATGCTCCGGGGACGGCGCTTGACGCTTATAAACAAAACTCAGTTTTAAAATATGGTCGGATGAGTGTCACGCATGGCGTGGTGGGCAGCACGTGGAACGTTTTAATGTTTCCCAGTTCCAACGGCATTCACGCACCGATAGCCCTCTATGGACGACGCCTAACTCCTTTCAAATGGCACACGGATGCCCCTTTATCCTAAGCTATACAGGCGCGCTTCCGCGTCCTTTGTGCCCGGACGAAACACGTTTTTTGTCTTTTAATTTGTGTACTCTTATTTAAAGCCTCTAATACCGACGGTGTCCTATCGTTTTAATTCTTAACACTCGAAATTCGGGCTTCCGGGCGTCGGGAAGAAATTAAAAATAAGAGATTTGGACCGGTGCGATGACGGGGGTGATTATTATGAGGGGATCCCGGACAAAGATGAGCCGCTCGAAAATGTTTTAATATAATATGGCGTTGCCGCGCTACGTATCAGACTTGATAATCGCTCGCGAGCCTCTTTGAGTATCTTAATGAAGCGCAACGTGAAAGCGGGGATTATTATGTTTTTTTATTAAGCCTCCCGGCCTACGTCGAGATAGACGTGCTCCACGAACGCGAAAAGAAAAACAATCAAGGCTCATAACGAAAACAACAAAGGGAATAACAGCAATAAAAACGGTCCACGGCTCAATCCCGCCGGATCGTTACGAAAGTTACATGATCAGTGCCAATATCCGAACGTCGTTCCAAATTTCAATACGAATCATTAACATAAAAAGGGAACAATAACCGTTTAAAATTCGAACGGCAGTCGTCTTTTTATTGGTCAAAAATCGCAATTTGTGAGCGGCGAGCGTGCGGCGCACCGCGAGGCGCCATCTGGTGGTTACGCGCGATTCCAGTTCTTGGAGTTGCTGGAATACGTGACATATTCGAGCGAGCGAGGATGGCATTCGACGTGCCGTACTTTACGGTGGTCGAGGAGGTAATGATTGTCATCTGTCACAGCCAGTACGCGATTTTAGGTCTTCAATTTGACGTAACACACAATATATTGGCGTGAAGTTTGGAGGGACGTTACACATTTTGGGGGCAGTATGAAATTTAAATTTGAATTTCCGGCGGTAGGGTCGACTCGGGTAGCGTAATTAGAGACTAATGAGAGCAAGTGTACTATATGTCCGGCTGTGAGGCATTTTTAGGGCACATTTTAGGCCACGACGACCCGCGTGGCGGGGCGGTCACTATACCGGTCTGACGCGCAAAGGGTCCCGGGTTCGATCCCCGGCCAGACAGATATCTAAATGATGAATTTAGATTTCTGTTTCTGGGTCTGGGTGTTTGTGTATTTGTCTATGTGTGTGTCCATGGCACCCACGACACAGGGAATCCTAGTGTGGGGCTGTGAGTGTAGAAAGTGTTTATTTGTTTATTATTTATTATTTTGTTCACGACCTTTATTGTGTGACGAGTTGTCATAACTTTGTGACCTTTTTGTAGCTATAAAGCCTCCGTAATTAACTTTCAGATCACGATAGACTTCTTTCAGTTATTAAATGACATTGATAATGTCGTGAAAGTTGGTACTTAAGTCTTCTTAATATACTTGTTATCAAGAAATTTCGGTTATTTTTAAAGTTATTAAGATACTACCCAAATAATGGAGCTATAAGTATGAATTCACGAATTCCTTGTGTCTAGTTAATAGCCTATAAAAATAGAGAATACATAGTATGTACTCTGTACAAAGTACAAAGTAACAAGATAATAGGTTTAAGTTTGCTATATATGTTGTATTTATAACATTTTGACAATGGATTTAGATAAGTGTTATACAACTAATTGATAGATAACTGTTATACAACTGTTCCTTGTAGAGTTCGTTCTCATTTTATCAAATTAATTTGCATTTATATTCCACTTGATGCATATTTATTCGATATTTCTATTATAAGCCTTAATGAACATATTTCAACTTAACACAATTTTGTATCCTCACTTAACTTAATGTTATTAGTTTCCCACTTCAATTTTATCAGTTATCCGACTTCTTTAATAGTTCTACTCAATCCAGATAAGTCACCTCCAAATATCCTCACAGGTACTATCTTTAGTTTTTGCAGTTAGATTCTCTGATCATTCACTCGTTCACTCGTTACCCGTTCTTTCCTTCCCAGCCCCAGTTCGGGAACTTTTGCCAATTAAGAAGCCCCCGATAATAACGTTAAAACTTTCCCGAGCCCTTTGTCCGCCAACTAATCGTGACACATCTCAAATATTTTTGATTCACTTATTCTTTCGTACTACGTTTTACCTTTTGTTATTTTTCCCAAACATTCTGTAACTTTCTACAGCATGCTAATTGCTTCGCAGCTTTGTTATTCGTGTTTAAACTTGATCTTTCGAAGTTTTCAATTGGATTTCTGTTTATTTATTTCTGATATTTCTGCTTAGCTCTTAATCATTTACTTTTTAAATATCATATTAAGTTACTATATTTAGTGGAAAGTAATATTTGCACTGTTACGTATTATATTTACATAATACCGAAAATATTTCAATTTTAATATAAAAGTTACTTACTTATTTACTTAGTTACTTACTTACTTTCTCATTACTGTGGAATAAAAAGTGTCATTTTTGATAACGACAAAATGAAGCGATTAAACGAAACAATAGTTATGTCAGAGAGTGACACTGAGGCATTGAAATTATTTTACAGGCACAACACTGTCTGTTCGATAAATCCTCTATCAATAGCCTATGGTTTGGGCGCATTTAAAAGGCTTTTGAAAAGGCTCAGTAAAGTGCTCATTAAAGGACAGAAATAAAAGGGTGGCATTACCGCGCCGATCGAACCACACAACAATTATCGGCCTCGCTAATGATGTGCTCGCGCGCCCAGATAACTATAATGATCGTAATCATTCTGTTGTTGTGAAGTAACTGACTGGAAAACATGGGAAAGTTCCACTGCTTTTGTTAATTCTCGATTTATAAATGATTGTACAACAACAGTGCCAGAGTTGCCTACACAAATATAAAAATGTAGAATTTTACAAAGCGAATTACCAAATTCAAAGATATATGTTTGATGATAAAATATAACGTAATATAAACCGCAGAGTTAGTTTGATATATCGCAAAGATATCACCGTCAAATTAATAAACGAAATACGTTGCAGCTCTAGATAATTAGACGTTGATTAGACGAATATGAAGACCTTAGTAGTTTTTTTTTAAATAATGAAAATATTGTAGAAACATAATATATAGCCTTACTGTTGTTAACTGATAACTGTTATCCATGCTGGCCGCAAATATGACATGAATTCTGTATGAAGTAAATTACAAACATCATCATCATCTTCATCGTCAACCCATTACTGTCCCACTGCTAGGCACGGGTCTCCTCTCATAATGAGAAGGATTAGGACATAGTCCACCGCGCTGGCCAAGTGCGTATTGGTAGATTTCACATATATTTGAGATTTTTTTATATATCTCTCAGGTATGCAGGTTTCCTCGCGATATTTTACCGTTTAGGAAGTGACAATTAATTTCTAATATGCACATGACTTTAAAAAATCAGAGGTGCGTGCCTGGGATTTGAATCTCGGACCCCTCGATCAAGAGTCCGAGTTTCTTAACCACTAGGCTATCACTGCTATTGCTTACAAACATGCTACCATAAAAATCCAATAATAAAACCATAAATTTAAAATTTCCTAGCAATATAAAATCAATATTTTACAGAGCTAAGTAGTCAATAGCATACTTTTACAACAGGAATAGACAGAATTTTTATAAGCTTCAGATAATTGGCAACGTACAATACACATGTAAAAATGAACCATCGAGAAAACGAACGAAGGTAGAGAGGATTTGAGATGAAAATGCAGGGAAATATTGTATAAGTGTATTTTAAATCTGTATCGATTCTTGTTAAATTTTATGTTGTTTTGTTTAAGTACTTTCGAAATGAGTAATTAAGGTGGAAGAACCCTTTGTGGTTCGACTCCGGCGGCACCACCGCCACACCTATTTCTACCTAATAACAGCAGTGTTAGGCGCTGCTGTGTTCCGGTTTGAAGGGTGTGGTAAGGGAGATAGACTTTTCCGAGGCGTTCCAGCTTAGTCCTCAGGGGTAGCGGCGCATCTGTGGCCGACCTCAGGTAGGAATATCTAATCCTATCTGGGGTTGATTTCAGATGTCCATGGGCGGCAGTAGTCACTTACCATCAGGTGGACTGCATGCTCGTCTGCTACTCTCATATTATAAAAAAAAAAAAAAAAAAAAAAAGTACCGTCTTTTACCCGACTACCTTCAGTTTTTCGTGCGTATGTATGTCTGATTCTTTGGCATAACCTACAGCCTTTTTTTTTGTTAACGAGGGGTTTCAAAAGGTACCCGGTGCCGTGGGAGCGACACAGGGTTATGTGGGACTCTTACCGCACTAAAACCCCCCCGGTGGCCGTCCTCGGCGCTGCGTAGAGGACTCCGGGATCTCCAACGGAACGCAACCGGAATCCTCTTAGCGCTGCCCGTCGGGCTCCGCCCAGGTGAGTTTGATGCTCACCGTCTGGAGTGTACGACGGTATGCGACCACACATACCGCCGTCCTTCCCGGGGTCGCTGGCCGAGCGGTTTGAGCTCCCACTCTTGCCGTCCGCAACCCCGGAAGCCCTTTAGTCGCCTCTTATGACAGGCAGAGGATACCGTAGCCCTAGTCTGGTCCCGGAACTACAGGGACATGACCTATAGCCTACAGCCCAAACAGCTTGACGGATTTTGAGGCGTCGGTGGATTCCTCTAAATTGTGCAAGTAACCATAGACTATATTTCTAAGCAGTCCTGTTTTTGTTTCAATGATAATTACTAGTAATATATACAAACGTTAACACATCGAAACGTGCTAAATATTGAAGAAAAAACTCAAAAAGGTGCGTTAAATAGCACAATGTACTGGATCAATTTGGTCTCCACAGTAGCGACATCTAACGCCATTGTCACGTTCACCGCTAATCCATTAGTAATGCACCTTCACAATAGCTATTGAAATCAAAAATAAATATGTTTACAACCACAAAATAGTACTTTTCATATTTTAAAATTACAAATGTGTAAGGTTCATTAGTAATTATCAGTTCCTTCACCTTCCTTTCATTCAATTTGTGCATTTACCAAAATCAATATTTTGGCTTTTGTTATACGTTTCGATATCTCAGTGTCATCTTAATTCAAACGGAGTTAGTTTCCTTAGTTGCATAGTATGATAGTGAATCCATCTAACTCAATATCCGGGGAATCACCTTGTGCCACTAACGCCATTGTATTCTCGTACATCGCTGATCCATCAACAAAACTTCCACATTTATTATTTAAGATATCATCGCAGAATTTATATATAGGACACATTATTAGTGTTTTTTTACTTGAATATTTCTTGCTAATAGTTACCCAAAATAAAGTATCGAATAAATTAAGTTTCAATTGATTTGATTGAATTAATTTGCTATTGTAATCCTTTTGTCCGAGTTTAGAGATTCTTTCGCTTTTTAATCACACACTGTTTTTATTTTATAAAACTGTTTTAATAAGTCGATAACATCTTATTGGCATACATACGAGTATTGTACATGATTTCATCCGGTAATTTTAAACCATCATCGTACCAAAATTATCAATATATTCGCTTGCCTGGAATTAGTCACCATAACATAATTCGGTGGTGAATCGATTTGATCAAATATCCGCAGTAGCGACATCTGGGGCTACTAGCGCCATTGTGATCCCGTCCACCGCTAATCTATTAGTGATGCGACTACTACACAATGGGTTCTGACGGCGAACCCGAAAACCGGCTTTGTACTGTCATCATTTGGGAAATCACTTATCATTTCGTTAAACCTCGAATCGCAGCACAGTGCAGTTTCGATAAGCTGTCGAGTGAAATATCCCGTTTTGGACTGAACGTTCTCTGTGTAGAGCAATGGACATTTCTAGGCTAGAGTACTACGTATCACAGCTTTAAGTAAACAAAACAGTATTAACCTGTTCTATTTCGGTTCCTTATGGCTGGAGTTCAATGATTATAGCTCACGTTCTCATTTCCAAAAGGAACCAAACCCAACATTGTAATAGTAGTATGTCAATGAGGATATAAAAATAAAAAAAAATAATTATGATGACTTCAAATACATTTATTTATTTATTTACATGCAAACAGCAACACACACAATACATTATATAGTACTTAGAAGTACACTATAGTAGTATTAATAATAATAAGGCTTATTTATAATAATAAATAAATAAATACATACAGTACAATACAAAATACAATATAAAATACTACCAATTAAACCGTTACTAGGATTCCCACGAAAGACGAAGACAAGAATCAAATACTGTAAAATGTACGAACTTATAGCTACTGAAAGCCCTATCTCAGTTACTTGCAATAAAAGGACCATATTAAATGTTATAATTACTCTCATCATTGACAGCCACTTCAATCTCTATTACACAGTAATAAATAATATATAACCTAGAATAATTTTCATTACTTAGTTCTAAATACTAAGTAAAGGTTTTGTGTTCAATAGAAGTAAATAGAAAGCCCAAATCTAAACTATCTCAGATCTCTATTGACATGGTTATACAATTTCATATTGCTGTTTCTCCAGTAATGAATCCTTCCAAATCAACAAAATGTAAACTTGTATCCGAAGCGGAAACTTCGCCTATCCACAGATTAATTTCTAATAGTTTGTCATTAGTAATTGAATCCCGAGTCCCATCTGCGGCTCAACTAATACTTACGGATAATTGTTTGCTTCTAAAGTAATTACTCAAATTGAATCCTCGAGGATTACTTTCTTGGAGTCTTTTGTACCTACTGCTAAAACGTGTTTACTTTTATACGTGTACGGAGTTAAAATTCAAATTATATTAATGTTTCAAAAGATTACATTAATCAGTAGTCTGATCGAATTCTACAATTGAGATGCGAAACATTGGTGAAAATTGAGTAATAGAGGTTTTAGCGAAATACAATAACTTTCCTTAATTTCATTTAAGTTACTTATCCACTATTATTTCGCCAACTAGAAAATGCTTACCTACAAAAGAATTTTCAATACAAGCTGAATCCATCTCATTGAATTCCCTAGTTTCTGGTACAAATTTTCAATTGAAACCACTCATAGCGGTGTTTTCCTTAGAATTCATTAACGCTAAGGAGCGGGACCGTGTGTACTCGTATGTGTACATCGACAAACATTGTTAAAGGAATCGTTTCAACGACACAAACAAACCCCTTTTATATAAACAACTAGTGGAACGTACCTATTAATGGACTGGTTTCACTGCAAACGAACGAACTAATGTGTTTTCTTTTTGTGGTTAGAAATGTCAACAAACGCAATGACTTAATAGCAGCGATAGTTTGGCACAAAAAAAAACTTCTTCAAATTGTATATTAGTAAGCCTTTATATTTTTTTTCGATCAATGTGTTATTTATATTGAAAAATGGGTAGTAAAAATTTCATCTTGATACTATCATAACCACGTCATTACTAGTTGACTTACATTGAAAATCTAATATTAATTACATATCTTTGATTTGCTTACTTATTTACTTATTACAGTTAGAATTATGTTCGTATAATTATACTCCTATTATATATCAAACTTCTGCAAAGAAATACACTTTGCAATGTATTACTTTCAATTTGATAGGTTACATACAATACTTTGAAACATTGTTACCTTTATACCTGAGCACTGTATTATCTACATTGACACATTTATTTCCTCGATACTCGTTACTCGACAAAAATACTGCACGTGCTAAAGCTCAAGTTGGATCCATTTTATTTGTGATTATACCAAATGTAAGGATGACGGTTGCTTAGTTTCCCTTGTCACTCTATTCTGTTCGTGCTTCAGTAATGTTATCTTTGGATTTAGATTGAAGTAGATCTTAATTCGGATTACATTCTACTAGCCTTTCACATGTAGCGTCACCTACAGGCGAAGGAAGTATCATATTATACATCTTTTGGTATAATGTAGTATACTTCATATTTAGCCTAAGCATTTATAGGATTACAATTAAAATTTTATAGAAATTTGAATCTTTTATCAATTTTATTTGTTGGAATTTCAACAAAAATAACACCTACAACTATTAAAGACGACCAGTTTTCTCAGACAGAAAAATTCAATCCGAAAATAAATTCTAAATTTTGCCAACTCCGGAACCGGACGTAAACCAATAAATGCAACTCTAATATCCGAAAGAGAATGTACGGAACGAATAGGTATTTCGAAGACACAGTAATCAGCCAAAATATAGACGGTCGCACGTACGAATCAGCGCGGGAGCGAAAATAAAGTTTTGATGTAAAAAGTTCCTCTTTTTATGCGGCGTGTTTGGTGAAAGTTGCCGAGTATATTACGTACATATGTACTGTGTGGAATGTTGAGTGAGTTCTGAATGACATACAGAAGATTTTTGAAGTTTTGGAATTATCAGTTTTGACATACTCTTGATAACTGCTATGGTATTTAATTGTCTGCAAATGACGGTAACTATTTTCCATCAGGTTGCATCGGCCTTATTGCTAGGTTTAGTCATAAGGATATGGTATTAAAAAAGGTTCGTATTCTTAAGCTACATGGAAGGTTTCTTCAGGTTCTTAGTCTTTGATCAGCTAGTCGCATGTCGATATCAGCGCGCGCAAGAAAAGTAAAGTTTTGATGTAAAAAGTTCTTTTATTTAGCGTGTTTGGTGAAAGTTTCCGTATATAACATTACCTACTGATGTACGGACGGAGACTCCGTTAAAGACGTCCGATGAACATGTTCCGACGGGATCCCAAGAAGTTTTCTGATCATTCTATTTGGATTGTCGAAAAATTGACACTTTAGATATTTACTAACACAAATAATAGAATCCAAGTGGGTTTCTGACATCACTCAACTTAAATATAAAAATGTAAAGTAAACAAGTATTACTTTTATTATACTTCTTAATTTTTGAAAATGGTTGAGGACATAGTCAACCAGTCCACGGATATGGGTTAGTAGATTGTTACATTGGTACGTAGGTTTCTTAAAAGAATTTGAGAGTTAATTTTCAAAATGTACATAGTAATTGAAATATCACAATTGCTGGAACTAAAGCCAGGACCACGACCTGACGGACTGAAATTCATTCCACTCAACCATCACAACTAGAAGATATCACTCAAACCAAATTAAGTCACTATTCATAAAATACCAGTCAAAAGCGACGAAACAAACATTTTCGTGGAAACATCGTGAAATATTAGCGCAACGGTTCACGAGATCGCCGTAACTCATCCTCATTACGTTACCCTTGAACATTCTTATAAAAACTTGTTCCTGCTTTGTTTGTTCCGCAAATTATTATGAAGTTCATGCGAAGCCACGGGAAATTAAGCATCGTTGTGCGGAAAAACATAAAACAAGGCAACATTCATCATCTCGCTCAAAGCAATGAGAATTTCGTATTATGAATGTGAAAACGCGAGAATTACGGTCACGTGCGATATACTTTCGGCGTATGAAATAGTCATGTGATTTTTTGTAGTTTCGTCTTCGGGTGTTTCGTTTTTCTTTCTCTCTTTAGTTCCGATTAGTATTTCATTCGCCTGTTTAGGGTATGGAAATGACATTCATTATTTTCTTTCTGCTGATCTGGTACATAGGACTTCGTATGCTAAAACTGCCTTTATAATTTAATTTCTCCAAAGTATTCGTTGAAATAATAACCTTAATATATTGTTAACCGACTGCCAAGTTAATTTCTTTATTGTTGAATATAAATAGCAAATGCGCATGCCATCCATCTGATGGTAAGTTGTGACCATCAAGTGCACTGAATTGAAATGGCTCAAATATACTTTCTGCTTTAAACCATAACACAGTAGACTTTAATACTACTATTCTAAGTTAGAATAAAATAACTTGGATGGCCCGTGTTTTTTGGGAAACTGATGCTACAAATATTTATATATTTTCATTTTAAGTAATACAGACATTAAGACCAGTTGAGAAACGAACCGAATAATTAGACGTCAATAAAAAGCAACCGTTCACATTTCGCAACCAATTACAGAACAAATTAAAGAGATTCGTAACATCGTAACGTTGAAGGAAGACGCTAATAGAATCTCCTGGTATTTAAGACCCGTCGAGGCTGAAAACCTTTACTGATCGGGCGGGCGTCGGGTTACCTCGCGTACTACCGCACGCTCTGAATACAAATGAGCAAATCTTAACCCTCAATCTGCTACTGAATGCATGCGAAGAACGATAAAAACCCCCACCTGAACATTGATTTTTTAAAGAACATTTTTCTATTCCTCCGTCTTATTACGTGCAGAATTTCGTTGAGCGGTTCTGGTTCATCGAGTGGCGCTATCTAGTTCGGTTTCTTGAATTAAATTAAATGGTGTTTCGTATTCCGTTTAGTTAGCTTTTGGTTGGTCGCTTGTGGTTAGGTAGGTATCTTGTTTATTACTTTTAAGTGATATTTTATTCAAGGTTTTCTATTACTTTTAATTTGGCATATCTAATATATTTTTCATACAGATATTGAGATATGCGTCAGGTAAACAAATAATTAATTTAAATTTATACTCTAAGTAGGGACATTTATTTCTTAGTTTTATATGTATTCATGGTATCTGAAATACAAGGAATCCTCATTTGAAACTGTAAATGTAACGTTATCTATTCTTATACTGTGTAGACCTCTAATCGGTTGTATAAATTTACCTTTTAACATAATCTACCTTTTTTCAAACCAAAAATGTTTCTTTATTTAAAATTCCTAACACACTTGGAAGTTAGAGATACACCCTCACAACAGTTAAGGAGTCCACGAAACAGTTTCTGTTAACAACAAACGACACATGCCAGCTATCTGCCGATCGCGATGCTATCGGGACTTAATATGAAAACACCCTTTCGGTTGTGGTCCAATACACAAGAGAATGAGGATTAAGAAGACAATATTAGCAACGTTCCCTTGCTTATTGCTTATGTTAGCTATCCTGTATGTCTATGAACTGGGAATTATGGGATTTTTTAAATATAATCACTCGGTATTAATTTATTTCGGTTACTGTACAGTAATTAAATAATTTATTTGTTTGTATCCTTTTAATAATTCGACGATTGTCAAAGATCATAATCATTATTTATTTTTAGCAAATGTTACGTTTAATATTAGATTGCTAAAATATTATCTTTTCTATTTTACTGAATGATCATCTGTCTTATATAAAGATAAACAACTTATATATTATGGCGATAAACGACCTTGAACATTATGGCGCATTTAACATATTGTTTTACATATTCTTCAAATTTCTTCTGAAAATAACAGCCTCTAATGCGATTTCTACACGTAAATCCGACCTACCTAATCCGCTTGTACCTTTGTTCTAGACCACAATTCGAAGCATTAACGTTTTCCTTCGAGTTTGTTCGCTGATCCCCAGATCTTTTCCCAAATACTTTCCAAATGCCTACACTCTGTTTTTCAACTTAATCGCAAACGCTAAGGATTTCCAAGTTTACTTTTACATGTGTTCCCCTTATTTGAGTATTATATCAAGTTTTTTTTTTTTCTTTTCAATAGAACTTGTCTGATTGAATTAAAGATCCGTAAGTCAAAACGAAAAATATCACCCTTATAAGAACGTCTGTCTGTCCATCTGTCACAGGTAATGGATTATAATGTCTAATCCCATATACGTTTAAATAAATTTAAAGACAAAAGCGGTATAAGATTTTTTTCGTCCAAGACCCTTAGTATGCGAGTTATATATTTAACGTTTTAACTTACTACTTAGTTGTATAAAAACAACATAAATTATAATAGTACTTCGTTAAAAGTACTATCAGCAACTCCAAACAAATTACCGCCAGTAGAAATCAGGAATAAAAATCTTTAGGGCGTTTTTAATAGCCGTAGAATACATATTTGCTTATCGCTGTTACTATAAAAACTACTATATAAACTAATTCTACATGCGCTACGGATACACGATAAAAAGCGTTTTATCGCGACGTGTAAGTTCACGATTATTAAATGTTTCAGTAACTTCCGGCCATTTTCGTAAAGCTCGTAAGCTCACAAATAGTTCAGTTTTGTTCATGCGAGGCTCTCTACGCTATGTTTAATTGTCTGAATATTTGAAATAGTTTTTGTAAGTAGAGTCAATGTTTTATTAGATAGAGTTCGTTGGCGTGAAAAACGAGATGATTTTATTTATTTAGTTGTACATATTTTTGTGATAACCGTAGAAATAAACTAGGAAATTAAAATATATTAATTATTATCCTAAATTTAAATCATCACACATAAGTTAAAAAATGTGAGGTGCGTGCCTGTGCGTGGTTTCAATCTCGAACGCCCAGTTGAGTTGTCAAATAAGAAACACTAAGCCTTCACTGCTTCAATTAAATGTGACCCTAAAACTTGTACATATTTTAATTCATATCTTACACTTTATCAAACACCAAATCCCAACAGTTTTAAACCACTACAAGTTGAGCACAATCAAAAAGCATTTCCAAAAGCATTACCAACTCAAACAAAGCCGGTCGCCGTTTTTCGTATGAGCTTTAGAACAAGTCCTGACGTGTTTATTACTTTACATTACAGTTGGGAACAGTTTTAAAATGGAACAAGTTGGCATTCCGCGGACGCAAGTTGATAGCTATAGCGTTGTAAGAATGCCCATGACATAATGTTTTTAGAATACAGTACCCATAGGGTAACAACAGAACGCTATCAGTAAGCCTCCGCTGTATGTCCGTTTATCACGGAGCTTTATTTCGTGAACCGGAAATATACAATATACATGCACTGATTTTTTTTACAAGAATGTGTATAAAGATGGCCGCTATAACTGTGAATACGAAAAATAAGAAAATCTTGAAAATAAAGGCATTCACCATACAAGATTTGCTTTACCTTGGAAATAGGCTGGACGATGGAACGGTAACTGCTGATTTTAGCAACTTACAGACTACTCCTGTTATAATTAGTTTTAAAGTAAATAGCTGATGATGAGTGGAAACTCTCTCATAGAGATATATAATTAACCTCAAACAGGATTGGAATTAAACTTGAGGTTAGCCACAATATACGTACTACTTAATATAAAGACTTATGTCATATTAGAACACAGCAGCACTATGTGCTGTTATAAAGCAGACAGATGTATCGGTGGGGCATGTGCAGTCAACAAAGAATTGTACCACCTTTATTACTTACTAGCTAAACTCGACAACGCTTTGCTGTGGTTTACTCCGGTATTTCCCTTGGGAACTTTGCAATAAAAAGTATATAAAACCACTGTTGTGTAGAAATGCAAGGCTATACAAAAATTAAGTGATAAACATAGTCGATGGTACTCGGGAACTAATTTTTTTATACATAAATGTACGAGTATTAAGAAAAAAATCATATTTTTTGTATAATATTGAGGTAGCAAACGAGGATACACCTTCTTCTGTTAAGTAGCTACTGTCGCCCATGAATATCTGTAATCAACTTCAGATAAGATTTGATTCCTACCTGTACCCTTACCATGAGTTTTCAAAACATCCCACAATTTTACGTTACGTTTACTCAATTCATTATTTTGTTCCGTTTGCTTCAGTAGACTGAGTAAACGTAACTTAATAATTCGCCAAGTACGAGTCGAACTCGCACATGGAGGCTTCCGTACTACCAAATGTTCATTATTTTAATTCATTTTATGATTTTCAACAATACTTAGTCATATGAAACAACAATAGATGGCGTTGGGGTGATGATTAATGATACGTAAATTTTCAACAATACTTAGTTATATAACACACAAATAGATGGCGTTGGGGTGACAATCGGACGACGATTATACGTAATCAAAGTATAATAAAATTAAAATAAGTATATTATATAGTATACCAGTTATAGCAGTAAACGTATTATAAAAATTTCAACCGTCTTCCTAGTACAGTTTAATAGTTAGATCGAGAAATGCCGAAAAAATCCGGTTAGTTGTATGGAGACCCCCTTTAATATTCAACTTTATTTTATTTTTAGTATTTGTTGTTATAGCTGCCACCGTTATGCTTCCTCTGTCAAAATTTCATGTGTCTATCTATTACGGTTTAAGCGGTAGAGCCCTGTGACAGACGGACAGACGGACAGACGGACAGACGGACAGACGGACAGACAGCGAAGTCTTAGTAATAGGGTTCCGTTTTTACCCTTTGGGTACGGAACCCTAAAAAATCATCGTCACTTGAGCACTTACTTATTGTAAGTGCTCAAGTGACGATGAATTTTTTGTCTACCTCACATGTTCGCAAAAGAAACAAAGCATAAAGCGCCATTTTGTCAAATTAGACATTTAATGTTACGTTACTGACACTATAGTTCTAATACAGTCCGCTAGGGGCGCTGATTGGCAATTGTATTGGCAAATACGTAAACAAATACCAAAACAGTCATATTTGTCAAAACGTAAAAACTCATGGTAAGAGTACTGATGTTGGCCTGATACATTGCTACCTCCGAGGACTAAGTTGGAACGCCTCAGATAAGTATTTATTATGTATTTCGCAGTTTACGTTTTACGCTTAGTTTAAAAGAAATTTAAACGTTCATTTCATCAGAACAGTTTGAAAATGAAACACGGACGGCGACGACGCTTCGAAACAATCGTGAAGTGTAATGCGCGAAAAATAAGGCGGTCGTATCGTTCTACTCCGGCCTTCAGCTAGGGTTGTCAACCGTATGATAATATATAGTGTTATTGAAGAAATACCCAAAAATATTATACTATCGCCACCAAAATCTCATAAAAAATCCATAGTATTAAAAGCTTTTAACTTCAAAACTTGTCAATGTAAATTTGGCCACAAAAAATTCAAAAAACGCAAGTAATATAAAATGATGGCAGCCCTACCTTCAGCTGTCATTTAGTTCTTTGGATGCGCTTTTAAATGTAGTTTACGGGATATTATGTAAATACTAAACATTTTTTAAGCGCATATAGCCCATTATTTCTGTAAATTGTAACTGATATTAAAAGGAGTAAAGACGGTTAGGACTTGAATGAGTGGCCGCTAGTGGATAAATATCTAGCTTGTGTGTTTTCGTGAATCGTCTGCTATAGATTCATTAATGGTACATCTTATTTTTATATTTGGAAGAAAATAAAATGTTCCAAATAGGGTACTACGAGTTTAAAACATTTAGAAGCTCCGTAACTATAAACAAAAACAGAATAGAAAAAACAGAACTGTCCAAACTTCATCACGGATACAAAACCCTTTAAAATAAAATCGATATATGCCACATCCAGCTAATCTAGGAGACGAACATCTGGGCTCCTCGCTAGATACGAACTGATCCATTTCACTCCAACGCCCCACTCGGCTCTGCTCCAACTGAGTTTCGAAATATATATTTTGAACGAAATACGATATACTTTCATCCAACTGGCATTCTGATCGGATCTTTTCAATCTTGGGAAAAGTGCTTAAGTCTTAAAACCAACAGTTTATTATATTAATACCAACCTTCCGACCGCAGTCGTGCAAGATTTTTCAAATTTTATGTAAGATCTTTAATAAAATTTAGTATTTATTCCTTAATAATATTTTCGATGTAATTTTATTTACCCTTATCAACTCTACCTATACCTCGAAGTCCTGTTAAAATTAATTGAAGATAAACCATAATCCAGACATAAACAAAATAATTTCTTTCTTAACCAAGATTTATTAGAGGCATTAACATTCATTATGGTCAGATACATATGGTCAGAGAAGAAGTCACAGCCGGGCTTAAATCCTACATAAAACCGTTGTACACAGAGTTCTCCTAATCGTTATGCTTCGGTCAATATAACCAGTCTCGTTTTACCTAACCCACCCATCGAACAGCTGGTCTTATCCCTGCAAACGCGAGACAAACTGATCCATTCCCAACCCCACTCGGTTACGCTCAAACACTTGGAAATATTTTACATGCTAATACGCTCCATTGGCAACACCGAGGTGAGCCTGATGCAGTTTCGAAAAGGGATTTTTAAGGAATAGAACCATTTTGTCCCGACGCCCCGCAGCCTCCAAAACAGCTTTCAAATATTTTACATGCTAATACGCTCCGGAATAGCTGAGGTGTCTTAGATGCGAGGTCCTAAAAAGATAGCACGTAAAAGAACTTGAGATTTTCGTGTTATATCCCGCTGAGCTTATCTTACCGTGCTCTCAAAAGACTGAAAATATTTTGCATATTAATACGCTCATACTTCAATCTGTTTAAGGTAAATCTAACGAATAAACTTAAGACATGATAAAGTGGGGGCAAGCAATCTTCATTCGTCTATAGTGTCTATTTGTTATGTAGATTACAGATGTTTGGAACGCAAAGCCGAAACACCTTTTTTATAAGATTAAAGTACCAACCGAACATGTATGCCAGATAAGTGATCACTGGCCACCCACCCATGTACATCTATAAGAAATTCTAGATAAAACCGAAATTTTACCTGAAGTCGATTACAGATACGCTGCCACTCGTGAGTACTAAGATAGTCGCCTCATATGTATGTCAGCCGACGTTCACACACCTCCACTGCAAGAACTACTTCACGCTAGAAATAAAAGTAGCAGTGTTACCTTATCTGTCAGACCGAATAAGTTCTACCAACTCCCAAAAAATATAAGGCGTCATGTCATAAGACGGCTATAAGACAAAAGTGATGAACTCGAACCAAGTTCTACTTCCTTTATACAAAAGCGTTAAACAACGCCTTGCAGCTGTATTTTTGATGCACTATTGTAGAAGAAAGGAAAATGCTTTGGAGTAACGGAACCGGTTTGTTTCCTAGACACATCCCATTGAGTTTATTACGCGTTGCTCCAACAAAGCTTTCGTATATTTTACATGCTAATACGCTCCATAGGAGACGGTCTGGCTGAGGTGTTCAGCGTTTTTTAATACAAAAGTAAAGAAATATAAGATATCTTGAAGACATAGATAGCATATCCAAATACTATTGTCTCACCATTACCTAGTTTCATCATTAATCTACTTACCTAATGCTGAGAATGGATCTTCTTTTTACATAAAGGAGGAGCAAACGAACGAAACAGGTGGAGTCGACAAGGTAGTCTTGCGTCATAAAGTTAGCTTGCCAAAATAAATAACAAAAATGGAATACCGTAAGTTAAAACCACTGCATCTATTTGCATGAAGAATTATGTGAATTAGTTTTTAAGTTACTTAATTAGTAAAACTACTAAGCTTAACAAAGTTAATCAGTGAAACAGCTTAAGACCCGACAGCGTCTTCTGTGTAACATGAGAATTTATTTCTTCAGCGCTTTTTATGTAAATTAATATAATGCTGGGTGGAAATGATTCCAAGAATTTGAAGCTTGGATTGCAGAAAATATTCATCATGTTACACTGGAATAACACTTGTAATTTTTATAACTCGAATATAGTTTCATTGCTTGTTTGGCTTCAATTCAATTTCATGAGCTAATGCTATAGTCAACCACGCTGATCCTTAGGGCGTATCCTCAGGATAATGGGTTTCTTCACGAAGTATTTACCATTAAAACACTTTAACTCTAATATCTAGAATGTAAGTAATATGTCTTAAAAAAATGCCGATTATAATTTTAACCTTTAGCTTCGAAGGCCAATAATCCACCAGATTTACCACACTGAACTGATATTCGTTCGTGAAGCATTAGTTCGTTGGGTTACAAACACTCATATAATCACATCCATTACATCGACCTCGTGTAAACTCAAAGTTTCCGAAACGATGCAGTCCAACTTTCTTTCCGTTTAACTTCCAAATTCAACTAATGTGCAGAAAATTCCGCTTCAAATATTGAATTACAAATATCAAGCAAGTCGTTCGGCAGACTGTGTGTTGATATGTGACTTTGTTTGAAGTAGAAACTTAAGCACGGAAAGTTTTAAATCCACTTGAGCGTCTGCTATTTAATCACATCTACATAAATGTTCTTTCGCCTTCCTACTGTCTGCCTTTTTGAGGCAAACTTTTGTTAATTTAACTAAAGCGCTTTTAATTATTTAACGATGGTCTATTTAACTCAGATTTGAAACGATCTGGAGTTAATTATTTTTGATGTAACTACCAATGTCTTGCAACTCCTAAGTTTGCTTTTAGTGGATATGTGCCTATTTTGATTGTGATTTATATCTGAGAGAAATTAGAAACGTACTTCGCTATGCTGACCCAGGACTGATTCTTGAAGATCCGGATTAGTGATCAGAGGAACCATCGGAACCATTGAAACCAGCTTAATTGTCTATTGAATATAAACGAAAATTCTGCGAAGAATAAAAACAGATACTGTACTCGTATCTAACATATTACATATGTATGACAATCCATCTCATTCTTGAAAAAATATATCTTTACCAAATTGTCCGGCTTACAAGACATTATTAAATATCAAATTATTATAAGTAAAATGTGGAAGCGAAAATTTTGTCTGGTTGTATTACATTCAATATCAACTGCACCTACATTAAATGAAATCATAATGTGGCTATACTAAATATTTTGAGACCATCCCTTATAAAAACACCATTCATACATCACAACTGATAATTTGTCAGTTTCTTCACGCATAAGCGGATTATCCACAAATTACAATGACACTTGACGAAGTCGCGTCGTGACGGACCCACGGCCTTGACAAATGGATCCAGCTCCAGGAGTCGACGGCTGATTAATATTGCTATCCCGGGATTTGACCACTCTTTTATTAATAGTCATATAAGTCTCTATGTGATACCTCATTTTTAGTAGTTTCATAGTAGATTTCTTCAAATGTTTGGGGTAAATTTTGGTACGCTTAACATTTTACGAAGTTTCAGTTGTTTTTTTTCCTACTACTTACTAACAGATATGTTGTTGTTGTATTTACTCAATGCAAAAGGCATAATACATACAAGTATAATCTTTTAAGTGCAACTGCAATTTAATATTCTTTGCTTTGAATGGCATGCTTTTGAGATGATTCTAATAATTTTTTATGGATTATAGCTTCGTTTTAAAAGCGCAAATAACACTTAAAAATTATACATCCTTTTTTGAGTAAGAACTACATAACAAATGTGATTTATGCAGACGGATTCCTCGTTTTTATAACCATATGACGTGTTGACTTATGTTTATCGGTCGACAAATCTATTTCTCAGGAGCGGTTGATTAATATTTGTACCTAGGGATTTGGCAGTCCCAGTGATCCTCGTCGGCTCATTTAACACGGATTTATGTCTGGCTTACAACGGTCGGTAATGCAATAAAAACTTACTCAGCTTACCCGTTACCCATTATTGCTTAAGTCGCTTAAGGATTGCGGTTAGTTTCACAGAATTGTGGTCCAAAGGTGGTGGAGCGTTTGGTGTTTGGTTGCAGTGACACCACTGTCACCATATTTCTGTATAGTGTTGCGCTCTGTATACTAAGGGTAGTATGAGTTTTTACGTTTGTACAAAAATGACTGTTTTTGTATTTGTTTACGTATTTGCTCATACATTTCCAATCAGCGCCCCTAGCGGACTGTATCAGAACTGATTGGTATTCTAGTTTGAAGAATATGTTAGTGTCATTCTATGAAAGCACTATAGTAATGTATTTTCAAAGAAAATCATGTTTATCATGCTTATTTATACAAGAAAACATACATACAAGAAAAAGCTGCCTATGGACATCTACAATCTATGATGAACTCAAGTAAAAGTATTTTGTGAGGTCATCCACAAATTAGTTAATACAAATAAGAACTAAGTTGGAACTCTTCATCTAAGTGTTCTTACTTGAATCACGAACTTTTAAAAAGATACTGAAAAGAAAATAAATATTCTTGAAAATGTAAACAAAGTGCAGTTTCTCATGTAGTAGAATATAAACAAGTAACAAGCTCTGCTTAATGCAGTGAAAACATCCATAAGTATACGCGTACAAGTGAAAGAAAATTCAGTACGTACTTGAATATCATTTCTATGAAATTAGTTTTGAAATTCGCCATGTCGGTGTACTACGAGTATAACATATTTTGATTAATATTTCAGACATATACATCTATACTAATATTATAAAGAGGAAAACTTTGTTTGTTTGTTTGATTGTAATGAATAGGCTCAAAAACTACTGGACCGATTTTTAAAATTCTTTCACCATTCGAAAGCTACATTATCCACGAGTAACATAGGCTATATTTTAAATGAAATATATTTGATAAATAGATTTTGAGGCGGTACAAAGTTTGCCGGGTCAGGTATATTCATCAGTGATATCTTACCCGCGTGGCGGAGCGGTCACCATACCGGTCTGACGCACAGAGTCCCGGGTTCGATCCCCAGCCATGATAAATTTAGGTTTCTAGGTCTGGGTGTTTGTGTATTTGTCAATATATCTGTCCACACCACCCACAATACATGTAATCCTAGTGTAAACCACCCAACAATGCGCAACTGTATATGTAAATCCTAAAAAACGCGCAATACATCATATCAACCACAAAAGAGCATCTTATGTTATTTTATATTGAATATTGACGGGAGATTTGTGGGGAGGTTTTGTTGAACAAATTGATACGAGTCTTGTAGTGGTATGTGAAATCGATTTTACGACGCACAGTATACGAGTAAATGTCATATGTTCATAAAAGTCTAATAACACTGAAAATTTAGTATAAAATTGCTAAAAAGATACATGAATATTTGACATTTGTCGTCATCCCATTATTGTCCTAGTGTTTGAGACGGATATTCTCTTAGGTGAGAGATTTTAAGTCATAGTACAGCCTTGTCTAATTGAGAATTGCTATTTAGAAATTAATAATCAACTGCTTCAACAATGAAGGAAACCTACGTGCAACCTGCCTTACAAATCTTAAAAACGTTTTTAAAGGTACATTTGTGAAGTCTACCAATACGTACTTGGCCAGCGCGGTGGACTATAGCCCTAATCCTTTTCATTCTGAGAAGAGACCCGTGCCCAGCAGTGGTGGGTTGATGATGACATTTTTTTAATATGACTACACTTTTGGATTCTTTTAATTTTTGCTGTGACTATTAAGTGAACGTGTATACACGTCTGCTACTTCAGTCTTACAACAAAGCCTCACTGCATAAACTAAAAACTCATTTCTCTAACCCTTAACATACATTAAAGCCACAAAGCCAAAAGAAACCTCACCCAACATATTAAACGCGCCTTAAGAACTAAGTCACTAGTTCGAAACGCATTTACATACCCCACTCTCAAATTAGCGCCCATTCGTTAGTTTAGGATGTACATTATTCTCTAAGTTTAACTTTACATTTACGATCCCTGACTTTTATGGCTTTTTGGTGCGGTTTCAATGTGGCTAATTGATGCGCTGTCACAGTAAGGGTGATTTCACATTGCGCATCAAACCAGTACGTAGTATTAGAACCTTTTTATCCCAATAACTGTTTGGGTAGGAACGTCCTCGGATATTGTAAAAAGTATACATAACACCCCCGACCAGGTGGACTAATGATCTGAAGAGGACGATCGGAATCCGCTTTATTCTGAGTGCTCGAGATTGGTCGGAATGGGTCAGAGTAGAGGAGACTTAATATGACCTGCTGCGAACTGCCAAATAAAACTGATGGATGTATTTTATAATGAGCTAAATACGAATGACTCCCCACAACATGAAGAGGTCTTTAGCATTAGAACTTCACTATTCTGCTAACACTATGACACGCAAAATCCACACCCAAAGTAGAATATAAATTCAGAATGCACTTCTTATTTAACCTTGCTTTATAGGTCTCTTATACTTCATACTGAACCATATATATTTGTAATAAACAAACTCCCAAGCCAGAACAAGAATCAAGGTTCATCATTATGATGTCTACCTAATCGAGAATTGAACCCGGGAATGATTGCATGTTAATTATCATACTACTTCAATAAGAGTTGGTGAAAAACATAATATCTAAATACTGGAACCCTCTGCATGTCTGATCAATAAATAAGTGACTAAACACGCTTGAAACGTCACAACATGTAACGTCAAATAGCTCCGACATTTTCACTAATTACAAAATAAAATTAACGCAACCTAGTTACAGCGGGTATGTAGCCGCCTTTATACAGCACTTAAAACGCGGTTAATTGAAGCATTGTCACAATAACTCAGCGGCGGCGAACACGCGAGCGTGCGTCGAACGCTGTTGTTTAATTAGTCTACGGTGATGCATTTAAACTAATGTTAGTTAACTGCGAGAGACTTGAAATGTTTAGTGGTTTGTCTTTTAAAATGTTATTTTTATTTTTTGGGAAATTCATTTTTTTGTTATGAAGAAGTGTACTATCTTATGGTGCATGGGTTTAAATAGGAATAAAGTCCTTGCGTTATAATGCGTTATTATCCCTGAGGATTAAAATTACTAAAATATCTTGTGTTAATTAATACCACTCCATAAGCACACTCTCCAATCAAACTGCAGCGTTGTAATATTTTTTTATTTGCAATTATAGAATGTTTAATGTAGGACAATTTAATTAAAAAATACACGACAGCATTGTATTTTAATTGTGAATACGGTGACAAATAAGCCTTTTTGAAGCGTCAAAATGTTTCGAATGGCGTCAAAAATAAACAGAGCGACCACGGCCGCTAGCAAACAACGCCATCAGCCGCCCGGCGCCGACCGCAGCTAGAAAATGGCGTCAACAAACCAATTAACATAACGTCAACGGGCTCTGGGACGTTGCGTTACAGATTTCCTTTGTTTTGAATGCCCAGGATTGGACACAGATAGCAGAGTGCAAAGCCTCGCGGTTTGTGTAGATCGTAAGCGCAAAGCTAAGCGTTGAGCGCGGTCAGGCGTTGTGACCGCTTGTGGCTAAACAACGCTTACATGCTTTGGAGCGGGCGTAAAGCTGTCGGACTCGGTCATTATCAAAGGATAGCGACCGTTAACCTTTGTCAGATACCTTATAGCGGGTTTGTAAATATTTGACTTGGACTGATCACTAAACCGTACCATCCTTTACCGCATTGAACAAGCACGGTGAACTATCCTCCTGAACTCACTAATTGTAGAAAGAGACTCATACTGAACATTGGCTATTATAAAACGAGTTGGAGGAAATATAGAACTAACATAACGTCAGCTAGCTCTAAATACATATTTATTTTTGGCAGTGCAATTATTGACGGCAACTGAAAGCGATTGCTCATATTATTTTAATTTCACACTATACCCAAAAAAACATCAAAAATTTTAACAAAACATGAAACTGTAAATCTTCCTTTAGTAAAAATAACTAACATTAATATCAGTAACATTGTTAAAGTCTCGTCAACAAAGCGACCACGACCGCTGGCAAACACAACGCCATCAGCCGCGCACAAACCGCAACTAGAAAATGACGCCAACAAACCAATTAACATAACGCCGACTAGCTCTGTGCTTTAACGCCACTTGTCCTTTTGTTATAATTAAATTAGGTTACTATTACCGCTAGTGTTTTTTAATTAAATAAACATTAATATTTGCCCTCCATAACCGTTGAAGTCGCAACCATCATCCCTCTGATCTGAAGCGCATAAGGTTTGGGCTTCAATCCCCGGCTAGCCAAACATTTAAAATTACATTTTTGGATTATGACTTTCTGTGTATGCTTGGTTGATAAAATATGTTTATCTTCTATAGCAGACATCCTATACATTTAAGTTACAAATGTATACTTTGGAAACATCACACACGCCATTCAACTCCGGAGTCAACATTGCCACACCTACATATTTCTGCCTAATAACAACAGTGTTAGACACTGGTGTTCTTTTTAAACGAATTGTAGTCACATACAAAACAAAATTCTAATGTATATTTAGACATTTTGTAAAATTAGAGCCGTGAACCAAATTCTGAATAGCGTCAAATCTAAACTAATCCTGCGACCGCAACCTCGCGCTCGCCGCAGCCAGAATCGCGAACAAACGAATTAACATCGGAGTTTCGGATGTAAAAAGTTAATTAAACGAACGCGACGTGTCTCACGTAACGTGTTTATCGAGGTCTAATTAGGTTAGTTTGTTTTATTGAGTATGTGTATTATACACGTTATTCTAATAGGCTAATACTAAGGAATAAATGGTTCAAAATAATAAGTAACACGTGAAAAAATGTAATAGGAAATTTAAAATGCTAAATATTGCTTATGTGTCACAATACCTGTCTGACAGACAAAGGTCAGTCTGACAGAAACCGAAGTGGTGAAAAGATCTCTGTCCTGGGTCTGGATGTTTGTGTACACTTATGAACCTATGGCAACGACACAGTAGATTTTATTTGTTCTTTTTTATTTAATTTATCTTGCTAATAAAATAATAGGGTTACCACATTTTTATAGGCAACCCTAATGATAAACAGCGATAGCCTAGTGGTTAAAAAACTTGGCTTGGCGATCGAGGGGTCCGAGGTTCATATCCCAGGCACGCACCTCTGGTTTTTCAAAGTTATGTGCGTATTAGAAATTAATTATCACTTGCTAAACGGTGAACGAAAACATCGTGAGGAAACCTGCATACCTGAGAGATTTATAAAAAAAAATCTCAAAGGTATATGAAGTCTACCAATACGCACTTGGCCAGCGCGGTGGACTATGGCCTAATTCTTCTATTTATGAGAGGAGACTCGCCTCGCGCCCAGCAGTGTGACAGTAATGAGTTGTTGATCATGATAGGCAACCCTATTTACAAATCAAAGATACACTCAATTCCGAAAAAAGAAATAATTGTCTACTTCTTCGCACCTGCCATTCCTTCTCTCCACTCAAAAACAGTCGATACTAAACTTTTTCGAAAACACAGCAACAAAACGGACCGCACAGAAACTTGAAACATAACGTCTGATTGTAATCCACTAATTAGTTTTAGTTAACTATATTTGGATAGTAGTTGTTCAACAGTGTTCAGACTTCGCAACAAAAATATGAAGTTTCAAGTGATATAAAACCAGATCGAGTTAATGAGAGAAGTTGGCTTAGTGACCTGTCCTACTGTAGACGAATAAACCAGCAAGCGACAGAAAATTCCTCGCTTTGGTGATAATTATAACACAGTATTTTAATCTGATATTCTGGTTTTAACTGGTTTATATATTACACGAGACATTCCAATTTACTATTTATTTTTTGCATGCAAAAGCTCAAAATATGACCAATTGTGACCAAAAATTGCCAAATATCGAACTTTGGTAGGCAAAAGTATTGAGTAAAGTATTAGTAACCGGTATTAGTCGTCAATCACATAACTGTAACCTACTTTAGGCACGGATATGTCAAGAACAATCCCTTTAAAGTAATTATAAATATATGAATTATTTCTCCAAGTACAGTTTCTCCTAGTTTATATAACCTGGTTAAAATCATAATGATATGGGGTATCAACGATATTTACAGTATATCCACTTGTAATTACAATTCTTGGAATAAATCTTACTCGCCGATAGTGAAACCGAACATTAACAAGAAGTTGGCTTATTCAGTTTTAATATCTCGCTAAGTTGACGGTAATCTGTTTATTAATGGAGCTTTTAATTCTAGGCTTGGATTCTACTTACTCATTTATTACAATTAATAAAGGCATTATAGGTCTCATTGGCTGGTTTATTAGTTTAGTAGTAGACATGATAATAGTAAAAACTATTAATTATTTTGATCACATTCTGTGACCATTTTACTATTAGGTTTTCTATGTGTGTGTTGAAAGTACTAACGGTAATGTATTAAATATTATTGATTGAATTTATAATTTACTTGGTAAATAAGTACCAAATAAGACTAGTTAACTAATTAGACAAGTTATAGGTAAAACATTTGATTAGTAAAATAGAAATATTATTAAGGGTAAACTATGACTGATATAGGTCTGAAAAAAGGCCCTTTCTTAATACGTTTGAACAATTTGAGTATAGTATTTATAGAAGGATTTTTAAAAAAATCATATCTCTACATTTTTTTACACCTCTTAGTAAAAGTAACTTTTCCAACTTTCCTTAAAATAATTATTCATAACAAACCATAAACAAGGTGTCCCGAACTCCACGATAAACCGAAGTCTCTAGAGACGGTTTATGACGAGCCGAAAATACAAAAATATTTAGTCTCGACGAAACTTCATATTATTCTAAAATTTGAGCAAAATTACTAACTTATGTCAAAGTTTTGGGCAATGTGACTTCAGAATTCCATCATAATTTGTGATTCTTGTGATTCGAATAAATTACTATTTGTTATTGAAATTACACGTAGTTCTTTAGTTTCGCTATGAAAAATGATAAGAACGAAACTTTACGGCTTTCCTAACTATATTTATAATCACATGCCAATCGTTTTAATTATTTTATTTCCATTAATTGTTTGCGCGCTAATTTAAAGTTATATTATTATTACGGCGTAGAAATAACTTCCTATACGCGTATATAAGTACACAAATCCTTTTGTCATTATCAAACACAGTTCAAAACAAAATCAAAAAGACTGAAAAAGCCAATCCAGTTTGCTAGAAATAACTCGGTTTATTGGAACCGAAACTAAATTTACATATAGGGCTGATCCAAATTTCTGCATCACGGAACTATTTCCCAATAAATAACAGGCCTTTGCTTTAGCGGCTATGACTTTTTTTAATAAAGGTGAATGACAGCTTGGTGTTTAAACTATGGTTGACGGCGCACGGACGGGGGTGAAAGGGGGTGAATAAACAGAGTTTAATGAGTATTGGAAAGAGCGATCGCAACGGGCCAGTGGCGTTTTCAGTACATTTTGTGGGAACCGCTTAAACAATGGAGGGTAACTAGCTGGGCCGAATTTAATTTGTTGATTATTTTTCACAAAGGCTCGTAATGAGGTGTCGGAGTTGTTGGTGCTCAATCAAGGGTTTTATTAAACCAGACGTAGTTTAAACACAAGCATACTTTTTCTTTCTAATATAGACCGATTTTTTCATTTACAACAATATTATATTTGCTCTTTATCTTGTTATACCCATTTTCTACAAATTTTCTAAAAAAATCCTTCTAAATAATTTGTTTAAAAAATTGTTGTCACGCCGTGCAATTAATATCTAATATTTAATTTATATTTTACTACATTTCATAACTGTATATTTGTTTTTCTCTTGGCATTTAATGGTATTTAAGCAGTCAGATTTTTTATATCTATTTATCTATTTATCTTACATATAAAATTCTCGTGTCACAATGTTAGTTACTGTACTCCTCCGAAACGGCTTTACGGATTTTCACCAAATTTTATAGGCATATTCAATAGGCCTGAGAATCGGCTATCTATTTTTCATACCCCTATGTGATAAGGGTTGTTCACCCTTAACATTTTTTATTTATATGGCAAAACAACGTTTGCCGGGGCAGCTAGTTTTATTATAATAAGGAATCATTTCTTTTCATTCTCCTAAATAAAAAAACCAGTCCTATTATTATCATAAACAGGACACTATAGTTTTGTAACACATTGACGGCCCAGTTTAGGGACGGATGAATATTTTTATATCGACAAAATCAATATGCCGACCTTCAAAGTTACCTACAATTTTATTTTTTACACCAAGTAAATCTACAGTCAGCCCGGACGACCTATCCTCAGATAATCTTTTTAAAAGGCATACTTTTAGGGTCGTTAAAGCGATATTCAATAAAATTGATATAAAAAGTTTTCGAGATCCGAGGAATTATTTTCAGGGTTCCGTTCCCAAAGGGTAAAAACGGAACGGAAATAATAAAAAGGAAGCCTATTTCTAAGCTTATGCGGTCTGTCCTACTGTCACAGTAGGACAGACATATGTATAACAATTGCCGCAATAAGAATACATACAAAAAATAAGAAAAAGTCTTGAAAACAATTAGGGGTGACAATAAGCCGCTATTTTTCGATGTTTTTAATATCGTATAACAAACCATAATAAATAGACTTTAAGTAAAAAAAGAAAATTTGATGTTACGGAACCCTCCGTAAGCCAGTTGACTCGCACTTGCCCAATTATTTCTAGATGAGGAAGAAACTGGGATCTAAAGCGTTGGATTGTTATCAATGAAGTCGGATTGGTTTTGTGCCGATAAATCCAACTATTTGAACACCGGATTTCAATGTTTAAACGTTATAATCCTGACCTTAATCGTATTGAATATTAATGAATGCGAAATGTTTACGTACCCTTCCAACTGTATTAGGGTTGAAGGGAATTGATGGAAAATAATATTGTTGATTTTGTGATGCCACGTGTTTAAGATTTGACCTATATTTTTGGCTTACATATGCAGCGACTATCTTCGTCTTTTATAATGGCAACACACCTGTTGAAGTCGATGGACGGCAGTGACCACTTACCATCAGTTGGAAGCGTTGTACAGAGGGTATAGAAGTGGTCTGAGTGAACTTAGATAGGCCTCACCCGGTGGACGTCCAAAAGGTGATGAGTAATGGCTAATGGGCCTACACTAATTAAATATATATTTTTTAATATAGTAAAAATTATTTTACACAAATAAATGTTTGAGCTCACTTTGATATATACCATACTAATATATACCAGAATAAGGATAGAAGCATGCAGCCCATCTGATTTTAAGTGGCCACTGCTGCCCAAGAACTTAAGTTAGACTGGAGTCCTAACTAAACTCGAATCACATGTGCGTCGACGTCGATGATTAATACTCACGCTAAAATCAAATTTCAATTGATTTAACATCGAAAACCGGTCACCGATCCAACAACCGACCGGTACGCTTGAACTCAAACCCAGAAGTCCTATACAAACGCATAATTCCCTTTACCCGCCGAAAACATTTGCAAATCCCTTCAAAATACAAACACAAAGCAATTATAACATGTTTACGTTTACGCGTACGTTTACGTTAACTCCACCACGTGTTTGATGGGACTCCATAAAAACACATGCAAATATTGAAACGGCCGGCTCATTGGGCGAAAGTATTTGAACGATGGGGCGTGAGCTCACTCTACTTTATTGAGTCATTCAATTACTTGCTACAAATGACATGTAAATTACGTTTTTTTATGGTACACATATACTATTGTTTATTTAGGTCTATAAATGGTAAGAATAGGCCACGGTCTCGGCTATGTATGCGATATAACTGTGCTGTAAGCAGCTATATTCTTGTTTAAAGAATAGCAAACAAACATGCCACTCACCTGATGATAAGTACACGCTGCCTCCACTCCTAAGCCCAAATAGGGGGAAAATCTATCTAAAATCGGTTGCGGATGAGTTGTTACTCTTGAGGGCTAAATTTGGAATGCCTCGTGTAAGACTCTTACCGCAACCTTCAAAAGCATAGCACTTAATATTGCTGTTATGAGCAAGAAATACATGTAGCGGCAATGCCACCACGATCGAAGGTTTCCACTGTGTTTTACTATAGTTTGTTACAATCATTTACCGTATATATTACGTCAGAACACGCTTATTTATCCACTGCAGGCTTTTTCCCTTCTTACTTTTTAAAAGCTGTTATCATAATAGGGTGTAAAATATCTACTCCACTTACCCTAAGTAATAATGTTTGTATTCTTTGTTTCAGGTAAGCATGCAAGCTACTTTAAACGGTGTACTACGTAAGGTAAACATAGCTTATTGTACAGAAAACAATTACGAACTACAATTTTAATACAATTTTGTAATACATTACCTATCTGTTTCTCCATAGTGTTGATTAATATTATCAGAGATTTAAAATTCATCCCATTTAAGTCCTACATAGTTCCAACAAGTTTTCTGTGGACACACGTATCACCAACATACTGTGTATTTTATTGCCACGTTTCATATTTATAACATTTGAACTTGGATGTTTTTTAGGTTAAATAGTTTACAGGATTAAGTACAGGATTCTAACGCCTTCAAGCTATTACCTACTACTAGTGATTATGTTAGAAAATCAGATAATTTGCTGTATTACATGTCTATTCACTTCAGTACACTTCGTCCGAGTTCCCCAGCGGTTGAGACTTGAGACTATCGATTCCGCTTCAATCAATCAATCCCGCTATTTGAGCTCTTGAACACAAAAAATCTTAAACGTAGTGTCAGTAATACATATACTAGAATCAGATAATTTACTATATTAGGTAGGTGTCTATACACTTCAGTACACTTCGTCCAAGTTCCGCAGCGGTTGAGACTTGAGACTATCGATTCCGCTTCAAACAATCGATCCCGCTATTTGCACTCTTGAACACAAAAAAATCTTAAACGTAGTGTCAGTAATACATATAATAGAATCAGATAATTTACTATATTAGGTAGGTGTCTATACACTTCAGTACACTTCGTCCAAGTTCCGCAACGGTTGAGACTTGAGACTATCGATTCCGCTTCAAGCAATCGATCCCGCTATTTGCGCCGCCGACTTTATAGCGCAATTAAACGCCCTACAATTGTTTTTCGGTCCACAACATCTGCCGGCGACCGTAAAACACAAGTACACCCTGATTGTTCAATAAACGTCGGAAATTTCGTTTTTATCGGCCGCAGTCCCAAATCAATCATTTTCTTCGGTCGTTCCACTCCATAATTTTATAGGGACTGCAATCCAGGATATAATAATCGGTATTACACTCGATTATGGAGTAGCTCAAAATGAAATGGGCTTAAATAAAGCCATTCAGATAACAATACTTTAGAATTATTACCTCTGTATATTTTTAATCGTACTTTATATTTCACATACATAAAGTTGATGTTGATACACGATATTGTATGTACTCGTACACAAGTGGTCATATTGTTATCACGGTTCTTAATACATTCAGTATACTTAGTATGTTAATTAAGAATTGTGTTAAGAAGTAGAAGAAGAAGTACCTTAGTAATTAGTGGAAAAATTAGTAAACATTCCTGTTTTCTTTTATATATCGATTTCTAAGAGGTGCTACTTAACTGGGTTAAGTAGTCTATTTTATTTGCCTACTTGTATAAAGTTGACGCATAAATATGCAAACTCGAGCCTTTGTTGAGCTCATGAAGGCAGCAACTTATTTATCAGATAACGAGCCTTCAGTACATAATCAAAAACAAAAACTCCACTCGAAAACAGCTGATTGATCGTACCAAACCCTACACGTACGGTGCGCCTGGGGCGGTCTCGCCCAGAGTTCGGGATCAAATATCAATCTGCGACGCTTCCTTCTATATTATAATATACTTGGATAAGGCTCTAGCCTTTTTTGCATTTTGCTGAATACCTACCTACCTACCTAGAATTTGTTACGTGTGTTTTGAAAAGTAAAACATAAAGCAAACGAGCAATCAGTCCGTGTTATGTAATCGTTACTGCCGCGCATGCACATCAGTAAACAACCTCAGATAAAATTATATTCCTACCTGAGGTCGACTTCAAATACACCGCTAGCCCTGAGGACTGAGCTGGAATGCCTCGGAAAAGTATGTCTGTCTTACCACACCCCTCGAACTAGAACAAAGCAGCGCTTAACACTGTTCTTAGGCAGAAATAGGTGAAACACAAAAGGTTCAAATTAAGTTCGAAAGATATTTATACATAGGGATGTGTATGTAAACATATTAAATTCCGTATGTAACATCAAAAATCCCAGATTACTGTTTATAGGAGTAGTAAAGGATTGTCCAACCAATGATTTGTATCGAAAATTATTCCATAGATATGTACAGGAACACGAAGCCGCCCGCGGCACAGATCGCACCCCATGTTCGGGATCAAATATCAATCTTCCGCGCTTCCTTTGGGATGTAGTCACGGGGACGAAAAGTAATAGTTCGTGGATAAATAGGAAATATTAATTAAAATTATTTATTATTTTTGACTCATTATGATAAGTCAGTATTAAGGTGCGATTTGTCTTCCTTGACTCTATTATGTTTAAGTCAACATTTGGTTGCGGTCTCCCTCCTCATAGGTGAGGAAAGCCTGGAATCCTTATCACGCTGCTCTTATATAAATTGATAGATTTTCTCTAACAAGTGCATATTTTAAACTAAACTCACAGCCCCCACACTAGGAGTGTATAGGTTTAGTATCCAACCCGTGTCGAATGTTTTTCAACCTATTTAGGAGGCTTTATGCCTCCGACAAATTTTAAATACTGCTAACCAATGATAACAACCGAGACCTACACCTTAACGTGCCCTCCAATGCACGGATTTATGCATATTCAACATATATTATGACGTCACACAGCATTCAAGTAATTTATTGAGATAAAATTTCTCACATATTTTATTAAGCAGCACAAATATAACCCAAAATATTAAAGTGTATTTATCAACCGATTCCCGCGCGTTAGATAGTTCCTAGTTCGATGGCAATTTGCATCGACGACGCTTCAATGTTTTACGTGGATGGGAATATACAGGATCCAGGTGGATTTCTTAAAACCGGGTTCCGAGAGAATGCGATCTTTATTTCTTAGATAAAACTGAACAGTGGTAGAATCCATTGTGGTTCGACTCGTGAGATACTACTGCTCCATTACTTATATTTAATAACATCAGTGTTAAGCACTGTTCCACTTTAGAGGGAGACATCTCAGGGGCATCAAACTATCTGTGACCAAGCTCAAATAGGAATTTAATCTAAGGTTGACTACAGATGTCTATGGTTACCAGTAGTCACTCATCATCGTGGATTACATGCTAGTTGTTTTGCTGGTTCAATAAAAAAAATGGATAAAAATTGACCAACATTCCCTTCCTTAAAAACCCTTTCTAAATTATTTAATCCGTTTTAAGATTATCTCCAAATTTTCAAATACAAATAACATAATTTGACTTCTCTTACTATAAGTAAGTAGTGTTACTATACTTCTCAACTCTCTTACTATAAGTAAGAGAAGTCAAATTATGTTATTTATGTACATTGCATTAAGAAAAAAATATTGTCTTTTAACTAAAAAATAATAGTATCCCTTAATTCCCTTAACGTGTACGTTTTTGCTTTAAATAAGCACAATGATAACTTAAAAATAATCCGCATTATGCAAATCGTTATCACATCAGAACTCAATGTACTCGTATAAAACTCCTCGATCCACGTCTGTCGAGATGTCGACCTCAAAGTTTACGAGCGATGATTGATACACTGGCCAGTCCATTCATCATTCGATTCGAGATTTTTCATGTAACGGACCAAACGAGGATTGTTTGTATAAATCTTTAAAGGCGTGTGTGATTTATGCACGTACGTTACAATGTTATGTTACATTGTTAGAGGTACGCGCATAAAGTGTGTAGATGTGAACCGATATACAAAGTTAAGCAACATCGGGTGCATGAGAATTTAATGGAAAACTTAAAAAATCAGTGGCTGACAGTTATTAGTTATTTAACCTTGTGGCCTTAGGGGCAGATTGAAAACATACAACACGGATTTGGTAATGTATTCGTTTTAATGTTACGTTACATTGTTAGAGTTACTTACATTACGTTGTTAGAGGTAGACGCATAAATTGTGTAGATGTGAACCGGTATACAAAGTTAAGCAACGGATACATGAGAATTTAATGGGAGATTAAATAGTCAGTGGCTGCACTACATTCACGCTTCCATGCAGAAGTCACGTGAAGTCTTCGATCTCGGTTGTTATTATAGTTATTTAACTTTGTCGGAGGCCTTGTCGGGAGGCGGATTGAAAACATGCGACACGGATTTTCTAGGGTAATCGTACGTTTCTATGTTGGGTTTGGGTTTAAAGGAATTTATTTCTCATAAAGACTACAGTCACTTACATGAGAACAATTATTAGCTAAATATATTAGTCGTTCGTTTAATGAATCGACCGCTGCTACCCTCATTTAATGCATTTTATTACTAACTTGTTATGCTTAGGTAATTATTTGTAATATATTCCTTTAGTTTAACTTTGAATGCATTAAATGAGTCAGTTTTCTTTATAGTTTTTGGAAGTTTATTGTATAACTGTGCTCCTTCAAAGGTGATATTTCTTTTTCCATAATTAGTTCGGATCTTAGGTATTGCTAAAAAACTCGCTCGACGCGTCGATCGCTTGGTCGTTTCTTTCAACTTCGTAAATGATAAGTTAGTGTGGAGAATGCCCTTTAATATTTTTTGAATAAGAATACATGTGTTGAAAATATATAATTGTTTTATATTCATAAGCTTAGTTTCTGTATATATTTTAAAAGTAGGTGTTAGAAAGTGGTATTGAAAAATGATTTTTATTATTTTATTTTGAATTCTTTGTAAATCAGCTATTTTTGACTTAACTGCGCTGCCCCATATTTCTATATATGTTACGTTACATTAAATTGCTAGAGATGCGCGCATGGCTTCGCTTGGGAAGATGTGAACCGATATACAAAGTTAAGCAACGGATACATGAGAACTGAATAGAAAACTAAAAATTCTGTGGCTAAAATACAAGCAAACTTTCATGCAGAGGTCACGTCAAGTCGTCGGTCTCAGTTATTATAGTTATTTCACCTTTTCGGAGGCCTTAAGGGCCATTTTTCCAGGATTTTTCCACAACTATGTACTAAGAAAACACATGGAATTAGCGTGGTAGCGTACTTTACACTAATCAAAGTACACTTTAATTTAAAACTTAGTATAACGTTTTAGATAATATTTACTATTAACTAGCTATATGTTTAGTTTTAATTTTCTTAGTGAAAATACTGAATTTAGATTAGGTTCATTCGCTGAATACTATATTTTATAAAATTAAACTACGGCCATATTGAGAGATGTGAGGCCAGTGCCCAGCAGTGGGCATAAAAAGGGTTGTTAGCAACCATTGTATTTAGATAATGGCTACGGCCGAATAAATTCGAACGCCGAAAATAAAATCTATTCCTTGGAAAGCGAAAGTAAGATTGATCGGGAAAGTTGAGTAAAGTTAGCGAATTCAGACCACACGTCTTTCCTTTTAGAGGTGTTACATCGTCAGCGAGTGACGAGTAATAAGTTGTGATTAGAGGAGATATAATTTTAGCAATCTATATATATAAAAGCGAAAAGATACTCACGTTCAAAACGTATTAATCAAGGTTTTGAATAAACTGCTGAAGCTACAGACATGAAATTTGAAACATAGCTTCATTTTATAATGTAGATGCGCACTAAGAACGGATTTTTTGATATTCCACCGTTAAGGGGGTTAAATGGGGGTTGGAAGTTAGTATGAAAGTCAGTCAGTTTTAAAGCAAACTGGATGAAAATTGGTATTTAGCTGTCTGATTTAAAGTAATAAAAATCTAATCTAAGGGTTTTCCCAAAATCAACCCTAAAGGTGGTTAAATAGGGGTTGACAGCTTTTTTTATATCTTTCCATTTTGGAAGCCAGCACTATGAAAATTAGCCATTGCTTTACTGGTTAGATATAATAGAACTTTAGTTCTATCGTTTTTGGAAAATCAACCCCTATGTGGGTAAAATAAGGGTTGTAAGTTTGTATGGAATTCCCCCAGTTTTGATGTAAACTCTATGAAAATCGGTATTTGGGTTTTTGATTAAAAATAATTAAATACCTATTTCACCATTTTTGGAAAATCAACCCTTAAGTTGGTAAAATAAGGGATGACAGCTTATTTTAAAATTTGCCAATTTGAAAGCTAGCACTAAGAAAATAAGCCATTGCTCTACTGGTAAGATATAGTGGGACTTTAATTGTACCCTTTTTGGAAAATCAACCCTTATGTGGGTTAAATGAGGGTTGTAAGTTTGTATGGAATTCCCCCAGTTTTGATGTAAACTCTATGAAAATCGGTATTTGGGTTTTCGATTAAAAATAATTAAACACCTATTTCATTGTTTTTGGAAAATCAACCCTTAAGTTGGTAAAAGGGTTGACAGCTTATTTTAAAATTTGCCAATTTGAAAGCTAGCGCTATAAAAATTAGCCATTGCTCTACTGGTAAGATATAGTGGAACTTTAATTGTACCGTTTTTGGAAAATCAACCCTTATGTGGGTAAAATAAGGGTTGTAAGTTTGTATGAAAGTCCCCCAGTTTTGTGTAAACTGTATGAAAATCGGTATTTGGGTTTTCGATAGAAAATAATTAAACACCTATTTCATTGTTGTTGGAAAATCAACCCTTAAGTTGGTAAAATAAGGGTTGACAGCTTATTTTAAAATTTGCCAATTTGAAAGCTAGCACTACGAAAGTTAGTCATTGCCTTACTGGTTAGATATAGTGGAACTTTATTTCTACCGTCTTTGGAAAATCAACCTAATGTGGGTTAAATAGGGGTTGAAAGTTTGTTGGGAAGTCCGCAGATTTTGAAACAAAGTCTATGAAAATTGGTATTTCTGGTTGTAAATAATATATCACTTATTTTTCCATTTTTTGAAAATCAACCCTTAAGGTCGTTAAATAGGGGTTGGAACTTTATTTTATAATCAGTTAATTTGGTAGCAACCACTATGAAAAATTATCATTAGACTCAATAAAGCATCTGAGTCACTGTTTTTTTAGACCAACCCTTAAGACGGCTATAAAAGGGTGTATGCATTATGCCTTTCTGTTTCAGCATTTTTAGCAACTCAACAATCAACTTATTAGGGTACTATAAGTAAAGGAAGTTGTCCGTCTGTCCGTGTGTCACAAGACTCTATCTCTGGAACCGTAATAGATAGACATTTGAAATTCTTACAGAGGATGCATAACGGTAGCCGCTATAACATCAAATACTAAAAATAAAAAAAAAAAACAAAAAGGGGTCCCCATACAACAAACTGCTATTCGGTATTTTTCCAACTAACTTTTGAACCATTAGAGGTAGACAGTTCAAATTTTCACAATGTGTGTACTTTAATGGCTGCTGCAATATTAAATACTAGAAATTAAAAAAAAAAAATTTGGCTGTACGGAACCCTCCAGGTGCGGGTTTGACTTGCACTTGGCCAATTATTAGTAACGCGCAGGCCCGCGGGCCACAAGGGAAAGTCGCGGGCCACACACCACCCGTGGGTGTCGGGTTGCCGACCGTTGGTGTTGAATATTATCTTTCAGAAATTTGCTGATAAAGTATCTATTGATACATATGTACATAGGAATGTTTTTGAAATTCTACTAAGGAGGTAAATGAAGTGTTATATGTATGTATACGAGAATCTTTTAGGTTCGAAGTTAAAAACGTGAAATTTCAGATAACGTCTATTCAGACAAATACACGACAACGTTGAAGGGGAGCAAATTTCATATATGATAATGCGTAAGTTTATTCAATTTAGCCTACATTTTGGTATACTGATTAGGTACATCGCAACTACTTTGGACACACTGCGTGCCATAATTTTGTCTGCCGTGGGGTATGGTTGTGGTGGGTATGCGTGGATTAGTGATGGTGATGTGGTAGATACATAGACCTTGGACTAAAATTTTGGGTTAGAACAGGGTTACAGTATCCCCTGCCTGTCGTACGAGACTAAAGGGGGACTTCTGGAATTGCGGGCGGCAAGAATGGGAGCTCTAACCGCCCAGCCAGAGACCCTGAAAAGAACCGTTGTATGTAAGGCCCCATATAACATGGACGGTTCCTATGGAATAGTGTAAATAATAATAATTATTGTATCCTACATGAAACTTATATTTTAAAGAAAGTTTCATTACAGTCCACTAATTAGAGTTTTATTATTAATTAAATTTTAATGCTTCTTTATCGTTAAAATTGTTAGGTACAAATTTACGATTACAGTTATTTGTATGTCATATAATATTGTTTTACGCGGGCGAAGCCGCGGGTTCTGCTAGTATTCTATAAAACGTTATTTGAGTTTTTTTGGAAAAACAAAAATTCGACTGCCTTCATGTGTAAAAGTCGTCAAGTAGTTTGGGCTGCAAGCAAATCCTAATATTAGTCTGAGCGATTAAACTTTTTATAGCATCTTTAGTTTAAAGAGGCTCCGCTCTCTTTTTCAAAATAAAGCAAAATGGAAGTCCAATTGAGTAAACTCGGCTTTTTTTCTGAGACAAGAACATCTTTCATAGCCTGTCGCTTTACCGTTCTTAGAAGGACAAGCATTTTATGAATTATAAGGTTCTAATATGTAACTTATTTATTGTTAGGAGTATTTTATAAAATGGAGGACAAAAATAACAAGTACTTAAAGTTCTTTAAGGATGTCTAGTAAATACATTTGAGTAAAGAATAAAAAATAAGTATCTTTGTAAAAACTTTATGTAAAGAACCTAATATTGGTTTGTACTTTCGTTTCTAAATAAATAAACTAAAAAAATGCGTATTTCAAAATATATTTTATTATTCTAACAATTTGAAACATTTCATATATTAAACACGCGAACATTTTATTGGGGATTAAAAATATACATTATACTTTCGAACGGGTACTTTGAGAACCTTAAAATACATCTTCATCATCATCATCAATAACAAACCATTACTGTCCCTCTGCTGGGCACGGGTCTCCTCTCATAATTAGAAGGATTAGGCCATAGTCCACCGCGCTGTCCAAGTGCTTATTGGTAGACTTCACATACCTTTGAGTGTTTTTTTTTATAAATCTCTTAGGTAGGCAGGCTTCCTCAGAATGTTTTCCTTCACCGTTTAGCAAGTGATAATTCATTTCTAATACGCACATAACTTAGAAAAATCGGAGGTGTGTTTGGATTTGAACCTCAGACCCCTCGTTCGAGAGGCCGAGTTTCTTAACCACTAGGCTATCACTGCATAAAATACCTACTCAAAACATTTTCTTAACAATAACAAATTATACATAACAAAGGAACAAAAAGGTTCTCCAGATTTAAATAGCCAAAAAGCGTATTTATTCGAATGGGAAGCCACTTGAAACCAAAGGTCCTAAACAAAACACAATAAGCTGAAATAATTACGCTTGAGGGGCATTATGTTCGATAAATACCATTATTTGGCCTCATCGTAATCCCGGTTCGTTTAGGAATAAAGTTATTAATAATCGATCTATCGTATGTTTTGCCTTTAAAACAATAGATTGATTTTTAACTATTACTTATTAACTATATAGTTTAAAGTAAATACTAAAAAATATTCAAAACTTTCTACTATACAAGTTTTAAATTAAAGTATACTTTGATGAAAACGACGTCCGAAATACAAGAGTGAAAATGGTATTTGGTTTTATAAATCCCATTACTGGGCATCCTTTATGAAACCTCTCAATAGGTTGTCCGATTCTATTTAGGCTAACGTGTAGCATATAAGGCGGGTGGCACACGTGGTACACATACTAACATTAAAATTTTCTATTCTACAAATAGACTTTGATAAATTCCGACAAATTTTCGCTATTCGCTACATAATCTGTTTGTACAGAAACAAATCTTTTGAAGCAGCATTGTTTCAATTTAGTGTCAATTTAATAAATTATTTTTTGATAGTTCCTATGTAGGTATAGAGGTAGGTATATTTTTTTCATAAAGCAAAATGTGATTTTTTCGGTTTAATTTTTACATCAAGTAGATTAGAATAATGATTTTATATATACGACTACTATTGTTTTAATTAAATTAAATAGCAATTGAGAATGCAGTCTACCTGATGTTGAGTGGGCGCTGTGGTATGAGCCAGGATGTGGTTGAATACACATGAGCACATCAGTAATTAAACACAAATCGGACAAAGTCCTATCATCGGGTGAACAAACATGCTTCGCTACTCTGATAACATAACATAGTCGACATAACTTGTGTGTCACCCTCACAGTACCCTTGAAACTAAAACACAGCATCGCTTGTCACTAATAAATCAAAAAACAAACTATTTGGCATTTTCACATAATTAAAGCACATTATGTAAGTGCTCTACATTTAATTATTATTCGCATACTAAAACCACCAATTGGCATGCTTCAAGGATTTGATCCGCTATCCACAAACTTTGTCCAATTACAGGGAAAGTATCTTACCCGAGAATAATTCGGATGCAAATGTGTGCTGGCGTCCTAACTCGGACAGGACGTAGTGGTTCGACCTTTTCACGCACGGCTTGAGCGCCAACAAGCTGGGATAGTGGAGTGTAGCGGGGGATAGCGGGGAATAGCGGGGGATAGCGGGGGCAACGGGGGATGCAGGGGGATTAAATATAGGCGTGAATTCAGGTGCCCACCGGCGATACGAGATTGCTGAAGGGTTTGGAATTTGCCTATCGGTATAGTTAAGCTTGTTTGAAATATTTTGTATTTGGGAATATTATGGGATATTTTAGATCTCTCTATAGATATTAAGGGAGTTCTAAACTATTTGTTGCCTCGACTTTAAAATACTACAGTTTATGTAAATTTAAAAACAGTTCCCTATATAGGTAAGTCCATCCATCCATCCATCAGCCTGTAATAGTCCACTGCTGGACATAGGCCTCCCCTAATCTACGCCACTCCGACCGGTCTTGAGCGATCTGGATCCAGCGGTTACCCGCCGTCCGCTTCAGGTCATCAGTCCACCTGGTCGGGGGGCGTCCTGTACTCCTTTTGCCGAGATGTGGTCTCCATTCGAGGACCTTCCTACCCCATCGGTTATCCGTCCTACGAACAATGTGGCCAGCCCATTGCCACTTCAGCTTGCTTATTTTGAGAGCTATGTCGGTAACTTTCGTTCTCCTACGTATTTCCTTGTTACGGATTTTGTCGCGTAGGAAAATACCGAGCATAGCTCTCTCCATAGCTCGCTGAGCGACTTTGAGTCTTCGTATGAGGCTCACAGTTAAAGACCACGTCTCGGCACCGTACGTCATCACTGGCAACACACACTGCTCGAACATCTTCGACTTCAGGCTCTGAGGTATGTTGGATGAGAAGATGTTACGCAATTTCCCGAACGCTGCCCAGCCGAGTTGGATTCTACGAGTGACCTCTTTCTCGAAGTTGGACTTACCCATCTGGATTAACTGTCCCAGGTAAACGTATTCGTCAACAACTTCGAGTGTGATAGGTAAGTACAGTAGCGATTCTACCAACTAAATCTAAGAACCACTCTATATACGAGTGAATCACAATACTAACTGGATGAATATATCCCCATATTCATAATGGATATTGCCAAGATTTTCATACAAAAGTGTCACCAGTCGAACGTTAGTACCAGTTGGTACTAACTCGTTCTGAAACACGTTATTACAAATAAATAACACCAATAAACAAGTTATTATCAATTGGTAATAACTCGTGTATGTCAATTTTCCTCCCTATATTCAGTCTACTGAATAGCAAGACTATATAGATAGTATTTGATTGCAACCAACCAACCTAAATCTAAACCTAAGTTAAAATCAAGCCTAACCCCAGTTGTCAAAGGCTCAGTTAATGACATGTCGCCAAACGAGAAACCTTAGAACGTTGTTCTGCCTTTGCCCAAATTGACGGAGATCGGCTTTTGTGGTGAATTTAGGCGTTAATTATTCCGTCACCGGTATTTTGGTGACACAAAGGTATTCCTTAAAGTAATAACCCAGTGGAATATATTCCAAAATTTCACCTTTTGGGACCCGAGTTCACATTCTAATCACCAATTTTTCGAGGTTCATCTTATATATAAAATTTTCGTGTCACAATTTTAGTTACCATACTCCTCCGAAACGGCTTTACCGATTTTCACAAAATTTTATATGCATATTCAGTACGTCTGAGAATCGGATACTATCCATTTTTCATACCACTAAGTGATAAGGGTTGTTCACCCTTATTTTTTTTTATTTATATGGCAACACAACGTTTGCCGGGTCAACTAGCATTAGAATATAATTGGGTCATTCGTAATTTAACAGTAAATGAAAAATTAGGAGTTATATCGAATTATTATCAAAACTTAGTTATCTTAGTCCTCAGGAATAGACCCTTCAGTTAGAACACCTGTTTTATTATATACCTGGTTACAGATGTCCATAGACAGTGACGACTTAAATCAGGTGGACTGCATCGTCTTTTAATAAAAAATCTTTGTGTCTATCTGCACATTTATTAAATTTTGAACTCTGTTGAACACTTTCCACGCTTACAAAGAGTAACAACATCAATAAATAATTCCGTCGTATACAATATATCAGATTGAGATACAAATAATACGACCGTCAATCACCAGCTCATATCGAAAGATGCAATCAGGAAAACGTTCCAATAACATTCACGCCACTGATCGACGTTTTTCTCTCCGTAAAACCCAACGTTTACCGCCATAAAGCAGCGGACATGTAACTGTCGCAATAAAACGAAACGACACGAAACGACAAAATTCCCCGACGCCATGAATCGGGAATCGCACGCAAGTTCGAAACGGTTTACACCTTACGCACGAAACGAATGCCCGGCGTGAACCATTTATCGTCACACTAAAAGGAAAAGTACCGGTGCAAGTAAAAGTACTATCTATTTCAGTGACCGGTAAAAGGAACAGAATAAAACCTGACGCTGAAACAGGAAGTCGATTTTATTATACCTTAAAATACTAAAAGCAACTATATCTTTTTGAATTGTATTTTTTCTTGAATATATTTTTATATAGGAAAATATTACATAATAAACACACAAAAGCGCATCTCCTTTAAATATTTATTTATCCCACACCCTAAAATATACAAGCAGGTGTCTTAAACCATTCCATTAGAATATCAAATCAAAATCCCGTAACTACTCAATGAATGTCTAAGGAAAAATCTTTAGAACCCCATTTATTCCTAAAACTTGACGCAGCGAGATCGCGTCATCTGTCAATGACGGAGCGGGGGATTTACTTTTAAAACATGTCATTATTTTTTTATTACGGCTCGTGAGCAAAAATGTACTTATTTCGCGCTCCGATGGACTGAAAATGTGACATCAGGAGAAGTGTGAAGGCGTGTGTCGTGCCTATGAGCGAATACAACATGGCGGATTTACGAGGTGTCACTACACTCGATACCTCGGCCTGGGTTTACGGTCACTGATTTTTATTCCTCCGACGTGGAATAAAACAACGTATACCAACTATCGTTGGGATTGGAGGTTGGAAAGGGATCCGATTTATGGTTGGACAAAGTTTTGACCCTTTCGAATCGACTGTGGTCATCGTATTTAAAGGATAGAGTTCATTATGGGTGCTCGTAAGACTTCAATTTTAAACTTTTAATCCAAGTTTGAACACGGTAAATTAATGTTTTTAAGTGACAACTACTCGTACTCTATTGTAACAAAATAGTAAACAATTACCTGTTGACGCAATGATACCTCTATTAGTAAAATTTAAAAAACTATTCGATATATCGGCGATATCGTTTACCAGATATTGACGGAATGTTCGATACGGTGATAAGCAATGAAATGATCTCGATAACTGATGCCTATGAATTACGATGACCATTTAAAATCATTTGCATTCACAATTATCACTATAAATCAATTAAAACTCCATTCCTAACCGATACTTGGTCAAAAAAGTACAGCTTATAATTTGTATGAACCCAAAAGCTCGATAAAATAAATGCATACCATTCCTTAACTTCCGCAAACAAAAAATACGCATGCCAGCCAACTGCACAAACTTATTCAATTTCGAGTAGTTGCACAGAAATCTCATCCCGATCTGCAAACACAAACAATAGTGGATAGCAAAAATGAACTACGAGAGGTCGACGAACAAGATCTGCACTAACGAGTGAGACATCGCCCGAACACCGGCAACTTCGTTTAAACAACAGAAAATGTCGTTATTTACTTTTCGACCAATCTACCGCCGACTGCCTTATAAATTGGAGCGAATTCTTTCACAAAGCACTTTTAATGAGACCTTTACGAACGCAAGACTTTGATGCGATAACTTTTTTCGATATTTTCGTCTCCACGTACTAAACGTTGTCTCGTTCTCACCTGGATGTTTCGCGTCATTCTGTCCCATTTCCTCCTGATCACTGCAAGAGAAGATCTCTCCCGGCATCTGCAATCAATGGAGCGTTGAAATTGAAATAAGATAGCGGAAGGTACTACGTCTCGTCATAAGACACTCTTCATATTCTCACTCCTCCCTTTTGCTGACTTTACACTTATCTTGAACATCGCTTCGATAAGTCGTTCTAATAACACCTCTCTGAAATTAAGTTACTTAATTATGATTTATATTATATTATTAAATATTTTTATTAACAAGAGGAAACTTTGATACGTTACGAGAAAATAGACCTAAAAAAATTTGAAATCTGCAGAAATAGATAATTGAAAAAAAAAAAAATGTAGTGTACTTAATAAGATGCGGAAAACCAAATGCCTACGCAAATTTTATATGGGATTTTAATATGAGATAAAGTATCCGAATTATTTTAATGGTATCACTGCTCTTGAGATAATTATCATCTAAAACACCGTTTTATTTATCTTTCTTGTTTCTTCATTCTTCCTACTACAAAAAATAATTTTACCTTACCCTTCCATTTTCTAAAACACAAACTATTAAACATTCTTTGAATACTTGTTCTTCCTCCGAAACCTTTACATAACGTAACCTGTTCCAAACTTCAGCAATAACGTGTTGATCAAGTTCAAATTCCCAACAAGCAAACAAGAACTTACAGCTACGTTAGACATTTCGCACTGACGTGAATGGATCCAATTTGGTGGTATATTGAAACTGCAACGTGCAAAGGGGAACAAAAATGTGAAATTCCAAGGACGCTAAAGTATTTGTGTTCCCGAATTTCAATTTTGAACTGGATTTTTTTTTCCTTATGATTTGACTTTTGAGACTGAACGCTTTTGGATATATTGTTCGCATGATTTCATCTGGTTTCAGAAATTCGTTAAAATCTGGTTCTAATACCATAAGAAATTCGAGTCCTTTTTGAGAAGTATATGAAGAAATCTCTTTCTTTGGACAATGAGGAAGAAACTCTGATACCCTATTCGGTAACATCACTGCCAAAAATCTTAAATAATAAGCCTAAAATCCATCGCAGACGCATTGCTGAGTCTAAGACTAGAACGTAGCTGAGCTACTTTTTATTAAGATGGATGTAGTATATTATAAGGCAAAAAACCTAGCGATGTTACATGTAGAACATAGGATATGATAAAGCAAGACTGTACGTAGTGTTTGAACTTAGGTCAAGTAGGAATCGTACCATCAATACTAATTGGATTGCCAGACAAAACTAAAACATAGTTTTGCTTCCGAAATAACTTAACTGAATTCCGACTCAGTTTGACAAGTTGTAAACAATAAACACGTCAATAATTGTAGCTCAGAGCAACTTCAAATATGTCTTCATTAGCCAACGTGGAACGCCACTTCCTGCTATTTGAGCCACGAAACCGGAAGTGAGCGAGAGGCAGCCAAGTTTCAAGGTTTAATTAGCCTTTAACTTAATGGTTATTTCGCTTTGAGCTCATCCGACCGAATGTACGTCCATGTATAACTACTTATATACAGAGGGAATATTTCAAGTGTATGTGGATGGTGAAATACGAATCTATGAGAATTAACGAAAACGCTGATTGAAATTACGATTTTGAAAAAAGTAAAACAGAAGTTATCTATACAATTTCAAAAAATCTATTTCCCTAGCTGGGAATCGAATGTATCGAGTTTATTTGGAAAAAGAAACACCCTATATTATTCCACCATTGTATGGTTTCGCTTATAAGGATGACATTCTGAGATGTGATAATATTTAAGGCTAATATTTAAGAAAATTCAATTTCTTAATCATGAATTTACAAACATACCAAATGAAATAAATTTTATTTCAAAGATTTATCCAATTAACTTCAAGAACACAAAAGTTACATTTGAGTCCAATTTAAATTAGTCACAGCTAATTGTTAAATAATATCAACCAAGTTTTACTCTAAAGTTAAGCCAAAACGCTTTTAATATAATTATCTGTTCCCACGAAGCATTTACACTGAACAGGTAACATAATATGTACTTTGTAGTTTATGCAAATGTATTCTAGCAAAGTCGAAAGTTTATTTGCTACATTATTAAATAGATTCTGCCTTTTTGAAATTAGAATCATAGATTTGTCAACCGAAAATTTATGCTTTATTTCGAAAAGTTTTTGGATCTTAATAGGTAATATTTGTCATCATAATTCATCTATAATTGTCTATTATCTGCTGGTCAGGGGTCTTCTTTTAAAATAACAAGAGTAACCTTTTCTGGTAAGATCACACACTCCAATCGCGGATTAAGATTTCACAACCATTTAATATCCCGTTCCAACCTGCCAAGCTATTCCAATTCAAACATGTATTTGAAGCGGCAAAGACGGATATAGGCAACAGTGCTTCTAAGACAGCATTCCTATCTGCGGTCGATCACAAATGCTTTGCTCCTCTCGAAAACTAAGTTAGAACTCGTTTTAGTACCTCTACTATACATGTCAAACCAAATAGCCAATTTGAATCTGAGAGAACACTGGCACGCCGAACATTTCTTCATATCATTATTGTAGAGAACTAAAGACCTTTCCAAATATATGAAGTCTACTCATCTGCACTGAACCAGATATATTATCTTTATGAGAGAAGACCCGTACACTAAGATTGTCATTAATGATGATTTATCTAACCATATAAAGACAATTATTTCTACTTATGTTATTTTCCTGAATTTTAAACTTTATTTCGCAGAAAACAACAGCGAACAAACTCACCGTTTTTCTCAATTTACAATACGCTTTAGAACTGTTTACGAGCTCTCGGACTTGGCTCCGATCTTAACAACCCACGCACGTCTGCCCATGAAAGGCAAATTTTATATTCGATAATATATGATTATATTCACTTACGTTACAAGAAGGTTTCGCAGCACTTTTTCGGTTCGCGAACTTATCTGTTTTAAATATTCAAATGAAGTGTTCAGGGTGCGCGCTCTTGATATTTTGGAAACTGTTTTAGTAATTTGCCTTTTTTAGGTTAAGTTACAGTGTAGTCACTTGAGTTTTAGTATGAAAGAACATTTCGGAAGTCAATCTATTTTTCCGAATTTAAAAAGCTTTTATTTCTATTTCGTGGGTTTTATCCACATACAGTAAAAGGAGCCTAAGCTACTCCTAGTCCGTCAAAATCGATCCAGCCGGGCGTCAAATAGATGTACAGACAGACAAAAATGAAATAATTGTTTTTTTTTTAATTATTGTAAGTACACTGTACACTTTCATAAGTATAAGGTAAAAAAATGTGATTTTGACATTACAAACAATTACTTAAATTTTACAAATTTTTATACATGGGACATAGATTTTGCACCAAACGAGCCTAACCAAGTCATTCTATCTAAGTGGCTCCCGAGATTACATAGCCCGCGACGTTACACCGCTCGTTATTATGTTATTAACTCTTATTTCGGTCATATTACACGCCTGTTATTAAATCTCTAAATTGGCTCACGAATTGACGCCTGCGGCTCACCCTTATTAATAAGATGTAATTATTATAGCCACGAACGACGATGCATGAATTTACAAGGGCGTGGAATTTCATTAAGGGTTGTTTACTTAACGCAATAGCTGATTATTTGTGTTACAATAAGCTATCTAAAGTGTGGAATAATTATAGGTTTTAAAAGTATTTTCTGATTCAATAATCAGTGAAAATGGTCTTCGTTTTTTTTACAAGGATTAATTTTAGTCATATTTTAATGAATATTAGTAATAAACGGACTTGCATTCTAACAGTGTTATTTTGAGTATTGAGTATAGTGAGGACACAATTTTACATAAAATAATTACACTAACTGGTTTCGATCACGAACATGTAAGTATCGTTGAAAAATACATTAGAACGTTTTTCTACATTAAGAAGTCAACCACTACATATTCTTTAAAACAGAATTTATCACTACTACACAAAGTTCTAAGACAAAAACATCAAACCTATAAAAAATCATATCACCTTTAATCGTAATACAAAATTTAATTATATTACAAAATTGCGTTAGCTATAAACGCAAATAGGTATATGCAATACAAACTCAAGTTTTAATAAATTTGTTACGAACATTTGCCTATCAACTGGCCGGCCGAGTCGCTAAGTAAATTGAACCTTTATTTATGCTTTATACTTCAGAGGCGACAAGATGAAGGCAAATGTAATTTATAATTTTCAAACTGAAATGAGCATCGTCGTATTAAAAGTCGGTGGAGTTTTCTCTTCAAATGAAGATAGGATCTTGTCCCTTGAAACTTTGAAGGGTCCATTCAGGGATAGTTATAAATAGGTATCATTAAGTTAATCAGGTTTTGAACTGTGCTTATATTGTTTGTGTAATTAAGATAAGTAAATTGATTTTCACAATTTATGAGGAATGCCTCATCCAAATCTTGACTTGTAATTTTAACGGTCACCTCCTTTTAGCAGTACAGCCGAACGTTGAAGAAACAACATATCTGAGAATTATTCATAATGTTCTGAAAGTAATGTGGGCAGTTTTTTAAACTATGACAAAAGGAAGATTACTGCAATAGTTGGATAAATACTCGTAGATAAAACATCTTACAGACTTTTACCTGTTCAGAGGTCAAATACAGAGTCCTCAGCATGTCCAACAGATACGGTTTGTCACTATACGCCACGTGAACAAAATACATAGAACCGTTTAAACGTTATAAGTCACCCATTTATACATCCGTTTTTAAGCCATCCGTTTATAAGTCACCCATTTGTAAGTCGTCGTCAAACTCGACCGGGTGGTATCGCGGTAAACAATCGCATGTCCGGAGGCGGCTGTGATCGCGCCGTAACGAGACCCTTACATTTAGATCAGCGTAGCGATAACGAGTGTTTTGTTCGCGCTGGAGGGGTAAGCAACTTCATTATCGACTTGTCTCACTAAGAACTAGTGAGCGATAAGCGATACTTTTGTGATTCCTTTTTTTGATTTGTTAGGGGAATTGTTTCATCCATCTGCTCTTGAAAGTTCGCTACTGGACAAAGACCTGGAAGATGGTTATTTTAGTTACCAACGCGAATGACTAGGGCTAGTAACTTTGACAAAATTCCACCACCGACTTCAACAAAGTCCGCCGCGCTTTCAACTATCTGAGATTCCCTTAAAAATGTTCCCACGAATTGGTTTTCTTCACCATTCCTTATTATTTTATTGATTATTTCCTTACACTATATCCTCGCTACTCGCTCAACATACACCGTTACCTAACCAGCAGCCGAAGTCAGCAACTCTCTGCTGACTCCACAACCCACCTTTTATTTGGAGATTTAACTCACTCAACTTTCCGCGGAAAACGAATTTCGTGTTCATGTCCCTCTTGCGCGCGCCTGATAAATATAATTCGGTCTCAAGTTGATGCGCATTTTCGTTCACATTCATCAAGGTAATGCGTGAGCGTGCCGTATAATTTGATCGAAGACAGAGGACTGCCATCAGCAATTTGACTAGTACAAGTGAGGTAAGTGAATTTAATATTGTAATAGGGAGCGGGCGCTGAGTCTTGGCGGCGTTACTCCAATGAGCTCTGAATGTAGGTTAAATGTTAGTGAAGTTCTATGGATTTGTGACCTAGAAAGATGTTTTTGGATATTGAAGACTAAAGGCTAGATACAGGAAATGGATAGTATCGTCTCCTCGTAAAGTTATTAATGTACTGATATCCAAATACAAATATACAAGCTTGAAGACTATGGGAACACCATTAGAAGATTACGTCCAGCCAAGGAATTCTAGTTCTGGACTTGTAATAAATAAATAAAGTTTTGTAAAAGTAATTTTTCTACATACGAACTTTAACCACTGAAAACTGAAATTTTTAGGATTTCAAAAATAAATGAAATTACTTGACCTAAAATACAATTACCCACTACATTTTTCACATTTATCGAAAAACTTAACAGGGCTTACAATACAGCCCTACGCTGCCCTAAATCCAGCGACAAATTGTTTTCCCATACACCAACTTAAAGGGATTTACCCTTTCACCCACGTGGGATCGTAACAAAGATGAATGGAGCGTCTGAAATACTATAACGACAAATTTCTTACAATATTTTATTGATGTAGTGCGAAAGGGCTTTGTACTACTTGTTTAGTCGTTATAAAATGGTAAGTGGATTTATATTATGATGGTCGCGCTTGATGCAACAGAAATTGACAGCATAATTTCCTAGGTAACTAATGCCCCCTCATCATCATTAGTAAACTTCACATACCTTTGAAAACTTTTTTTTTAGATTTTTCAGGTATGCAGGTTTCCTCACCATGTTTTCCTTCACCGTTTAAGCAAGTGATAATTAATTTCTAATAAGCACATAACTTTGAAAAGTCAGAGGTGCGTGCCTTCTTGCCGTACTTTGAACCTAGGATCCCTCGATCAAGAGCCCGACTTTCTTAACCACTAGGCTATCGCTGCCTTTAACTACTTTAACTTTTTAATGCCCGTTATTAATAATCAATCTATCTAATGTTTTTCTTATCAAAAATCGACATTTGTCAATTTCTTCGTAAAAGACACTGTCAAATTACCTTCATTGAAAAATAAAAAAAGAATATAAATAGAACTCATCATCAAAGAGGTAATATTTGTAGTATCGTCGTAAAGTGGTTGACCTCAGGTAGTGATTGGTGAAATTAGTTAGAAACTTAAAACACATTGGTTTTCTATCAAGTAAATTAAAATCCTAATCAGATACAGTCGAATCGAGTTCACAATAAGATCAGTTGGAAACGTCACGTCTCTGGTATATGGGTGCATCGTTTAAGCTAACTGAGATCTTATTTTATTGTACCTACGTTTAATGTGTTTGTTTTGTTCGTTTATTGCTGTCGAGATGATAATCGCTGAGCGTTTCGAAACGCGTGCGTTTTATTGCTAAGTTTATAATAGGATATATATACATATACCTACATATAGAAATGTTCTTATCTTTGTATATAACATTGTGGTGCGTGTCTTCATAGCTCTCTTTCTCAATTAAGGTGAATATCTATGATATGATTGCAATAAGTAGGTAAATGGCTTTTGTCTACTAGCTGTTACACTACAGACGTTATTATGTATGTCGGGTACAGGCGTCTGTAATCGCGGCGGTACCGCTCCGCGTTCCACCATTCCACTGCTATACTAATTTCTAGAAGCAGCTGCTTGTCCTTGGTGAAGTGCAGACGTAAGAAGTGGCAAGGCGTCTGTTCAAATCCTCTGTTCTATATGGAGTTGGTTACAGATGTCCATAGGCGACAGTGATAACTACCATCAAATGAACTGCATGCAAACCTGCTACTCCTATATCACAAGAAAGCTCGTTCATTTTAACGTCAATGTGTAGTGTAGCAGACGTTATTATGTACGTCGGGCTCCAGGCGCCTGTAATCGCGGCGGTACCGCTCCGCGTTGCGAAGGATTAGGAACTAATCGTTACACGCGCTTGTTGGTTGCAGGTTCATTAGCTTTGAGGTAATTATGTCTGAAATTTCATTATAACTTCTAAGAGATTTGCTAGGCTTGCCTAAAGGTGGAACTATTTGTGGTGTTACTGCGTCTACTGCTTCGGTTATGTTGCGTTATAACAGAAGATGTGGTGGATGCTAGAACGAATATGGTTCGACCGGACGGGTGCCACTGCCACACCCTATTTCTTTTTCAATGTTTACGGGCTACAGTTATGTAGACTGTGTAAACCGGTCTACTATCAACCCTACCCTATGCTATCTACGAACAAAGATTCACAGACAAAATACAATTTTCATTTCAATAGGAAGTTCCGATGGAAAATTTGGAATCAAATATACAGTTATTCTAATTTCTAAATGTTTAGTATTGTCATTTTTCTAAATAACAGTATTAGTTTTACGCTTAGAATTACTTAATTAATATAGCCTAGGTACAACTAGCAAATATAAATCTTTTGAACTCAATATCCAGATTTTAGAAGAAAATCCTTCAGGATACAGAAACAAGATTACGCATAAGTATATACAAACGTGAACTAATTAAATCCGTGTAACGATTAGTTCGTAATCCTTAGCACCGTATAGCGAACAACACCGCGATTTGAAACCCGAAAGCCTAAGCGTATAGAATAAAGCCTGGTATACTTGCAGACACATTGAAGTAAGCGTATTGAAAGTTGTAAAACCATAACATAACTTTTTCTGCTAAATAACAGCACTATTCAGCGCCGCTGTATTTTGGTTTTGAAGGTGTGGTAAGGGATGCATTACACTTATCCGAGGGGTTTTAACTTATTCCTCGGGGGTTTCCTCGGGCAGTTAGATGACAGATAGCTGGCAGTAGCCACTTACCATTAGGTGGACTACATTCTTGTTTTATTCTTCTTTGGCTTTGGCAGATGAATAATTGGGTAGAAGTTATTAGATAGAAATAAGTGTGGCCACGGTGCCGAAGTCAAACGATAAAAGGTGCCCTTTAAAAATACCTAACATCTATATAGAATCGTAATAAAAACTACACGTATAAGTGTAGAAAGCATTACTTATTTATGATCGCCATCTATCACCCCCGTATGTCTCGTACTCCCACACGGCAACTTCACTTAAGTTAAGATACCATAAAATAGTTGTAAGATAAAGATCCTACGTGGGGCTCAGCAGCGAGATTACTTGCAACTTGTGTATTACCTTCGAGTTTGACGCGTGTTCCACAACTAAATGGCTGTTACCACTTGTTTTAGTACGCCAAATTACGTTGCGAGTATTAATGTACTCGTAATGTTGTATAACTTAAGTTTATCTTGTACGATAAGAGACCGCTGCGAACTGAAACTATGATTGTGTACCATAAGATTACTTTAACGTTGTCAGTTTTAAACACGTTTAAAAATTTTTACTGTAATTATGTTTATATTTTAATAGTAAAAAAATAGATGCCAAATTTATTATAACAGAGTTTGAATTTTTGTAACATTATGTTACGTTTAGATAGTCTATATTCTTATACATAACTATGTATTATAATTTTAATGGTACAAAAGATTGATAACGAATATATTTCATTTTTTATTCGCAATGGATTTTGAAATGCTCAAAACAATTTTATTTTACCAATCGTCTATCATTTCAAATTGAGTTACTGAAGTATCCAAACAAACAAAACTTATTTAAACCAGCCGAAAAAGTAAATTGCTCAGATAAACTCAAAGATTCAATTCAAAACCAATAATTCTTTGTTAAAGTGATTCAAACACGCTCCCAATTTGCGATACGAATGAATTTTCGGTAAGTTTTTTTCATTTTTCAATCGCTTTTAAATTCGATACGAGACTCCGAAAGGACAGCAAATCCGATCAGTACGAGCCAGTCGAAAACCATTTCAAATATCATATAAATAAATTATTTTTATTCAGTGTTTTCGGTCGGGATTCGGGGAACCGTTGGCGGACGGCCAAACAGTGAAAGTTAACAAGTTTCCCTGCTTCATAGCACGAGAGCTTGGGGTAAATAAATTATCATCAAAATCATTATAAATATGAGCAATAAAATCCCGTATTCATTCCGTCATTAACTGCTTTAACCGTTTTTAAAAAAAAAGCCATCAATACGTTAAAAATGTTTCTAAAATTATCACGTAAGCCTTGTATTTATTTGACTAATTTCTGCATAGGAAATGATAGCGTATATTACATTACGAGCAGAAGCTTTACTTTTTATAACTATAAGACATTAATGCAAATTAATTTGATAAAACCATATGTTTGCCAGTATACGTTAATTTTCACTGACGTAAAAAAAGTGGCTTATTTCTCCCTATTATTCAAAATTTACGAATCTTAAACATTTTCTTCTGGTATTTTTTAATCTTTTCATTTTCGTATAGCTTTTTAATCGTAAACATTTTATAAGTCAGCTCTCCGCCTACACGATTTGTTTACACAGGAGCGTCCTGGCAAGTGTCTGAGCCAAAAACGTGCCGCGAACGGAACGGGGCCGGAATCGAAAGTGAAGGCAACAGATAAACAAACTATGAGAGAAATTTCACAGAGTCAGGGTTACGGTTTATCTTACGAAATAGGTAACAAATAGGTCGATACGAATATTTCATTTTGCACGTTGAGAAATAAAATCGTAGGTATTTTTTTCGACTAACATAACGTTTTCTGTGTTATAATACTGATAGTCTGATAAGCGCTTGTATTTCTGAATTAAACTTAAGTGTGAGGTAAAGCAGAGTATTTATTTCCAAAGGTTATATAAAATTGTGACTGACTTTAGGTAGGACGCTAATCTTAAAACTGTTTTTAAAGGCATGTTTCATTTTCTCGTAGCTGCGCCCACATGGGCCTCGTTTACCACTGTAAAGAGTATTCTTTTAATCTAGGTCATAAACTATCTGGGTCATACATTTAATCCAAATCCAATCAGTACCTTTTGTGAGAGAGTAACAAACATCCATCCATCCACACACACTATCGCATTTGTAATATTACTACGACTGAGATAAGACAAAGATAAGAAGATATTTATAGTCTTGTCAAGTTCTAACCAAAAAGTACAAGTAATTTTTGAAGGTGGTAGAACCCTTTGTGGTTCGAATCCGGCGGCACCACCGCCACACCTATTTCTACCTAATAACAGCAGTGTTGAGCGCTGCTGTGTTCCGGTTTGAAGGGTGTGGTAAGGGAGACAGACTTTTCCGAGGCGTTCCAGCTTAGTCCTCAGGGGTAGTGGCGCATCTGTGGCCGACCTCAGGTAGGAATATCTAATCCTATCTGGGCATAATCTTGATTACAGATGTCCATGGGCGGCAGTAGCCACTTACCATCAGGTGGACTGCATGCTCGTCTGTTACTCCTATACTATAAAAAAATGTTATAGAACAAAACTTACACAACGGATTTCAAAGCATCACGCTCACGAAATGGAAATATCTTAGTAAACACGGCGTGTTTAGCGGCGTATGAAATGAGGGCCGCGAATGTTTTTTCAGGGTGCCTTCAGGCTTCTCGCTGTATTGATAGGATTTCGCAAAGGGTTCGCAATGCAAACAATGTCGACATCCAGATTTAGGGTTTGTTGCTACTGATTTGAAATTTTACAAGGATTTCGGGTTCGATAGTTCAGTGACCCTTCGGTCAATAGAGATTCTGTTTGATTATGAACGCACAGTTTCCGCCACAGCTATTTCTATCTTACGATAGTCAAACGCAGCTTTATTCTAACTTCAAAGATATAACACAGCGACACTTGCACGAAGTGTTGAAACTTTGTCTTCTGAAATAGCGTCACATTTGAGACTGTCTATAATTAGTATTTTAATCCTATTTGGGGATGCTTACATCCACGAGCGGAAATGCACTCTTACCATTAGATAGACTGCATGCTTAGTTTTTGCGCCTAATTGTATGTAATAATGACATAATTATACAGAAGACCGTCAGGTCAACCAATTAGTGTTCTCGCAAAGAAAAATAACTCACTCCCTTACTAAGGCGGTAAACGGTTATGAATGGTTCCATTACAAATCCATTAGTTACCTGTTACAACAATGCTACCTTACACAAAAAGACTTCATAGGCGTTGCCGAGTTATTAGGCCAAATCGCGAGCACAAAGAGTACTATAATTATCCTATAAAATGGGGTGGAATGCATGTTGAATGGATACGGAATTTGTTTTAGGATTTTTTTGGTGGTAGGATCTGATGGTACCTTTCTTGTTTCGACTACGGCCGTCTTCACTATACCTTGCCTTGCGTAGTAATAGCAATGTTAAGTGCTATTGAGTTCTAATTTAAAAATGTGGTAGAATTGTATTAATTTCCTCCTTATAACATCAGTATTAAGTACTTATTTTGTAGTTTTAAAGATGGTATATAACAAATACATACGAGGCGTTTCAACTCAGTTATCAGCAATCAATCTGTGACCGACTCCACGTAGGGCTCCGATTATATTTGAAATTGATTACAAATGTCTACAGGTGGCATTGATTACTTACTATGATAGCAGTCGACCCGTCAGTATACAATAACACTGTAACACTATCACTCTATCACTAACAGACAGTAATGGAGCCAAGCCCAGCTTATTCCAACAGCTTTACATGAAAATTTGCATAGGATTTTTAAAATAACTCAAGTAAGCAATAGGTAAGAATTTTTGAATATTCATCCCCTCAGGGGCTCTGTTAGGAGTAAAAGTTTGCCCCATATACAGCATAGAGTAATGATACGTCCGGTTGACAGCTATAAATTAAGCAAGAATGTAGGCAGAGGCGCGACCTAAAACGTTATAAGTATATAATGTGGGCCTTATAGCTTTCAAGGGACGTCATATTCACGTCTTCATTTTTGTATTTAATTTTGAGTATTTTTGTGATATTCTTTTTAATGGTGAAGGATAACATCGTGAAGAATGAGGAATCCTTTAAAAGAATGCAAATGTATATTATGAAGTCTAACATTTTACTAGCGCCGTGAACTATGACCTAATCCTTCTCATTATAATAGGCAATCCGTGTGGGTAATGGGTTGATATGATTTTTACATGTTTTTGGCAAATTAACTGTATTAACGATTATGTGCAAATTTATTAATACCTCTTGAAGCTAGTAAAAAAAGGTCTTACGTAGATAGCAACTGAAACCTGAAATTCAACAAATTTTGTTAATTGAGCAGAAATATATTTTTACACTTTAATTGTTCTCGTTATTTTAAATATAAAAGAAAAACAAGAATTTCGTTTAATCAATTTGTAAAAGTAAAGCAGTCATTAAATTAAACGTTGGAGCCTTCATTAAGGTAAATTTAAAAAATGCGAATTTCATACAAAACTTATAGGTCAAGTTTAAATTTTAAGTAGTAACTTGAACAAATAGGCATTTGTAAACTTCGATCCAAGATGGATTGTAATTATAATCCAAGTAAAGATCGTAAATTAATCGACAATGTAAGTGGAGGCGCGACCACTAAACAGAAGTTATGATGTTAAGTTACGACAAGGTTTACTCACTACTTTGTAACAACTAGAACATGCATGAAAATGTGAGAGCTCTTCATGTAATTTTATGGACGAAATTATTGTAGTTAAATTGTAAAATAATAAGTGGACCCGACCATGGACATCTGTAATCAACATTAGACAGGATTGCCTTTCTATTTGACGTCAGCTACAGGACCTACCTCTGAAACCTTTTTTAACGCCTTATATAACTACCTCTCCTCCTCCTTTACTTCAAATCAAACCACAACAACGCTTAACAACAACTATAAAGTATTAGGTAAAAGACATCAATCGGTGTGGCGGTAGTGCATCAGGAAGTCTAACCACGAAGATCTCTACCACCTCCAATAAATACGAATTCTGGTGTGGGTTTATGTAAAAACGCCAAGCGTCCCAAAAAAACATATTTTTGGTACAAATTATAACAATTTAGTTATGTATACAAACTAGCGCCATCTAGAACTACCGGTATGATATTACCTGTCATAGCGCAAGATTACTTAATATATCAAGACTCCAAGATGAACATATAGAGTGAAGCGTGTTCACCCAAGCAATAATTTTAAACAAGCAAGGAAAAGGCATTATTTAACAATAATAGCAATGTTAAGCGCTGCTGTATTTTTCTTTGAAAGGTGTGGTAAAGGAGATACTTATTCGAGGGGTTCCAACTTAGTCCTCAGAGGTAGCGGCGCATCTGTGGCCGACCTCAGGTAGGAATATCTAACCTTATCTGGGGTTGATTACAGACGTCCATGGGCGGCAAATGCCACTTACCATCAAGTGGACTGCATGCTCGTCTCCTACTGCTATATTATAAAAAAAACGATGGGATTCTAATCTCATCTAGGGTTGATAACAGACTATGAATGGCGGCATTTACCATCAGATGAATAAAAAAAGAAAACCAATTAGTCCTCAAATCCCTCCAAAATCTTGTGTAATTCGTGCTGCCGGCCTATCCACACCATAAAGTTGCCTGTCACATATCCATTGTACGTCGCAAATAATATGGTGTGTCGTATTCATATTACATGCAACAATGCACCTTGTCTTGTAGTTTAATGTGTCATTTATACATATTTACATTCTGATTATAAATCCATTTATACATTTACAGTATGCTCGCTTAAAAAAGCTTAAACTCCAAATTCCCCTAATTACACCGCTAATAAATATTTATTACATGACATAGACAAAAATCTTTAGATAATTTCCGTTCGATGAAATAAATTTACTTTCAGTTAAAATGCTTACAAATTAATATGCACTACCATATTGCGACTTTCATATATCTGACTGCACCGCTTAGAATCTGTCCTATTAGAATTGTTAGGAATTAATCATTCCTGATGCTACTCAACTACCATTTCAGTGAAAAACATTCCGTCATTCATAAACCGTTATCCAAAACAACTTGCGTATCCAAGAAAATAAAACTGTTATCCAGTGTAGAGCAAAGGAGATAACAGGTTTGGCGACCGGCGAGGCTCGGATTTTAGTGTAAAGTTAATTACGCCAGATTCAAATGCGGCTTGAGGGTTGACGGCGAACAAACATGCCTTGGCGACGCTGACCTGTATGCCTTTGGTGCAAGGCAAAAGCGACACGCGGTTACAATTGTAACCAAATTTGCTTATATTATAACCAAAAAAGCAAATTTGCTTTTTATCAATTTCATTGTCTTTTTACCGAATTTCAATTACAATGTTTTTTTAAGGTGATAGAACCCTTTGTGGTTCGACTCCGGCGGCACCACCGCCACACCTATTTTTGCCTCATAACAGCAGTGTTAAGCGCTACTGTGTTCTGCTGCGGTTTGGTGTCCGCGGTTTGAAGGGTATGGTAAGGGAGACATACTTTTCCGAGGCGTTCCAAATTAGTCCTCAGGGGTAGCGGCGCATCTGTGGCTGACTTCAGGTAGGAATATCCAATCCTTTCTGGGATTGATTGCATATGTCCATGGGCAGCAGTAACCACTTACTATCAAGTGTACTGCATGATCGTCTGCTACTCCAATATTACAAAAAAAACCGACTGCGGTAAGTTATGCTTTTCGAGCGTATTTATTTATTTATTTTTGTGCACCTTAAACTAAGGGTTACAACGGGTAAACTTAATGCCTAATGGCATTCTCTGCCCTGGGTGATGGCGATAGCATGTGGTTGGCATAAACATAAACAGCGTTAGTATGAATTTCTCAATATTTAATGCGCCCTGCATGGCTGCAGCCCCAAAGACTTGACGAATTTTGGGAAAGGTATAGTTAAATTAGTCTTAATTGTGGGAGTGGATAAAACATATAGTATCAAGATCAATAAGGACTAGAAATACAAGGGTATTTACTCACCCCCTTAAAACTCTTTTAATAATAATAGCAACATTTTAGCGTCGAAATGATGAAGAGCTAATGTTACAATTTAATGAATTAAAGTAATTATTTGTTAGACTATGTGAGTATAATTGTACTTAAATCTACAATAGTTTTAGCAAAATTGCTATGAAACTCACAAATTTTCTCTTGATATTATTTTTATGCTGATAACTAGTACATAAGCATGTCTATTCTCATAACAGCTATTGGATAGTCTATTATGTGTAAGTAATACGAGTATAAACTTAGTACCCTCTATTTTACGAGTATTACTACCATATCAAAACCTTTCGCATTAGGCTCCTAAACAAATACCAAGCTTAAGCGAGGTGCAAGCTAAAAGCGGTTAAGGGTATTATAATGTTTATAATTCTGGTAATTATTAAATTCCCCTTACTTAAACTATATTATGTAAATATGTATAAGTATGTAAGTATAGGTGTGTTTCAACATTTTAGTGAATTCAGAATCAATTCAAAAGAATACAATTTTTACATTGAACTTTTAATTAATTTAAAAAAAAACGAAAAGAGAACATATAATATATTTATTTTTGAAGCAACGCACTGAACATTATTTCTCTTGAAAAAGGATTCATCTTTACTAATCGTAACTCAGTCACCCGACAACTATTTTCCCGCGGGGCCCAACTTGTAAAACTAGTTCCTTACAACTTTGTTTCCGTACGAATCATTTCTTGCTCGGGATCACGGCCATCGCTCATTGTCGCGAACTCCTGATTGTTTGAGCGACGACCATCACTCATTTATCTTGGCCCTTCGAGAATGGAGTTTTCTGTGCGCTTGGATTTAGGAAGTCATTTTCAAGACAGATTATGTGTTTCAGATAAACAACACATTTTGTGTGAGTAATTTTGAACTCCTTCCCTGGATGTTTGTTTTTGATGGAATTTTTGTATATTTTGATTTTCTGGTATCCACAACTTATATACTTATATGTAACACACACTTAATATAAAACCTACTCGCGCATATAAGCAATTATAGAACTCTTCCTGGTTCTACTCTAGTATCACCACCACCATGCTATATTTCGATCGACCCCAGAAAGGATTTCAGCCTATTTTAAGGTGGGTCGCAGCTTTAAGATGATGTGATTAAATAATGGCCGCAGTATACCACATGATTATTCGATGCACTTGATAGTCAATGAAATAATTCAGGATTCAACAAGAAACTGAACTGGTCTTTTTGGTCCGACTAATGAATTTACTTAAGAATATTTTAATCGACACTTAACTATAAAAAATGTGAAATGAAACACACGCGTTGATTACCGTGCAGCGCCCGCTCGAAGCTCGTGGCTCGCACCAAACATTATTATGTTTTAAAGATCGGTGTACACGACAGGCGTCCGTCATAAGGAATAAAGCCTCGTGTAGCACCGCAAACACATTACGTCGTCAGAATGTGTGTATTTGTGTGGCAGAGATTGTGTACGTATTTATTTTTCGCACCCCCGCCCCCTCAACCCTCCGTGACACTCGCATTATTTGCTCACCCGAAGCGTTTGCTCACGTTTGCCTGTGTGTAAACGTATTTTATTTATGTGTTCGGTGCCCACAATCAAAATTATTTATGCCTATACATGTACCGGCCTTTGTCCCACCGCGGAGGGCCGCCCAAATCGTTTTTATTCAAACTGACTTAATAATATTTCTGTAATTAAAATCGCGTAGCGAACGTTTTCACCGCAATGGGGTGTTTCGTGCAATTTATGTGTATTTTTTTCGCGGGCGAAATTATTTTTCGGAGGGACGTTTTCTCGCTCCGTTTTATTGCGCTAGATATTTCACGTCCAAAAGAAACATAAGTTGCAAGTTTCGGTGTAAAAACTCCAGTTTAATAAAGGATGACACTTTACATGGAGCATATGAGGGCGGCGTCGAATAAAAATGCTTTGTTGTTACAGAAAATTGCGAATGCAAAACGTGGCGATAAACATATGATTACACTTTTAGATAACATAATTTATTAAATCACACAATATTATATCGGTTGTATTGTATATTAAATTTCATAATAAATGAGAAGGGGAGGCAAGCCATTGGCCAATTATCGTCTTATTAGATAAGTAAACAATTATTTATTACGTTATATCTCTACCAAAGAATATTATTTATGTTTACAGATAATTAATATTTATAGAGGTTTTTTCATATATATTATTTTGGGACGTTATTAAAAGTCACGAATTGACGAATTTGAAAATCTAAAATGACCTACATGACCTACAATGAGTTGCTACCTTTACGAACCACGTCACTTTTTATTTCATCACGATTTTCATAAACATAAGCATAGTGTAGATAACATATAGCTGATATAGTTGCAATCGATCAAAACCGATAGGCGGAAAGACACACCTTCCGATCCATTGATTTCGGATTATCCGGTAAGATTAGACCTCTCACTAGCCCCCGTCATACCAAGTCATTATGCTTATGATATATTGATACTTTTTACTAGCCTTCATCAGTATTAGAAAAAGCATTTAAACACCCATTAACGTCATAACTTCTACGGTATTTTCGTCATAGATTGGTAATTTTCGTATAAACCACAGATCTGTTGTGTCTCTTTAAGACAATGGAACGCCTTAAAATATAAATAAAAGTTAATGTATCATACCACACCATTAAAACTAGAATACATCTCTCAATACTACAATTACAAGATGGAACTATTATATAACAAAATGAAATTACCAGCCATCTAAGTTTTATTTCCCTTGTCTTGCCTAATATCAGCAGCATTTGACACTGCTGTTATTAGGCAAAAATAATTATGGCGGCGTTGCCTCGGGTGTTCCACCTGCAAAATTATAATGCCAAAATCTTCTACATCAATCTATACATATAAATAAAATTGGAGTGTATGTTTTTAATATTGAAATAACCTCTTTTTACTACATGCATATGAATATACATACGGTACATACACCAAAATAACATTTTTTTTTAATTTTTGTCTGTCTGTTTGTTCTGGCTAATCTCTGAAATGGCTGAACCGATTTTCACAGGACTTTTATTGGCAGGTAGCTGGTGTAATAAGGAGTAACTTAGATCACTTATATTTTACAACTAGCTGTATCCCGCGGTTTGACCCGCGTTATTTCTTTTTACCGCAGGTGAAACCGCGGGGCACAGCTTGTTTCATAATATAATATTAGCAACAACATGTACCAGGACTTCATACACTCGAAGCAATCGATGAACTCCAATATACGTTAAGAATAAACATACCTCGGCGGGTTCATTGATTCGGGATTATCCGCCAAGATTAGAACCCAGCCCGTCTATTTCCCATGCCGGATGCTTTATTATACCTACGACTACATATTTCCTTATTTTGATTACTATTACAAGACAGCCTTTTCGGTGATTTAATAAAATTGTAAAGATGCATACATGATTTTAATTGTGGTTAATCAAATAATACTAAAACAAAAGCACTACCGAGAAACTAATGTTCAAACAAGCTTAATATCGATCACATTTACTTTACTACTTTAGAAAACTAAGATGAAACGCTTCGTAAATTTTATCCTACTTTACAACACCCGTCAAACTGGGACACAGCGACTACTATAAAATAAAAACAGACATGGCATATGACTCACGATAACCGATCTATTATTTTAAGAAGTGACAAACTCCACTGTACTCTTTGTTAAAAATCTATCAGGAAATTATACATGTACACTCGCCTTCAGGCCCATATTGATTGCGTGATACAAAGTCGTCCGGGTTCGATCCCTGGTCAGGCAAAGTTAAGAACTAAATAATGAAATTAAAGCCCTATTCTTTTTAACATTTACATAAGTTTACTTTACTTTTCGTCGAATGGAACCTACAATGCAAGAAATTCTAGTGTAGGGCAATAAGTGCAAAAATGTCGTAAAGCATTATTTATTTAATAAACAATATAATACAGAATTACTATCCATCAGTTTTTCTATTGCAATAGATGTTATCAAGCCTGATTATGGCTTATAGCACGTAATACGTTCAGTTCAGTGGGCGGGCGATGATTAATGATCTTTTGATATTTTGCCGCCAACAATCAAGCTCCCGCTTCCCTTTTATTCTATTCTTGGGAAAGCAACTGGTGATATAATATTGTTATTAACTGACCTGAAAATTGGAGAAGGATGTACTCGATTGGCGTGTGTATATTTTTGTATCTTTGCGGTTATTTTATGAATGAATTTTTCTTGAGTCATTTTTAATTTGGTTTCATTTGTAAGTCATTAGTATTGCGTATACCTGGGGGTCACTACCACCTCTTAAAACAATATTATTATAATCATACTTTTACTTTTTTGCAGGAAATAACTTTTAAGCAAAATATGACAATTTTAGTTGGTTTTATACAATGGATAAGCGAAAAATTAATAAGTTTGTTCAACTGTGTATGATGGAATATTTTACTGTTTTAAGGAGGAAATAAAACTTTCCTGAACTATGACGGTTTTTAAAAGATGGTAGTAGGCCCCTGGTTGTAACTTGCAACCCATGTTTTGTTGTATTATTGGGAATGGGTGTGTATATGAGACAGCGGTATATGATGGTGGTAGTGGTGTGTATAGAGATAATGGTAAAAGTAAGATATCAGTGAAATTTAAGTAGCATATTTTTAAAAGGGAAAATATCCGTTATGGAATTTCTTATGAAGAAAAAATATCTCTATAAAAGGAACATCTTTTAAAGTTGTGGTAGCTTACCATTCAACTTACCTTGAGGGAAGCAAAGTGTTCAAAACATTTTTTCGACATTTTCAACAAATAATATCGAAGGACTTTACTGACTAAACTAAACATCTGGCTTGATACTAATATAAAAATAAGTAAAGCACAGAGACCAGTATGAGATAAACGGAACATGAATTAGGCAACATGTCCCGAGGCTCCCTTAACCTTTATCAACCAAAGGGCGACTTTTAATTTCAACACCGAGCAATATGGCCGTTAACCTAATGAATTCTTACCAAATGAATATTTAAACACGATGTGGAATTAAAATGAAATAGATTTAATTTTATGGAATTCGTTACGTTTATTGGGTCCTCGATTCACCTCAAAGGCACTCGAAAATTTTATACTAAAATCGTAAATGGATTAATTGGAAAGGTTATCCAGAATCGCTACGTTAATGAGGTTTTATTTGGCGGTTGACTCGCGAATTCCAAAATTGAATACCTACATATAATAATCTAGTTAGGCGTGCAGGTATTGGTAAAAAGTCCATGGCCGTTGCGATCTTGTTTTATATGATTGATGACTAAAATAATTTCGAGGTGTGATACCACCGCCATTTTCTTCGTTATAACCCATCGGTGTGGCAAGGCAACACGAAGCGTTCCCACTTAGTTTTCAAGGTTAACAACATAATCTTAGATACACTTCAATCATATTTGCGATTTATTACATTTCAAAATTACGTTTTTTATAATTTAGTTGAGTATTTTGAAACCACCAGAACAGAGTAAATTGTACTCATTTCTCTTCGGTTACTTTTATAAAGGATATTTTAACTCAAATGAATTATAATAATTATATACATCACACTAGCTGACCCGGCAAATGTTGTTGCCATATAATTAAAAAAATGTTAAGATTGAACAACCCTTATCACTTAGGGGTATGAAAAATAGATAGTAGCCGATTCTCAGACCTACTGAATATGCATATAAAATTTCGTGAAAATCGATAAAGCTGTTTCGGAGGAGTACAATAACTAACATTGTAACACGAGAATTTTATATGTAAGATAATGAAACTGTACATAAATACCGTAACTGGAATAACATCAACGAAAAAAATAAAAACTGTTTTTACCTATAACTTGTTTAATTGGTACAATTATCTTGTGCCTACTTTTCCAAACTAGATAAACGGTATACCGCTGATCCCTCGCTCTATCCAAGATTCATTAATGAACAAAGTAACCGCAGGACAACAGCAAAAGGTATTGTTGCTGCTAGATCGATAGCAAAGGCCCGTTAATTGATGACCAATCCCGAAGGACTCACCGGCACTCACACTAATTAATTAAACTCGCTGCAAACGGACTAAGCGAACTCCCATGTCTTTTCATTGTTTAAAGAAACTTTTTTTCTTAACGCCATCACTCAATACTTACTTACAATTACATTTCAAGTGATCTTTGAATTCGTGGGGTTTTATTAATCTAATTTAATTTGTGTATTGCTATTTTGTGGTTTAAGACACAATTATGACAAAGCAAAGACTCTCATTTGGTAGGTATGTCTATTTCGTAAAAAATATATATTGAAACTAGCTGACCCGGCAAACGTTGTGTTGACATATGAATAAAAAAATGTTAAGGGTGAACAACCCTTATCACTTAGGGAAATGAAAAATAGATAGTAGCCGATTCTCAGACCTACTGAATATGCATATAAAATTTGGTGTAAATCCCTAAAGCCGTTTCCGAGGAGTACGGTAACTAACGTCGTGACATGAGAATTTTATATATAAGATAATAAAAAAAGATAATCACCGTCAACCTAGTAGTGCTAGATTTTTTCTCACAATAAGATCTGTAATGTTTTACTTGGTAAACTTTGGCCTAACAAAAGTTTACCAACTAAAATTGTTACGCGTAGCATAACACTGGTCAAACGCACATACATAATAATCTTAAAATCCCTATAAAACCTTTCTAGAAGTCACAAACAAAACTATTAAAAAAATATGTCCGTAGACTATATAAGAAGGTTTAACACCACATTGCTGACCACACGCTGACCAAATACCTCCACACAACTTATATCACGACTATATTGCGTTTATACTTAATACAGATTAATATATAAGTATATACTTACCATTCGAAGATACGTATGTCCATCCCACGCAATTAGCCGGTCGACTAGACGCCCGATATCGAGCGCAGCGCCCTTCCCGCTAAATTGTGTTACTATGCTTTTGCTTACTCGGGTTGGGTCTTGGATATAAGTATAGGTATATAAATGGCTAATAAAAAGCAGTGAAGCTGTCACTGGTATAAATTCATCAGTGCTATAAATTCAGTTCAACCTGTGTGTCTTACAACTCAAGTGTATAACGATGACTAAAAGTTATTTTAAAAGGTTCTTTAAACCTAGCCCGGCGGGAGATCCCTCTTTGCCAAAACCTAATCTCTCTTAATCACCACACATTAATTATAATATCCACGCGAAGTGCTATTAATATACATAAAGAAAACCAATTACAAACCTTGAAAACAGTCTCAATCAGTTCGCTGGACATATACTAAAGAAGTTAATCAACTTAGGCCGGCTAGGCGATTAGAGTTTATTGTTTCATATTAGGTTAATTCTTATTACAAGGCAAGCGTATGTAATTTCCTATTTATTGACGATTTAGTGGACCTAAATTGTGAATCGTCGACCAAGTCTTTAGGGCCTAGCGTTTCCATTAATATTAATGTGTCCTATCAATATTAAGAAGGCCTTATATAGATATTTAGGTAGAGGAGAAGGTATTCATATTTCATCATGTCAGTCTGTCCGTCTGACATATTTGTACTGACTATGTATATGAAATTAGGATGAAGTGTTTTTTGCCTTTCTTATTTTTGTTAAATTAATAAAGGGGTGAGAGAAAGTTGAAAATTTATTTAATCCTAACTAAAGCAAGTTTTGAAATATGTAATAATAATTACATTATAAAAAACAATGGACACTGTTAACGATAAATATTTTTCAAGACATCTAAATGAGTAGAAATTTGCACATAAATCATTAAATACTTATTAAAGTTCGTAACAGTTTGAAATAGGTGGGATAACATAATCTAATAATCTCTTAACAAACATCTGTGTAATCTTATATCAACATCCATTTTAATTTTTAGGACACAGAATACTAATAGTTGGCAGGAGACAATATTTGTTCGTCAACTACACATTTATTACTTCAACCGGAAATCGATTAATGTACTTTTGACGCGTTATCGTCGCTACTGGCACTCGGCCATTAAAATTTGGTCCGAGGAAACTTTCATACAACTGTCAAGAAGACACATGACAGAGAATTTGAAAGCTTTTTTGGCGTCTTTTATTTCTTTTGACGACTTGACGACAGGCACAGTGGCTGTCTGCTCTGCAGAGTCTCCACTTCGATTCCCGGGATTATCTTACGCAACTATTTGTGCTTTTGTAAAATTCCACACTCAATTGGTAAAAACACTAAGTTACTAAGCAATCTGTCCGTCTGCCCGTCCGTCAAAGGACATCATTCCTTTGAACCGTAATACATACCTAAACATTTCAAAATGTTACTCCGTATGTGAGTTCGATTCACACGTAGCCAATTATTTTAATTAAAAAATGTGTGAATTAACAAATAAGTATTCTCAAATATGTGTGACTACCAATTCGCATTCGGTCAGCGCTTTGGACTCACTCAATATCTCTCCCTTCGAAAAGAAGAAGAGATCTATAACAGCAGTAGAATATGAAAAGGGTTTTCATACACATAATATTACATGTAAATTACATACAAATACGGTATTTTGCCTAGGTAGGACTAAACAAAACCACCTAACACCTAGTCTCTAATACAACGATAAGTACACTCAATATAAAAGTCGGCAATAACTCGGTCCGTCCGTCTATTCTCACAACATTCGTATTCAGCCCGCGGACCGCCGCGCTATATCTTTTTATATCTTTTACCGCCTTAATAAGGGCGGTTGCAAAGTGCTCCTAAAAGAAGCGGTAAAAAAAGTATATATAGGAGTACGTGTGGTTTCAGTTATATGCACTCGTTACTGCGACAGGGTGTCAAATATTGAACACGTAATAGAATGGGAAGGACGCATCTTGTGTGAACTGCCTATTCCTAAAGACAGTGTATAAGGTAGTATATTTAAAGCTCTTCTCTTAACGTATACAAAAAATCGAGAAGTCAACACTAGCGAAGAGCTTAAGGTAAACTTATGGTCTGATACCTAAAAGACAGCGAGAACTCATTGAATTAAAAAGGCACAAGAGGAGAATGACAACATGATTTTTGTAGTATTTCTCATACTACGAAAAAAAGATTTTTCGTACTATGAAAAATTAAGAAGATTTTTGTAAGACTTCGTAAGGGAATATTCCGCTAGGTTAGGTCAGGAGTGCGGTCGGTTCCAATTGACTTAATTTTACAGCTTGTATTATACAGGATGTTTAGAAAAGTAATTCGGGGAAGTGTGGCGTCATGTCTTTCAAGATATTGAGACTTCGCCACATTTACAAAAATATACACACAGACGCAATGCACATACACAAAAGTGAGAGAAATGTTATAAAACCACGGTTAATATACGGTCATGTTGTGTGTAATTGTGTGGCACATGGTCAATGGTAAAAATAATTTCGATTTTGTTTTTAATTTTAGCAATTTAGTTATTGAAATCTTAAATTTAAACCTTTTATTTATTTCAAAATAATATTTTAATTAATATATGAGGAATTACAACTTTGGTCTCAAAGGTAGCAACATATATATGGCCGATCTCAAGTACGAATGCAATCCTATCTCGCTTGACAGATATTCCACATTCGACACTGACCACTTACCATAAGGTGTACTACATATTTTGTATTTAACCTAACGATAAGGCAGACAGGCTATCTGATGGAAAGCAGTCACCGTCGCCTATGGACATTTGCAACACCAGAGGAGTCGCCAATGCATCGCCGGCTTTAAAATGTCTATTTCAATTAAAAATATATATATATTTTAAAGCTATTTCTATCCTCGTATAAATTTATCGTATAAAGTTGTATACTTATACCTATTTACTACCAACAAAACATATCATCACATACATCTCAAATACATTATACATATTCGCTACAAACAGCAACCTTTGACGATACGTATTGACAAATTCATTACGTGTAGCTCAAAAGAAAAATTGATAAGATCGTGGTACATCCCACTTCATTACATCAGCGCAAACAAGCCGATGGAGCCTCGCATCGCCGTTCCAAACATATTTGAACATTCCCTTACTCAATAAAGGTATGGAAAGCCTCTGTTTAAATAAGCTGACATCAAAGGTTTATTTGGTGCGTATTGGAAAGAATTCGGCGCGAAAAATTTCGCTCTATATTCCATCGATGCCGACGAATAGAATTTAAATATGACTTATGTTCTAGGCTGATAGAATATTGGTAAAATTTTTGAACTCAGTCCGGAGTTCAACCAGATGCGCACCTCTAATTTTTCGAAATTTTCTGTATGTCAATAGTAATAGAAAATCACATGCTTGGAAGTTCTCTAAAGTTTTCAAACATATCAAAATCCAACAATGCGCACTAGTCCAGGCGTGATAATGTTATTCTGAAAGGAAGCCGTATTCAATAGTTGGCAAAGTTGAAGCTTATCACACTCCTAACAATAAAATGTAACCAGTTTTAACAATTGAAATGATCACTGTCATGTATTTTCATGTTTGAAAAATATTAAAAAATATAGTTTTTAGATCACTTACGAATTAAACGATAATTCTCCGCATTTTTTCTTCGATTTCGTGTTTTTGCACTACTTAACTGCGCATGTCGGCATCGTTCCGCGTAATTTACACCATGACAGCCATTAAATTGCTGACAGAATTGTCAGCCGTTTAAGCCATTTAATGGCTTCCTTCAATTATAAGGCGGTGAGATATCTATACTTATCTATGCCTTCTCTATTAAAATTATTTCTTTACTTACCTTAAATCTTAAACTTCCTAAAAACAGATTCTTATTAAAAATATTTTACTATACCTCAACTAAAACATTCCTTTCAATTTATTGAAACCCCAACGTGTTTATACTAATCTACCACAGTGTAACCTTTACACAGATCCCACTAACTCTAAATAGATAAAAGTGCTATAGAGCATCGTACGATAGAGCTACACTGCCGATAAGAGAAGTACGCGTACACTAGCGGCTTAATTGCGTACGATAAATATTGATGCGTGGGACAAGTGACAAGATTTACAAGAAATACACTTGAAAATATTCAGCAACTAAAATATAATAAAGTGTAATAATACACGCTATTTAATTAAGTCATAAAATCTTGCTACACCAGTTTAGTCACTACTACTACTAATACGGAGTCAACTGAGTTAATTATTTTACTCTTTTTATATACATTTAATTACCATGTTCATAACATTACTTAAGTTTAACTGACTTTCTTTCACTAAGTACAATTTTCAAAACCATATAAAAACCATATAATATATAAGAAAATTTTATACAACCTAAAAGATTTTTAGCAACAATAATGTTACTTTTGTGAAAAAAAAATTTTGGACAGTCGCTAAAAGCGTATGCTTTGCACCAAATTTATTACCGTCACTACAGCACGCAACAGTCCTATTTTTCTAGTTCTCGCGATGCCCATTTACAACTAAAAGCCTTAAATTTTGATAAGAGAACTTTTTGAATACGATACAAATGGGGACCATATCCTTATCTTGAAGTTAAAAAGAAATCCGACCCCGAAAATAAAATGCAAAGGTTTCCCGCTTGAGCATCAGTAATCAGATAGGCCGGTAATTATAATTATTCTGTAAATTAAATCCTGTCTTCCGTATCAAATAACAGTAATTGTACACCTTGGTTAAGTCGTGTCTCATAAACCAAAATGTAGGGACTAAAGTCTATAATACAATAATGAAATAAACTAATGAATCAACGTTTGATACCAGCGTTTAACAGTTGTATGCCTTATATCGTTTCTCTTAATTTAAAAGTACTATGATGTTTGAGGTAAATATTTATAAGCGTAATAAAAACCCACATTTGATTAGACGTGTTTGCGATAAAAGGCCATAACATTTAAATACGGTAAGTCTAGACGGTACCGAGGCAGTAGAGGAAATTTTAAAATATCCAAGACTTGAACAAATCCGGGTTCCTCGTTAGGCCGCAATGAACGTCTCGATGCACCATCACGATCTCGAGCGGTGGTCCCGACCGTAAAAATAATGAGCAAACCGCAGAGACCGTACTAAACAATACCAATCAAAATGCCACACAACTCTAACCCCAAATAATACCCAGCAAAGACCAGAACTGCGTGCGTTGCTATCCGAATCATCGAAGGTGCACCGTACTGTCCTTACCATACTTGCACCACAAAAGCACAATTCAAACCATTCCCATTCCTACCAAAACGTAACGACGATCATATTCCCTTGGCAAATGTCAGCAGCATTCGAACAAAAGTTTTTCTAATACATATTCCGAGCATGAATTTTATTTTCAACGAATCCGTTTAGTTTTTTTCAGTTTTGTAGTTCACTGAGCGTACAAAGCTGATATAAAATGTTTCTGACGCGAAATTAAACGCTTTGAACGGAACGAAGTAGCTTTTCTAAGTCACAACAGTTGGGAGACGGTTTTACCTACTTAAAACTTTTGTCACAAAAAATCCTCTCTAAAAGTGTTCCTCTTCATCATTTTATAATACTAATATTAAACAAATTTTTGGTTGAAAACTTTCTCCACTTGCTTTTAATTTTAAATTTAAAAGTACTTCATGATTAATGTCCTACATTGCATTTCATTTTTGCATCAATAAAATGTACATGTTTCTCCATTACGTGCAGCCGTTACTAAATTAGTAATGAAAGTACATCCTTTATTCTGAAAACTCAATCGCCATAAATACTAGCTAATAGACGAACAGCGATACCTGATAAAGGTGTCAGTTTTACAGTGGGCAACACAAATAGCTTCCTAGAGCTCCGCTCAAGCGATTATGGCTGGCTCGCCGTTGATAATACAGCGGTTATAGCTCGGTGGGTGTTAGCAGATGGTATCGTCGTTGCCTGGTGTACAATAAGACGCCTCGGCTACCGCAATTGTGCGATAACGCCTACGATTGTCGGTCACGCGAGACTTCGCCCTCAAAGGCACGCTTTAGCCAGGTCTTGGGGGAAATTCCTAATTGTATCTATTTTGTTTAGGTTTATCTCAACGTTACGCTCCTAAACGAAAACTATTTCCAAGTTTCTGTGAGAGACATAATTTCGGGAATTTGTCTCTAGCAATTGGTTGTGAAATGTCAAATGTCAAAACTATTGATCTTAGTTGCTGCGAATTATAACTTCGGTGCTCCGACCAACTTGTGCCTTAATTGGCTGGTGTGCTTTGTTACGCGGTTTATTTGTATCTCAAAGTGAAAGATATACCTTAACTTCTATATAAAAATCTCACTATACAACACTTCTCGACTCACAATTACAAAAAAATCCCGAGACAAAACTTCTTTCTAACATATTCCAAAATTAAGTATTCAAACAGACAAAAATAATTAACTAATCTAATTCACCCATCACTGGAGCGTAGGTAGTAATTCGGAAAATGATCGAGTCCGCATTAAGGGAAGATTACGACCGGTAAGCGTTTACGAGAACCGAAAACAAGGAGATCCCAATAATAGGGGTGAGCGAGATAAAAAGCTCGCGAAGCAATTTTCGATAAGTTACGAGTGTTGAGGCGCAGCACGTTTATACAGATGACGTCATTCCAGCCCCAACTTCTATCGGTTTATGGCGCACCAATCGTGCGTAAAGCGGTAACGGGCAAACCTTCGGAACGTTTAAAATTACTGATGGAAAGACAGAAACACTCGCACTCGATTCAACCGACACGTGTTGGGACTATCAAACCGAAAACAATAGGGTTTCCGATATCCTCTTTGCAGCTCGCTAAAGAGAATTGATCTGCGCTATTTCACTTAATGCGCTTTTTAGTTGCGATATTTCGATCTTATGATTTTCCAATGCTGTTGGAATAATAATGTTACATTTCAATTCTGTTACTGACGGTATTTTTAATGCACGGTTTTTGGTACATCTTTTCAACTAAGTCAACTAAATGTGATGACTTTTCATGACGTTGCACATTGAAAACAAATTAGCAGATCTACAATAATAAAATAGTTAAATGCTAAAATAACATTGTACTTTGAACAAAGTATATGAGAATTATAACGAATCAAGTCAAACAAAAAAAAACTAAAATATACAAAAAGTTACACACGACCTTTCATCACAACAATTTATTAATCAAATGAATAAGGGGCATGATTATGTAATTTTGTACATTAATATAAACATTGTACATATATAAAATATAAATATAACAAAGCCATACAAACAGTGACGTTGTTACAAGATAACCAAAGTGGAACTTATTAAGTGCTTGATGAGTGTAACGAGGGTAGGCGAAGAGCACGAGAAGTTTCCTCATCAATCCGGAAAACGGACTCCGCAAACACCTGATTGAATAAAGTTGAAAATTACTCCGAGTGTCCATTGTTTCTCTTCCGAATGCTGTTATGTAAGTGGGTAGTGGAACAAAGGACGACGAAGAACTCTGCCAGCCTTTTGTTCGACACGAACTCGAAAAGTGAATCTTGGCTAATAAGCGAAAATGAAAGGGTTGTGTGTAACAAAAAATACATAGTGAACAGAGTTCGAAAACTTGGCGCTAACAAACGACTGTTTGGAGTAGAAAAAGCGAGTGTTTTGAAACGCTTCAACGCTCTTTAACGCTGACTTGGATTACTTCAGCGCTTTATGTCTCAATTGTAACGTCGGAAACCGTTCGCTTAATGACTTTAGATATTATCGGACACATAACACCTATTACCGGGACGTGAACGTTGAAAAAATTTGAATGTGAAATCTTGAGTGCTCGGAGGCGCATTTACGGTAATGTCTTATCACGCAGAACATTCTGAATTGCTGGATCCGACCGGAATAGGTGTTCTCTGCAGTACTTAATAATGCTTTATAGTCCTCGCTTAGGACGCTTCCGACCCACCGTATAAATCTCCCGGCGCCTACGTATTTAATTAACTATCTCCTTATGTGCAGGTGTAGAAAGAATTAACCTCCCGTCCTGAAACAAGAGAGCCATTTTAAGGTACTAAAAGACGGATAATTGAAAAGCTAATATTCACCGTGTAACATTAATTATGCTCTGGAGGACCGGTGTAACTTAAGCGATATCCTCATTATTTTAAATGATATCCCCGACTCGGGACACGTCATGTATGGTGAAGGGACATTTTGATACCTTTACCGAGATTTTTCATTATGCTAGTTTTAAACTGAAATTTATATTTTAAACAACCTTTACATAATATATTTTGGATTAGATTATCTGAAGCTGAATTTCTAAATTAGGGTTTTCGGCTTTGACTAGTTTTTACAGTCATGTCAATACCCCGATAACTATTTTTACGTTTTAATATTGACTTAGATTGTGTTGCCTTTGCCTTACTAATTTCGTGTTAGTATCTTCTTAATAGAATGTGTCTTAAATTGTTTGTCTCAATGAAGTCATAATATTCTAAGTATTAAAATGATTATTTTGATACTACATCCCCTCTTAGGTCCCTAGATCTCGTTAAACAAAAATATTGTAGGACAATTTTCTAAAAGCAATATCAATATCTTCCCCTAATTAACACGATACGACTAAACCTCCAACTTTGTCTCGTTCATCGAGCCCGTTTTCAAATGTCAAAAATCCGACGATATTTCAAACGGAACAAATTCGCTCAGCGATAAGACGCCAAGTTGGCCAGGAGTGTTTCATTCGAGTTGTTATCAGTAACTTCGGGCCAGGAGTGCGCCGAGTGGAAATTGTGCAAAAACACCCCCACGCCGCGCTTAGATTCGTTTCGTCACGTAATCGAATTAGGAAGTCGATGTTTTATTAATTAGCGCGGTGGATGGTATTTGATTATTTGGAACAGGATACGCTTAATATTTATTGTCGTAATTTTGTTTTTAAATATATGAAAATATAAAGGCGTAAACTAGAAAACTTTGTAGAAATCAAATCAGTCTCAGAATAGGCAATTTTGTCTACCTTTATTGCACTCATTAGCCTTTACGAATTTTATTAATCGTGAAGTATTAATATACTTTACGATATAGTCGTATATCTAGATCCTTATTCCTCCTGCTTCGGCCCCGGAACATCAGGAAGGCAAACAATTAGGGTATTATAATAGTATTTATTAAACAAAAAATGATTGTCAAACTGGTACTTATAACGAACGAATTTAACACATTTGAAACACAAATAAAACAATACGTACAACAAACGTTGCACACGTACGAAATTGTCAAATGATCCCATCCGCGGATGAATCGAGGCGAGCGAACGAACGCTCCGTAGAAATATTTCAAACGGCACACTGTCTCGCAAAAGTAAGTTTTCGTAAAATTCTATTAGAAAGTTTCTTGTAAGTAAGAAATTCAGTCTCAAAAGTCCTTTGTGACTAGCACAACGAAATGGATGGAACACTAACGTACGATTCCGACGGCTTTATACGTTTCGTATTTTCAAGTGTATCGGATTCTCATAATAGTACGAGTTTTAACTTATAGCTGGCGGTGGTAAAAGTTGAAGCAAGTGAAGCTAATGGCCACTAATTTTATACTGTAGTAGTAGAGGGTGCTACTGTATTATATATACCCACATATATAGTCATGGTTAACTCTCAATGTACCATTAGGTACCCTCCTACCGCGGACGCGCGCTTGGCTTTTGCAGCAAACTTCAAACGTCTAGGTTTGACTTGAACTATGCTATGCAATAAAGAAATAAGCGCTTACAAATCAACACAATCTAAGTCAAAGACTCTGTCCACACGAATGAATTTGTGATGATTTGGCAAGCGTGTGGATGCGGCGTTACCATTTTCCATGCTTGAGATATGCATTAGTAGTAATCGTTCTTAAATCATTATAACTAAAAACCCTTTCGCATTCTAAATAAAATATATGTAAAGAAATATTGCTATGAGAGCTTCCATTGTGTTGTTAGGCTGAAATAGGTGTGGCGGTGATGCCGCTGGAATCCAAACACAAAGGGTTTTATCATCTCCAAATGGCTTATAAAGAACAACCAAACTAATGCAGCAAAATTAAGTGTGGATGTAGTTCTACCGTAGTTGAACTATAGTAGTTCAACGGAGTACTAATAGTTCTATCACATTTATCAGAATTTCAATAATGTAAGTGTTCAGCGCGCTGAAACCAAAGCCTTCATTTCAAACTTGTTATACCCAAGTTCTGCGGTGTAAGTTTCTAATATTGATTCTCGTTTGTAAACAAAGTCTTCTGTGTAGCTGATAATTGCTCCGGATTGATTCTACGTTCTATTTCAATTTCAGTTTAAGGAAGCAATTGAGTAAAGTAAATCTTGGTGATTTTGTAAAATCTTAGTGTTTGTTACCACAACCAGTTATTTATATACAAGAAAGTCTTACCAGTATTTTTCAATCACATAAAAATTCATTTTAGATCAAATAATAATTATGTAAGCAATAATAATCGTAGATAAAATAGGTACCTCTATTTTTGAAGGTTTCAAGGCACACAAATTACTATACAAAGCCCAAACCCAAAATAAAAACCTATTTTTAGAAATATTTGACACGAGAGATAACTTTGCGGTACCGTAATAACTTTGCGGTCAATTATATATCCTACAATTTTTCATCTAAATATAAAGATAAATATTTACCTAGCGGGGAATCAAATCTTAAACCTACGTAATAGACCGATATGGTGAACGCCACGCTACATACGTTTTGCAAAGTCAAATATATTCCAGACACTACCTCCTGAGGGAGTCCAGGTTCAAATATAATATTATAGTTCGAGGATTCAATAATGTTACGATCGTGCCCGAACCGAATCCTTCATTTCAAAGTTAATCCCACAAAACTTCTGCGGTGTGAGAATCAATATTAGAATTGATTCTCGATTGTAAACAAAATCTTCGGGAAAGCTCTAATAATTTACTCTATTCAATAATTGTAAAGGGAATGTTAGCAAACAATAAAACATTTTGAATTAACGATTATTTTATGCTTTTCTTATTTGTTTTGTAGTAACATTGAGTTTTAAGTAGCTATGTATTAGTCCGCAGTAAATATTACTTAACATTAAGTAGCAATGACTGCACATTGTTATATAGCTGACGATCAACGGTTTTTTTTCAAACATACTTTATAGTCCTAAAAGGTCAAATTTAAAACAACAAATAGATTTCCGAAACAACTGTTGCAGATTAAATATTAACTATTAACTATGTAGTATAAAGATCAAAGAAAATATTAAATGAGATTAAACCGCATTTATTTCTGTATATACACACATAAAGATACTTACCAAACGTCGCCTATAGCGGATATTTGTAGCCAGCATCAAAGAAAACATATTTTAACAGTAAAAATACAGTTCACTACCACACATACACAAACCACAAACGATTACTTGATAAACAAAAGATACTTCAAAAAGTATTCCGTTGACAAGAGCCTTCAAGACGCCTTTACAATGACACATGTCAAACGTAACTCCGCATACAAAAACGCGAGCCTTTGACGAATTATAACGTCAAGTTGACAAGTGAACATTTACGAGTGTGTAATTTCTTGTTTTACTCAACTACGGGAACCGGGACGTTTTGTCGTTTATTGAAAGGAAATGATGTTCCTGCAGGCATTCCGGCCCTATTTGTTGCCGAATGGCAACCTCTTCAACATGTTTATTTAGATATAAACGGTGAAATGTAATAAAAGAACGTTTATTGAAACGATTTGAGCTGCGAATCGAGTTTTCGAAGTTTGTTTGTACTTTTAAATCAAACTATAAAAGAGAAGGTACCTATCCTTATATGACAACTAGTGTACATAAACTACTTTCCCTATATTGTCCCACTGCTGAGCATCTTCTCTCTGTTAATCAGAAAGGTTTTAGCCATAGTCCAAGTTACCCATAGGCTGATCAAGTACGGATTAAAAGATTCCACCCCTGTTTGAGTACGGAGTACTCTTAGGTTCGTCATTGCGGACTGTAACAGGAAGGGGCGGGTTAAAATTAAGCATTGTAAGATGTTTTTAGTCTGCACGACGACGACAGCTATAAATTTCTAACGATTGCCGTCCAATGCTTTCTTTCCAAAATTGGGATGCACAAAACACACTAAAAATACATGCATCTCCCTTTTTATATAAGGTAAGAATCTCACATAACACCGTGGGAGCGACACAGCGTTATGTGAGATTCTTACTGCACTAAAACCCCTCCGGTGGCCACCCTCGGCGCTGCGTAGAGGTATGTCCAAAGGAACGCAACCGGAGTCCCCTTAGCGCGTTGCCCACCCAGGTGAGCATGACGCTAGCCACACCGTCTGGTGGGTACGACGGTATGCGACCACACAGACCGCCGTCCTTCCCTTCTACTCATCACCTAACCGCAACTACACGCTTCTCTCCTAACCTTTAAACGCTTAATTCCTCAACGTTAATACATATTCCATTCGAGTAATGCGGCCATTACTACAAACTACAGCGCGCTCCTGAGCCACGTACAAAAATGTCATGACTATGTAATCCCAGCTCATCTACATTTTGATGTGAGTTCGGTAACTCCTTGAATAGCAATCCAATACGCAAACAAGCATTCGAGTGTAAGGAAGGTAATGTGAGCGTGGATAATGGTGATGGATAATTTTTGAATTATAGTCATCGCTTTTACTTCTGTGGGTATATTCTGAATTCTTTGCTCTTTAAGGTTTGATATCTATTCACTTAATATATTACTTAACGGTGAAAGAATCTATCGTGGTTGTATTGCGGCGGCACCGATGTAACTATTTGTGCCTTATGACATCAGTACTAAATGCTGCTGGGTTATAATTTGAAAAGTGTGATAAATAAAAGCATGCGTTTCACCTTAATTCTTAAGAGACGCAAGGCACCAATAGGCGACCGTGGGTTTAAACTCCAACCCCTACTTTCTTTTAATTTCCAATTCGAATATTAGTAATACTTATATTAGAATTTATCGTGTTCTCTGTACGGTATCTATGTATCGATTTCTTATCCAAATAAATAATAAATATCGGGAGTATTATTATTTTATTAATATTGCTTCATCTTTGCCTGTTAGTATCCAAAATTAAAGAAGTACGTGTCAAAAAAATAGCTTCGTAGCGAATACGCTGACTTCCCTACCCCAAGCCCCCATTCGGTAAAAAAAGTACATAAACTACCTTATCTCCGGCACTCGAGATTTGAACGAATCGTTAGCAAAGTGCCAAACTTTTTAAAATAAAATGCTTCCGATACATAAACCGTTCAATAATATCGGTCGGAGACACGAACGTTTCGAAGCGGGCGCCGCTATCGGGCAATAAAGGCCTTTGGGCGATAAAAACTGATCTGCTAGTTCGTCGGCTACAGGAAAACATGTCTTTGGCGAGCTGCCAAGTTACCTGCAGCGCGACGCACTACGCGTTTGAGCCACTGGCGATTTAGTACTCACGACAACGACTCTCAAAATCGTTAGATCAGCTGGCTAGCTATTTTATGGTTTTACATTATAATTTTAAAGATTACTTGCAAGATTTCACGCGGGCAAAGTGTTATTCTACTAACATAAATAGTAGGTACTAGACAACTTAGTTCCACGCTTGAGTAATTGATAAAACTACATCGATTTATCTTGAAACCATACATGCTTGAAACAAAGTCGTAATAAACAAAATATATACTAGCATAATCATATGATATAAGCATATCCTTTCGTCTTTAACTTTTCTATGATTTCACCAACCAATTGACAACACGACACGATATCGTAATCGCATCGCCACACGTAAAACGCCGTAAACGGTGTGCGTGCGACCCTGCACTCCGATAAAGGCTTAACAAATTGCATCCAACTCCACAGCACGTAGCCGAATGGAAGCAGTAAATAGTTCCATGTTTGCCGACGAAGTTTGACTTCTCACTTGCAAACTGACGTTACCGTAATAGCGTCGTGTTCCATTGTAACGCGTGCCCCGGCGCCGGTGCGACGCCCCGATTGTAAACGGTCAAATTGTTTCCCTGCGATCGGTTATGTTACTGCTTTCCGTAACCGTTCCCGATCACTAACCGCGTGATTGACCCGCTTTGACCATAAATGCACTTGTTTTTCTAGTTGTTTTCTAAGCTGTTGTTTTCTCGAAAATATCTATACAAAAACATTATCAGATTCTTGCATGTAACTTAGGTACCGCGGGCCAACTGTAACTATATACCCAGCTGCACGTTTTTTGTCTCCTATTGCTGGAAAGGAATCTATCCCCATAATCAAAGGAAGCCTGGTGCATGCGGAGTATGTCACTTTTCCCTATTACAGATATCTAGCCATAGCGATTATTATTTTATACCTCATTAAAATATCTCAGACCACATCATGAATCATAAAGTGTAATCAGAATTATTCGGATTGTCTACTTTGTTCTATTTCAATGGATATCTCAATGCCATTATTGTCACGAAAAGCACATATTAAATATGCATTATTGTACACGAATATCGTCTTTCCACAATGCCAGATGCAAAGCTAAATCGAACTTACAGAGGCATCCTGTCGAATAAAAACCAATCGGGCATAATCGTACAAGCCCCGAGCACCGCTGATAAAATAGTTCGATCTCTTTGTACACTTTTTATTCGACGGTTTCGGCTACCGTTGATCCAATAAGAAGTCGTCAACTTAACTCGGGATGTGCCTTTGTTCTTTTAACGGGGACCTGAAATGCTGTTAATGATGCCAGGAATGTTGTTTATCGGGGATTTTTTCTCGCTTTGACCAATCGTGATTTAGGCTTTTATTGTTCCTGGAACATGATTAAGCGTTTAATTAAGAACATATTTGTCTCTAATGTCTCTAATCTCCAATATTTAATTGTGTAAAAAGGTTTTTTATTACAGAAATAACGTTTCTATTTTAGTTATGTTCATAATATATTATATTATTTTTCTTTTGCGAGGCCGCTGTAGGATTAAATCCAAAAGAACGAATCCACTTTAAGTTCTTGCACCTTCTCTAGATTAGACATTACAAGTTACTCCGTAATTCTCGATGACCAAACAAATACAATGACATGTTAAAGGTTATCTTCTCTCCTAGAAACAGTAACAAAACGAAACGCCATGATAAAATTTCACTACGCATTAAGAATACCGGGAGAAGGGACGGGAAAAATAAGGTTTTACCTTTCTAATTTTCTTTATTCCGCCCGCCTCAGAAAGCACCTGACACGTCTAATATTTCTAAAAGATCAAGCCGAATTTTGGTAACTGATTTAGTTCTACACCCAAGTTTCGGGCTTTAGGTAATCCTATCTTCATAAGCGGGGATCCATCAGTCGTCATTAAGCGGACATGACGTCTCGCCTCCCTTTCTCTCGCGTGGAATTTATCTATCGTCTCTCTCCTACCTGGGGACTAAGATTGATACCCCGAACCGCAGTGCTGCGTCCTGACAGCTTGTTATTGAAAAATTGAGCGATAATCCCGCTGCGCTGTTGTTTAAGATTTCGTTTTTTCGCACGAATTTTTTTCCAGCTACCAATTTTTTCCACAACCAGCTTTTAGCGACGAATGGAAATTGAATGGATTTCTGTTTACGGCGTGAAATGTACATCATTCAATTTTTTTCCGACGTACATTCGCCGTTTATATTTACCTGTACTCGTGGCCGATTTTGTTTGTTTCAGGATTGTTGGCACTCTGTCAATTTGCAGATGACTAATGGAGTTTTTACACTCTTTTCTTTTTATTTTTGACACAATGACGTAGCAGTGATGCTGTTGTATGTGTTAGGGGCTCACATGTGTGTGAACGTATGGAAAAAATGACGTATGTTGCTTCCATTATACAATTTTTATAAATATTTACTTTAACATAGTTTTTGTAAATTATTTTAACTTTGGTAACATTACAGGAAAAATGAACATTAACCCCTTTTACATGATATCTTATTGTACTTGTATTGTATGTCCCTTCAATTGGTCCCCTATAAAATTTCAGTGCCCGGCAAAGTGGAGCCTACTTTTCTTAGCAGAACATTTGCGTTTCCACACCTGAGCCCATGCCCCGACCTTTCACCATCTGATGACGAAATTCTTTTAGTAGATAATTATTTTAAATAAAAACAGTAGATGGTAGATAATTATTTAAAATTTTCAAATTCGCTACATTTTAAAAAAACAATCTTGTCAAAACTTATTTAAATAAAAAGAGGCACATTCTTCACTGACAACCCTCCACTAGGATTCCCTTTGTTGTGGGTGTCATGGACACACAAAAAGACCAAAACACAAATATCCAGACCCAGAATAAAATCTGATATCAGTCTAATCAGTGATCGAACCCGGAAGCCTAAGCACCTCAGACAGGTGTGGTGACCGCTCCGCCACTCGAATCGTCAAGCATTGAGATAACCATTGTTCTTTGGTAATGATACGCCGTTCACTAAACATAAATCTGTTTGTTCCAGGTTGCGCATTCGTGAAGTTCAGCTCGCACCAAGAAGCGCAGGCAGCCATCACCAGCTTGCACGGAAGTCAGACTATGCCGGTAAGTGCATTCAACTGTACTACAGGAAACGGGCGATTTGTCAACCTGATATGACTACAAAGTTACGGGTGTTCTTGTTTTCGAGATTAGGTTTGATTTATTGTTACAAAATGGGATTATTAAAAAAAAAAATTCAGTTTATAAACGATAATTGATTTGTTAGATTTGTCAACCAATTAATTTCAAGTAGGGTCAAATGGCTAAATCTTTCAATTAATAAATCATAAAATAAAAAAATATAGAGTTACTAATATTGGTAAGTAGTTATTAAATACATGTTAAAAATAATTCCATATTTTTTCATATTTTTATGCAACATAATTTATTATTCCTTATAGTATTTGTCCTATTGATATACAACTTATTAAAACATTCAATTCAATATAATTGTTATATTGTTAACTTATCTTCAAAATTATTATGACAAATGACCCTAAACCAATCCATATATTGACAGAACTGTTGCAAATTACTAGTGCACTCAGGTATACTGTCTCAAACGATGAAACAATCGAACACCATCACTAGAGGAACCAGCGATCCATATTGAAACTATTATTGCTTTTACAACTTCGTCTGTACGAGTGTTTACTGTACTTTCTAGTGTTTAAACATTTTGGAATGGAAACTGCTTCACGGATCACAATTTGTGCTCGTAGCAATCGATTTATCAGATTTCGATTAGAACCGATTTTTGAGTAATTTGTGAATAATTATAATTAATGAAACTGAAAATTCGATTGGTTTTCTTTTTTTGCTACGAATCTACTTTCGGCCAAATTCATATAACTATTCGATATTGACGAAACCATTGCAAATTACTCGTGCACTCAGGTATACTGTCACAGACGATGAAACAATCGAACACCATCACTAGAGGAACCAGTGATCCATATTGAAACTATTATTGCTTTCGCAACTTCGTCTGTACGAGTGTTTACAGTACTTTGAGTGTTTAAGCATTTTGGAATGGAAACTGCTTCACGGATCGCAATTTGTACTTGTACATCTATCGATTTCGAATTAAATCGATTTTTGAGCAATTAGTGCACCAAAATAGTAATGGAAAAGAATAAAAAAAAAATTCTGCGAATATATTTTCATAGCATTATCTTGCTTTTCTTTTGTAAAACCCTATAACTCTAAGCCCCGATTGCAAAAACCCAAATTAATAATGATAACTTGGCTGTACAACTACCTATTACAACGACATTTGTGTGACAGTGGTGTTACCGTAGCCGCACGAAGGGACTATTTACATTTAGAATTGATAATGGAATATTTATAACTTAATATTATAATCGCGTAAAGTAAGAACAGTGCTTTATCGCCTGCCAAATTTCCAAAAAATGTACCCCATTCCGCCAGACTACTACAGATACATTGAATCCCTCGGTTATAGATCAGGGTAGAGCCACAATATTGTGGAGTCACGCGACAGTCGATTTTCGCCAATGTTAATGATTAAACATTAAGACTTTCCTAAGCATTTGGATTTTTTATCGGGAATAAATTTTACAGTTTCATATTTCTTCATTTATTATTCATATTTGGGTACTCAGTGTAACCTCATCGCTGTAACTTATATTTTAAAACAATGATTCGGTTTGAACTTTAACGTAAAGCAAGTAGATTAAACTACCCTCAAGTACCCACCTCATACAACACTTGACCTCATGCCCTGAGAGTTTAGCACGATAGTGTGCACAGACCCTCAGCCCGGGAACGGCCCCAGTAATTAAAAGTTAAGCGGCTGCCCCGGACACTCAATTTTAGGACTTTTTACTCATTCGCCCTCAAGTCTCCGAACACACATTTACAACGCGCAAATTGTTTGCAAGCTAGGTTTTTACTTTTTTCATTTTTAGGGTTCCGCGGCGTAGAGTGAAAATACGTTTTTTACACTTTCTACATGCACAGTCGAAGTCTATGATTCTCTGTTTTGTGACTACGACGTCTCACTTAGAGTATACTAGGTTCAAAACTCAAACATACACTGACATTTTAAAGTTTTTTACGTATTAGCATTTAATTATCACATGCTTCGACAGCAAAGAAAACATTCCAGGAAACCTGCATCTCAGAGTTATCTTTGAAATGTTCTCATAAATGAGTGTAAGTGCACCTATTAACACTTGGTCTGTGGTGGCAACAGTGGCCTACACTCTTCCTATTCTGAGAGGACAAGTAGCCAACAGCGAAGGACATAAACATAACCCTGATGTTTATTAAACTAAAGCATCACGATTTTAATATCTCAGACTCAATATTAAATTTTGAACTAGAGGGCAAAATATTCCATAGCTTATCGCTAACTCGTTCGTATGCAAACCCGTTGGTAAGTGATGCATGTCGTAATTCGTATGTTCGAGAAAATTTGTAGAAAAGCTTTTTGAAATAAGTTTATTGTATGCATGAAACAGCGCGACGACAAGCCATTGCACTGTTTAGAGTCGGAGAACTATTTCTTTTCTGCAAACGAGAACTTTCTAAACTTTTCTATTAATTTTCGCATAATTTAAAGGATTTGAAGCAGCTCTTACTTATAATAAAATGATGTAAAGTGGCAGTACACTTCGTGGCTCCATTGCGATAATACTGCTGCTTACATATCATGCATATAATAGCAGTATTAAGGTCTATTGCTAGTTTGGTGTTTGTCTTGAGGTATATAACTTAATCTAAGACTCCAACTTAGTCCTCAAAAGCAGCTACGCATCTAAAATCAATCTTGGATTTTTTTATAAAATTAAACGTGCATACAAGCATGCCGACTACTACTACTACTATATGGTCAGGTGTTGAATAGTAGTTCTACCTGTAACCGATTACAGATGCCAGCACGCTCAACAAAACCTCAAAAACAACTTCACGCTAGAAATACCTGGCAATTCTACCTCTCCGCGCAAACAGGAGACAGTTCTACCACCAACAAAGGACTATTCTATTTCGGATCAAAAAATCACAACTAGCAACAATGATACAATAATAAAAGGTTGCAAATGGTTAAGCACCCGACATTACATAGTCACTACAGTCCAACAACATAACAACATCGGACTGTACTGTGACCGTGAAAAGTGTCAACACTTGTTCAAGTGTTTGTGAAGGTAAAACAAACAGTGGTGGTAAACAGTGGCCAACCGATTGTTTGGGGAATGGCAACAACTTTTATTTGTCACTGTACGACGGGCACGTTTGAGGTGCTCGTTTGCGGAACTGATCTGTATGTAACCGCGGTCTTGTTTTATGGAAACTAAAGGGAAGGTGGTAGAACCGCTATGAGCCGATCGGCGAGATACCGGCCGACTTACGTTTAAGGCGACCATATTTGTCCTCATGAGTGACTAAACATTTGTAATCGGCTTCAGATGAAACCTCGTTTTCATCAAGTTTTCACAGATTTTCATGGGCGGCAGTGATCACTTACCAACAGGAGGACTGCAAGGTCTTTGCTATTACTTTTTTTAATTGATTATCTTTTATTTTAAAAAGATTTAAGAGGCCGACTTTTTAGACATTAAGCCACGAAGGGATTCGCCACATTTAAATCCAAATTGATTTTATAACAAGATATGAAATATCCACGTATGACAAAGAGCCGCATCATCACATGTACACTATTTCCCTATTCTCAACAACCTTCTGACTTGCTGAATCGGAATGGGAAAATTCGCGGACATAATCCATCTGTTCCCCTTCAAACGACCAGCGATAAGAAATATCGTTTAGTAAACATTATTTTAATACAAAAATAATTACATGTACATTTTCTACGTTTAGACTTAAATTTTTAGACAGGCAAATTTTAATCGAGTAAGTCAAGAAATAAGGTTTGTTTTGAATTTATCTGATAGAATATCGTATATTTAAATTTTTGACAAATTATTTCATTTCAATTAAGTTTCAAAGAATTGCGTACTAAATTGCTACTACCATTACCTACATAAAAATCCCAATCATTTTGAATACTATTCATATCGCCTATATTCGCTTCTCGCTCGCTATAGAACAAGTGGACGCCCACAAAATTACTTCTCTCACCTTTCTTTCTTTGTACATATTTCTATTGATTTATCACGTGAAGCAACTTTCTGAAACACATGTGCGTGGGTAAGCGTTGCTTAATCCATTCGACAACTTCTCCACTGCGTATTAGTTAGGGACTCATTAGTAGTCTTTGAGACGGGTTTTATTAATGGACTATTTGTAGTCGAAATTACTCCAGTGTATTACAGTGTATTACAACCTGGTACAGTTTAGTGCGTATTAGAATGAGGCAAGTGCTTAAACGGTGGAAAACATAATGCCGAAACCTGCACGCCTAAAAAAGTTCTCAAAGATGTTAGAAGTCTGCCAATCAACAGCCTTAGAAAAGACCACGCACCAACAAATTGGGCAACAATGAGTTGACATCGACTATAAAACTATACTTAAAGATTCTTGAGCGTACTGTCCACTCAATCGTAAATTTTATAATCGCCCATGGCTATCTATAACTAACTTAAAATATAAATAAAATTTAAGCTTAGGTCGAAAACAATGTAGGCAATAATTGACGACGCTGACTAGTAAGTTACAAAGCTTCGTGTATCTCTCTTATTACACTCTTTCCATGAGAACACAGCAACATTTGATATAGCTGTTATAAAGCAGAAATAGCACCAACCTGTATTACAATAAAAACTGTTTTATTATAAAAGGTGTAGCGAAACTACGAAATTACGAACTGTAAACCTACGAAAAATATTAATTAACATACGTATTCGCAATCTGAAAATAACCATCATCTGTGGCAAGATGAAACCCGATTATTAATTCTAAAAGGTAATTCCATACAACCGCGTCGGGACAAAGCAAAAGAAGCTCGGTTGGACGCCACTTTGTTATTATAATGGTTAATTTCGAGAGTTATCTTTCGCTTTCTTTATGCAAATACGCCCGAATTTGTCTTTGTACGTAATTGTGGGTGCAACTGTTGCGACTTGGTTTAATGTTTGCCTGTACCAAGGTTGTAAGACGTATTCCATTTCACCCTTGAAAATCCCTTCAAGAAGAGATATTTTGATGTAGCAAAGGTCCATAGACGAAGACTAAGCCTGCCTGAACACTAAATTTAATATAATTAATTTGTTTATTAATATTGTTTTATTTGCAAGTTTACTCTCCATAACCGACAATCAAGTGCGTATTAGAAAGAAATTAATTATGAATTGCTTTAACGGTGAAGGAAAACATCATGAGGAAACCTGCATATCTGAGACATTTATAAAAAAAACTCATTGGTGTGTGAAGCCTACAATACATACTTGGACAGCGCGGTGGACTGCGGCCTAATCGTCCTTATTCTGAGAGGAGACCCGTGCCCAGCAGTGAAACAGTAATAGATTAATGACGATGACGAACCATCAATAACACTAATCGCCCAAGCACTAATATTATCAAAAAAGCTAGAAAATTCAAAAGCTACATCATCCCACTCAACGTAATCCAAACAACATTGTAATCTCAATAATGAGAACTACGTATGGACTTGGCAACGAGCGGAGTTTCAGAATAGACCGATTCCGAACCAGAATAGAATTTGGAACCCGATAATTCCCTCCATACAAAGCGCCGGATTCGTCCTCCACTCCACTTAATGACGTTTTTGTCTGCCGCCTCCTATTGCTCGTAATCTTGTATTTTGTACAAATATTGATTTGTCGTGTTTCTTACGACTGATGTAATGGATTTTGAATTTGAAAAGTTATGTACAACGTACAGACACTAATGACAAATAGACATATTCATATAGTTACTTATCATAGGATTACTAACGTAGCTAACCGTTCCTAAGCTTTCAAATTTTAAGTCCCTATTTAAATGTCGGCCTAGCCGAAGATCGAACATTCAGCTCTATGCGACTTGTATAGTAATCGTTGCGCAACACGAATTGTTTTATATTTTGTACAAATAAAACTCGTAATAATTGAAAATACCTAAGTTGGTATACTAAATCCCAACACGTTAAAACAATTACATTGAAGACCAAGATTTCTACCACATTTAACTTTGTAGCTAAACCATTTTCGTCGACATAAGTGTTTCGTCGTTGATTCATAACGATAGGGAGTTGATGCGTAGACCAACCTTATAGTCAATCATCGTTGTATCATCTTAAACGAAATCATTCGTCGTAACATCACAAAATCGTTCACAATTTTATAACTATTCTGATTAAAGACGAGCTCACCTACAGGGGTGACAGACAAACAGCCGGTTGACACAAAAACGTCATTAAGCGGAGTGGAGACGAGATCTGGGGGCGCTTTGTATAAAAGGAATTATCGGGCGGGGTCGCCGAATTCCATTCTGTTCCGGGAACGTCCGTGCCCGGTAGTTCGCACTTGATTACAATGTTATATGATGTCTAGGTATGAAGTCATGTGCTCACCTTTCAAAGACATTCGAATTGTATCCGTGCTGTGGAGATTTTTGCTCTGATTTCTCGTAGCGTAATTATTGATTGTTTTTTTGAGATTGACGGAGTTTGCAGTTCACCTTGGTGAGCCATGGTTAGTGAATATTAACACACATAGACTATTTGTAACCGGGTATATAGAACAAGTTCTGAAGCTGATCATAAATACGTTATCAAAACTGAGGACTAAAATTGTCACCTCGTATGTTTGTCAACCGATCGGCAAAACTGCTTTGGACTAGTTAAAAGTTTAATAATGGAATGGTAATTTTTTATGACCATATTTCCGAAAGGAGAGTTGTACTATTAGAGGCACCTCAAGGCATTTGTGTATTAAATTTTAGTTATTACTTTCTTCAGTACGAAAAACATAAAGTACTTACTGTCTCAAAGCTTATAAATTGAATAAAACAGAAGTAAAAACTTATCTTATTTTTTTCTTTTACAATATATATTAAGCTGCTCCAGATTGCTTATTAAAAGTCAGGGAATGATCTGTTAATTTTCTTGAAAACACTTCTGAGCAAAGACCTTCATATTTTACTACATACTTACGAACCAGTCTAGACTAGCGAGTTAGCTATGTACCTTAATATCAAGCGCCGAACGTCCTTCTTATGACTTAACTTTTAATTTAATCCCTAGATTTTGCCCCTTATTTTCTTTAGTATGGTCATTGTCACTCTATCATCTACGGGGTATGGAGTTCAAACTCCGTAGTACGATAGTTTCTTATAAATTGTATGTAATATCTTAAATGCATGTCTGAGAACTGATAATTTAACCGGCTAAACCGATTTTCATCAAAAGCAGTTACAATTTAAAATATTCTGCTAATAAGACTGCATTTAAACAAATCCACCCCTTTAAGGGCCCAAAATGCACAAACACACAGATTGAGGCCGGAACAAATTCTTATTAGATTACCTCTAATAAACAAACAATCTAGTAAACAAACAGAGTTATTTTCTTTTTTGCGTCGAAGGTTAAAAATGTAGTACAACATGTCGACATATAAAGCAGTAAGCTAAATATCACAGAAACATTCTCAATTACAATACTAAAGGACTTCTTTGTTTCTGACATCGCTTTAGAAATAAAACCTGCCTTGTTCGCTTGAGAGGGCAATATTACAGGAGAAAGGAATCCTTTTCCGAGGTCTCGGAACGTTTTATAAACGAAGAAATAAATTAAAATACACAAGTGTTGCGAATGCAGAGGCACCCCCTGGGGGCGCAGCGGAGCTCCTCCCAGTCATGTTTGCTAATTGGAAAGAAAATGATTTTTAGCTCTTGTTTTGATACCTATCGTCTTTTTTCGGCTTAAGAAAACGTTCAGGATTATTTAAGACAGCGATACAAATTAGTTTGTTTGTTATTTTTGCTATGTTGTTTTTAGACTAAATGTAATAAGGCACATGTGGTCCAACTTCGTGGGTCCTAACAAAGTCCTTAGTTATAACTTTCCCGAGCAAGACCTCGAATAGGGCTCCAATACTATTTGGAACTGATGAGAGATCTGCATGGGTCGCGTTAGCATTGGTGGTGACTACTCGTTTACTACAAATCTGTGTATTTAACATTTTCCCGGTATCTTCTTCAAATCGCCAGTTCGCCTTGTTGGATACCTTACACTGCTTGCTTATACATATAAGTCCTTTCTTATCTATCCCTCGAGGTTCTATCGACTTTGCCAACGTCAGTCACCCGAAATGCGTGACTGACGATGGCAAAGTGAACCGGCAATGAATCATAATTTTGTAAGCTCCATTCTTTTTCGTCTAATAATCTCTTCATTACTTATTATTTTACGTACGACATTAACAAGATTGCAAATTTACTCACACTCATCTTCTGGTCAAGGTAGTAGACTCTATAAAGCCTTAGTTGCGCACAAGAATATGTTTGATAAAATAACCGATAATAAATACTTTCCCCGCTCAATTCGGCCAGCGAGCGTACTCTAATAATTTCTATACCATCCTGCTCTATTATAATAAATTCTATATACCCAATAATTGTATTTCACGATCCTATCGCAAACTCTTTCAGCGAGTTACTTATGAACAGGTATACTGTTTATTAGCTTCCACAATTACACTTTTGTTATCAGCTTCCCTTTGGGAGTGGGTACACATTTTTACTATGAAGGAAATTCTTTACTACACAAATAATGGTATTCTAGTATAATATAGTGCATTTTATTTCATTTTCATTAGTTTCTGTCGAGAATCCAAGCTGTTGGTCGTCGACACTGGTTTCTACTGGTGGGTACTGATCTCTATCACACTGGCCAAGTTTGGATTAAAAGATTGCATTGCCCTGAATCTTTTTTTTTAATTCTCCATCGTGATAATTTTCCCCTGTTGTTTTCCTTTACCGTTTAAGCGTTTTATATTATTCATATAAATCCGCGGGGTTCGAATGTCGGACTCTCTAATTGAGATGCCATCACTAGTGTTTATATTAAGGTATCATGTTTATAATATTGGTTATAATCTTATATTTATTGTTTTTCTGAACTGACTGAATAATTACGACGAAATTTTCCCGTAACTTTATAACTTAGACGAGTACTTTATAACAAAGGACCAGTTACTTTTATCCCGAGAAAATATAGGGATTTTGAGGAAATTTTGAAAATTATATACGACACAAACTCGTGAGTAAAAACTTATATCAATGAAGTTGTTCACCTATTTCTGCCTAATAACAGCAGTGTTAGGCGCTGCTGTGTTCCGTTTTGAAGGGTGTGGTAAGGGAGACATACTTTTCCGAGGCGTTCCAGTTAAGTCCTCGGGGGTAGCAGCGCATCTGTGGCCGACGTCAGGTAGGTATATCTAATCCTATCTGGGATTGATTACAGAAGTCCATGGGTGGCAGTAGCCACTTACCATCAGGTGGACTGCATGCTCGTCTGCTACGCCTATATTATAAAAAAAAAATAAAAAAGTTGTAAATTATACATCTGTAACTAAAGCTATAGAACAATAGCTCTAGTTGCAGACGATCACAGATGCGTTGCCACTCCATAAGCACTATCATCATCATCATCAACCCATTATTGTCCCACTGCTGGGCACGGGTCTCCTCTCAGAATGAGAAGGATTAGGCCATAGTCCACCGCGCTGGCCAAGTGCGTATTGGTAGACTTCACATACCTTTAAGATTTTTATCTCTCAGGTATGCAGGTTTCCTCACGATGTTTTCCTTCACCGTTTAAGCAAGTGATAATTAATTTCTAATACGCACATAAATTTGAAAAAATCAGAGGTGCGTGCCTGGGATTTGAACTTCGGACCCCTCGATCGAGAGGCCGCGTTTCTTAACCACTAGGCTATCACTGCCACTAAGCACTAAGACTAAGACAATCACTTCACATGTAAATCGTCTGTTCAGTTAGTTAACTTACTTGTATTTTAAAAATAGGTTCTTTATAATAACAACTCAGTAGTTGTTATTAAAAATTAAACAGTTGTAGGTGTCATATTTGAGCCTCTGAATATGTCCTCTCCCTTACCACACCCTTCAAACCGAAACACAGCAGCGCCTATCACTGCTGTTATTAGGTAGAAATAGGTGTGGCGGTGGTGCCACCGGAGTCGAACCACAAAGGGTTCTACCACCTTCGTCTACCATCTTACGAATATATCGCCCATATACTACGAGGTAATATATTTTGGATTACATTCGCCACTAATCGCCACATCTGATAACTAGTCACAATTGAAAACACTGATACTATCTTATTTTATATACTATAGAATAGTAGTACAATATTGTAGTAGATTTCAAGAGCATCCGGAATCCGGTTGTTGTTTCTAATAATTGGGTTGGCTCCGAAACCTTTTACTAGCCTTATTAAGAGAATTTTTCAAGTACGCCGCCCCGAGCGGGAAGGGTCGCCTAACAATGCTGTATCTGAGACCTTGTTGGTATTTTATGGAAACTATTAACTTATTTTGTTTAGTAACAGGCCTCATCGTTTTATGGTGGGGACCGATAAATTGTTTATGTGTCTACTTCCTTGTAAAAGATGTTACAAAATTAAGTTCATCTGTAATTATGTGAATACGATTTACGTAAAAAAAATACTGAGAGACGATTTAGGAATTAAGCTTTTTTATGTCCAGTACCCTTAGTATGAGCTTTACGTTTTTACAAAAATGGCAGATTTTGTATTTGTTTTCGTATTCCCCATACATTTCCAATAAGTTCTGATACAGTACATGTCTGTCAGGTGAAAAAAAGTATTGTAATCAATATATAAAATACGCTAATAGTTAAAACAATTGCCTAACTAACAAGTTATACGTCTCAAAAGACGTTTGAAATAATAATCGTAAAATTACTCCCCAAAATATTAATGTATTTAACTTACATCATCCAATCGAATGTAATACCTGTATTAAAGTATACCGCAGCATTAAACAATACACCGAACACATTATAATAAACGTTACACTCTGAAAAACGGGAACACAACACAAAGAACCCTTTATTGACAACAAACAATGTCATACGAGGCTTTTACGACAATTCTCCCATACGAAACCCTTATATTGACATGCCCTGATCTCTATTATCCCATTTTAAGATCAGACATTGTTCGAACGGCACTGAATGTCTCAATTAATCGAATTCTATTTTCGCGTTCGACGCCCGAAAATAAGCCAACAGATCCTTGGAAAACTTTAGCCTTTTTACATAAATTGACAGCTATAAAAGAAAATCCAAGATGGATCCCGAGATTGAAAGAGATTTTAAGTCGATAGAGCTTTTTTCACTCGCCACTCACCTGGTAAAGTGTTTCATCGTCGGCGAATAACGAGTAACGAATCTAGATACAATGACGGCTAAAATGAAATATATTAGCGATTGTGGAGCATCGTTATTTTGGTAATATTAATTGGTAGCTGCAGTTGTAGGTTTTTTCTTAATTTATCGTAGATAGACTCTGGTTAACTTCATGAAACTGATTCTGCCAGAAACTTACACATGTGTTGGTTAGGGGCAACGCATGTGTGATGCAATGATATGAATCAGCTTTACCACATCTTAAAACCTGAATACCACACTCCTACTGTAAGATATAAAAAGACGAAGCGGTGTTTACAACGCACCAAAACGTCAAAATACTTGAATTACAATTAATTACCCACATTAACTGTAATTGAAATTAAATAAACCAAAAATTACTACCAATAACAAAAAGGATGACACATGTAACATATTTTTCCATTTGCTTTTCTAGAAACCATATAATATAAGGTCTATCGTTTATCCGTTCAACGTCGGCCATAATTCGACGAAGTTTTAAAACTTTACTACATTCGAGTGCAAGCAATTATCGCGAATAGCTTACGAAGAATAAAACTTTCAATCCGAAGTGATAAGATGCGATTGCATTCGTTTTTACCTTTGAAAAGATAATTAGCTTTGGAGAAAACTGGACGTATTTTGGAATCCGTCTGAATAGATTATAGTCTATGCGCTACTTCGTTTAAAAAAATTTAATTTTCAACACAATAAAATATTCATATTTAAGGGCTTAGTTTTAATAATAATGCTTAGTTTTTACTATAAGTCTATGAAAGCTTACTAATAAGATTTAAAATTTCGAAAATTCGATAATAAAACATAAAGTAATTTTTGTGAATATTATATAAGAAATTGAAATGAATATGTATTTTACGGAAATCATTTTTAATTGCATAGTGTAATATCTCATCTACGCACTTTTCTATTAAAATTATTCTAATTACATTTCTGTATAACATGGCAAATATGAGATTATTTAAAAGATTAATACAAAGTATATTAAGAATGTAAGAAAACACAAAGAAATAAATTCACTAAATGACCAGAAAATAAAACTTTAAGGAAAAAGTAATCCTTAACAAATAACGGTTTTAACTCCCGATAAAAGTTAAAAGTATTATGCAAACGAATTACGCAGTTATCTGTAGCAACAATCTATTTTAATGTATACAGTTGAACCCAACTTTCCGACTCTAAATAATTATGCTAAACAATAGCAAATGAAAACTTAACGAATGTTCTAAAGTCTGGAATAACTCAAAATGAGATGGAAAGAAAATTCCAGATAATAATTAACATTATTAAAAGTCTTTCGACTGTAAAGTTACTGGAGTTCTTTTTGGGTGCTTAGATAAATTAAAAAAATATTAATTTCGTGTCTGGCCTACATATATTTTTTACAATATAGAGTAGCAAGCGGACATACAGTCCACCTAATGGTAAGTGGAGCTCGCCCATGAACATCTGTCATCAACCCCAGATAAGAGTAGATTCCTACCGGATGTCTGCCACAGATGCGCCGCTACCCCTGAGGACTAAGCTTGAATACTTTTAAAAAGTCTCCCTTACCACACTCTTCAAACCAGTACCCTTACCAGGAGTTTTTACGTTTCGACAAATATGGCTGTTTTGGTATTTGTTTACGTATTTGCCCATACACATTCCAATCAGCGCCTCTAGCGGATTGTGTCAGAACTAGGAAATCGTATGGGCCAATACGTAAACAAATACCAAAACAATCATATTTGTCAAAACGTAAAAACTCATGGTAAGGGTACAGAACACAGCAGCATTTAACACTGCTGTTTTACTAAATATACAGTATATTTTTTAACTTTATTTAAAAAGTGTATTACGGATGTGTTTGTTCAGTAAACCTCGCCAGTCAGTAGATCAGCAAAGCTGTTGTATTATGTACTTGTTTTACTGGGGTTTTTCACCGCAATTTTACGGCTTATCTCTCAATAAGGAGCTTAACCTCGATAGTAAAGCCACTTCGCTATTATGTATCTACTATCATTAAGATTTTTCATGAAGTTATGATTTCTGGATTATGACTATCAAGCACTACGTTTCTTACTTTTGAAGGGTATAATAAGTCTATTTTATCTCGATTCCAAATACGTCATGACTTTTAGAAATTTAGGACCCAATTTAAGTAATATTTTAAGTACTCGTATGTATGCCCCATCTGTAACCCAAATGACTGTGACGTAATGGAGTATAAGATAATGAAGAACTTATTAGAAATTACTTGTATAAAGTGAACGTATAGAGAAGTACCAATAATACTCCAATAGGTTTAAATGTCTCACTCACTCAGATCTCAATGTCAGTTCAGTGAACAGTGGCCAGCGATGGGACAATAATTGGCAATTAATGTTAACCCTGCATCTACCCGTAGCTCCAACCCAATCCAACTCGCTATTCACATCACTAACTTTCAATAATTTCAACCCATTTAAGTGATAACACGTGACAGGACAAACTCATCACATTTTACGATAAATGAACGGGGTACGAGCTACCCCAGCGGAGTTTATAATTGCTTGTCTCAAGATATATGTTTATGATTTGATATTTGAGGGTTGATGGTTTGGGACGGGTCGCTGGTAACGTTTTAACCTCAGGTAAAGTAACTGCTTCATCGAGACCGTCGCGTAATATACGAGATCATGTTTAGTGCGCGATGAGGTAGGGTTATGTCTTTAGTGGGAATTCAAGAGTTGATTAATAATTTTATGATGAGAATAAAGTAGAGTTGGGAATAGAGAAAGAGAAAGATAATAAAATAAAGAAACGGTTGTTTTGTCACAAACACAATACAGATACAATTGCATCATATTTAGAGGGTGATACAATCAGGTCAACAAGATAGGTACCAGCACTATGTCTATTTCTAGCATGAAGCATGAAGAAGAATGTTCTAATATTTTGGTTGTAGGGATATGAGGCTATATGAGGCTACCATCATACTCCTCAGGGGTATTAAAGTATCTCTAATCGATTTCCAAGAGAACCTCTTTTCTATATGACGTTCATTAGCTATTTCCATAGACGGCATTGGCCTCATAATTAAGTAAAATACATGCTGTTTTGCAAATTTAATCTTCAAAAAATTTCTACCCAACCGGAAATTGATCCCGGAACTCTTAGCGCGTAGGCCGCTATGTTGACAACGGTACTCATTTATTCTCCAGTGCGGACACCCTCACAACTCATAATGTGATCACACAACGAAGCCTAAACAAATACACGCCGTTATCACTGCGTCTTCATTTTAAAATGCCTTCAAACGGGGTCTGTACACACTGTTGGTACGTACAATTATACATCTCAGAAATTGCGAACAGAATTTTGATGTCACGATTTTCACAAACTTAAGGGAACAATTTTCAAAATGTCTTTCTTAGTGCTAATTTATGTTACGCAAAATTCATGTTCCTGATGTTCCTTATGATTTAAAAAAAAAATTGTTGTACTTAATATACCTACTTAACTTTGTTCATATATTAATTGTGTGTTCTTGTAACTTTGAATTTTTTGTATAACTGACTTTTAGTGGCAATGATTTTTAATTTAATTTTAAAAACCCAGTGCTTGCAGACCCTAAACAATCACCGTACCGGGCTCCATTTAATAAGGGTCGTTTCACGCTGTTTGTGCCGCTGCCAAATCTCTTAATTTCCCCGCCCGCCCAAAAGCTCTGCAAACAACACCCCAAGTCTTTATTGGGTTCGAATCTGTGCAAAACGTAAATTAGGTTTTAATGTTTGACGAGACGATGAAAGATAAATTAATTAAAGGTTATAACACCCGTGGTCGTATTCTAGAGCATCTATATTTGCCCTGTTGCGGGTGTCTTAGGTACTTATACTCGTACAAACATGAGTACAAAGTTTCCAGACCCGGAAGACAAATTTCGTTATGTACCTATCTATCTATCTACCATGTAAATATCAACTTGAGCTGGGGTCGAACCCGGAAACCTCAACCTGTCAAACCAGTAAACGCAAGTCATTATGATATAAAACTATATTTTCATCTGATTATTTGAACTACTATTTTTATTTCTATTTTTTTTTCACTCATTTTTACTAAATGAATACTCGATGTCAGCATAATTTAAAAGAGATTTGATAGATATTTCAATAAACAATACACAAAAATTTTATTTAACTCTGTTTGTGTGTATTTATCTTGATTCAGTCAAATTCTGTTTGTTTCTTATCACTACCATAGTTCTCGATAATCGAAAACAACAATTGGTCGCTTGTAAAATAATCTGACTAAATAATTAACGTACAATGATAAATGATGTACACACGGACAGTCGCATGCAGAAGCTTGTATTCCCATTAAGTACATTTTAGTATCTTAGTACATTATACTTTTACCTTCAAGCAACATTTAGTAACCAACATAAAAAGTTTACACCCAGCTTTATTTGCGATTAACCTTACCTTACATAAATAAAAAGCAAAGCTTCGCCTTAAACAAACCGGTACACACCACGCCCTCACTATCCTAGATGCTCGGATTAGAGCGCTCGTAAAACCTAAATAGGATACACAGTATAGAGAATATACGTAGATATCTTCAAACGGAAGGCCAGTATGTCAATAAAAGTTTATCCATCGGATTCAGGCTGGCATGCGCTGCCTACTGAAATTGCCCCAAATTGGGGCCACCCCAACTTACAGCAAATACGAGTTAGTCTGTTTGTTCCGACTTAGACTAAGTTTAAAGATATTTTATCGTCGGAAAAATATTTTTGTGTCTCAAATGAGCTAAAGTGTATTTATTCAAATAGTTATAAGTACCAAAGCCTCTATCGTACAAGTGTATGTTTAAAGTATTTGTTCTTATCATAGATGTATTACCTAAATGTCATTGGTTCTTATTAAAATTGCCTTGCCATTCGTAATTTTGTAGAAAACATACATCTTTAAAACAATACTTGTTCCTAGCATTAGCACCAGGTGGTAGAACCTATGTGGTGCGAGTGGTAGAACCTCTGGCGGCACCACCACCTTCCCCTATATATTTCAGCCATTAGGCAGATAGCAGTGTTAACCGCTGTATTTGCCGCCGACTTTGAAGGGGTGAATATTTTTCCGAGGCGTTCCAGCTTAGTCCTCATGAGTAAAGCATTTGTAGCTTCAGGTGGGAATTCGATCTTGTCTGGGGTTGGTCGCAAATGTCAATGGGCGGCAGTACCATGAGGTGGACTGCATATTTGTCTAACTTATATAAAAAAGTATAAAAAGGACCCATTATGTCAAGCATAGTTTATCCGCACCGAGTTGAGATGCGTTGCCTACAAGAATTGCTCCAAATTGGAGCCGCCAAACTTACTGCAAACACGAGTTAGTGTGTTTGCCCCAAGTTCGGACTGAATTTTTAAAAGGATATTTTTGTTCTGGACGGTAATTTAGTTACCTGAGTTGTTTGTATGGGCGGCTTGGTTTTATAAGAATAACAAAAATATTTTATGTTAAATTTAAATAGGGATTTTATTATTCAGTTCAACATTAACATTATATATAACATAAATATTTTCAGTGGTTTACATCTCAAAAACTAAATTAACTTACAAATATGGTCATTGATCAATGATCACCTTAGTATTTATGTACACACAATGAAAAAAAATAAACTAATTAAAATATATAAAGGTTACTTAAAAGTAATTAAAACTTTCCATGTCCATCTATCTCTTTTTTTTCCTCAATCAATGATTTATTATTCACTCCTTAATTTTTTAGTGTATAACATATAAGTTACTTATAAATTCAGATTTTTATATCACGAGGTTCAGTACCCCATAAAATATTGTATAAATCCAAGCAGAACGCGGATTGTCACTCGTTAGTTTTGCTACAGAGTTTAAACTGGTGGCAACTGCGCTCGTCGCACGCAATAATCCTCACCGGGCGGCTGCTGGCTCATTGCTACGATTTTTTTTTAACTAAAAACAAGTGTTATTGACGCTGCTATGTACCAGCGCTAGCTGACAACTACTAGCTTAAATTTTTATAGTAATATATAATTGAAACCGGTTAGTATATTTTTTCTTAAATGTTTGAGGTAATGTCTTTTATTTGAACATTTTTAAAAAAAAATAACAATCGTTCCTTATTCGTAATTTTTTCTAGATATAAAATAATATCATTATTTTTTATTTTTATTTATTTCTATATTTTAAAGAACATTTAAATTACCTTCACCTAAATACACAGATTTTTGTAGCACAAAGTCCAGTATTTTTATATAAATTCAAGCAGAATGCGGATTGTCACTCGTTGGATTTGCTACGGAGTTTAAACTGGTGGCAACTGCGCTCGACGCACGCAATAATCCGCACCGGGCGGCCGCTGGTGCGCTGTTACGAGTTTTTATATATGTAATAATATAAAACTAGAACTGCACTCAGTTTGTATGTTTTTTTATCCTTAAGTGGTGTATTTTGAACAAAAAACAAGTCTTAGTCACGCTATTACGCACCAATGCTGGTTAACTACTACTGTTTTTTTTTATTTTTGTTATTTATAATTCAAGCGGCTTTTTCTTAAAAACAATTCATAATTTCGCCTTTACAAACATTTCTTACATAATTAAACCGTTTTTTCGTAAATTTTCAAATTCTTCCTAAATCTTTTTAAGAAATTGTAATTATTTAATAGCATAACTGCGTAAGACCAGAAAATATACTGGATATATTTTATAGACATTGTCAGGGGAAAACTAGTAAAAAAAAAAAAAAAAAACCTGTCGTTCGACATCGTGCGTTCAGTGCAATAGATGCCATCGACAGGAAATAAATGAAATACCATTTGTTCGTTTCGAATGCTCGTTAACAAAATATTGCAGTTTCTATCGGTGCGTACGTCTCTATAAAAATAGCTCCAATAAATATTTATACTTTTATTTAGTTTTTTTTTTAGTATAGAGTGGAGTATAGGTGGATCTAAGATTAAATTAGGAGTAATCCTATATTATAAAAAAATATAATTTAACTCCTGTTACCAAAAGAGTATGATGGTAAGTTGCTGCTGCCGCCCATGGTCATGATTAGATTCCCACATGAGGATGGCAATAGATACTATACCTGAGGACTAAGTTGGAACGCCTTGCATAAAAAAATGTGATCTACCTTCAATACGTTGGTAAGTTTTAAAATGAATATTGTTCAAAGTGTGTCCAAAACTTTTTGATCCTTTCAAATTCTGTGAGGGGGAAAATTTTCTATTTTATTTTCTGGGAGCAGGATTATTACGTCGAGTGCAAGTGCAAGTTTATTGCAACAGACGCCACGTGGTGCCAACATACTAGCGGATAGCACTGTTTAATATAGAAATATTTAAGGACACCCTTGTTGGTTTTATTTTTACAACCTTTTTATGTTTTTGTATAATGAGTTAAGGACGCTATTTTGTTTTAGTTTAAAAACTGAGAGACAGACAACGGATAAACCAATGAATCTCGAAGCATAAAATGCATATGAGTTTCTTATGTAACATAGATAATAGTAAAGAAAAAAATAGTAATTCGTCCCCTAAGGAGCCAAACAAAATATGAAAGCTTATATCAATTAATATTTTTATAACTAATATTATAAATACGAATGTACGAATGTTAGGTTGCTACACCTCCACGCCTTAACTACGTAAACGATTGTCATGAAATTGGGTACAAAAATTGTCTGGGTTCAAAAAAGGTTCAATATACCACTTATCCCGAAAATTGGTAGAATTCCCGGGATAGATAAAAACCTCAGAACGCGAGCGAAACCGCGGCTAAAAGCTAGTTTTCAATAAATATACAAAAAATGAACAAAATCAGTGTAACGACTACTAACACCAGCAGAATATATTCTCACTACAAAAAACTTTTTGCAATCAACCCCGGCGGATCCCATATTGGCCGTATCCGTCACGCGTCGTACGTCGCCTTATTGAAACATTTACATATCTATGTGATCCGTCCGCGAGTGATCCCTCATATCGGAATGATACGATGGTAATGATAGTGTAGTGATCCGTTGTATCGGTGTGTGTGTTCGATTTTTTTTTTAATATGAGTAGCATACGATTTTTCAGTCCATCTGGTAGCATTTGCGATCAATCCCGAATAGGATTGTAATCCTACCCGATCTAATCGGCCACAAAACCCGGTTTCCCGGGAACTTAGTTAAAATGCTTCATACGGTCGTTATCTCATCCTTCAAACCAAAACACAGCAGCACTTAACACTGATAGTAATAGCTATAAATAGGTGTGGCAGCAATCTCATGCAAAAAAACATATAAAAAGCAGTGGTATTAAAAAAAACAAGTAATATGTATTTCTCGACAGAAAACAAGCGATCTTGTTCTTAAGTTCTGGGTTTCAAAGCCCATACCTCTGATTTTCAGAAGTTGTAGCCATATTTAAAATTATATACCACATTATAAAGTTATAGGAAAACATTGTAAGAAAACGATACTTATAAGATTTATTAAAACTTTTTATATGTGTAAAGTCTATCAACCTTGGATGTGAACCTGTGAACCTTGGATCTAATTATGAGGAGACGTCTCCAACAGTGAGACAGAGAGAAGCTTGAAGATGATATTAAAATATCCTAGTGTGTGGCACGTAGCAGTACATACAGGTTGTATGTGGCAAGTAGTGGCACATACAACCTATCGCGCAACACACACTATAAAGCAACACGTATCGAACGTCGCACGCCTCATACTTAGCTTTTATTGAACTATTTCCATATATGTAAGCCTTCACTATTCGTCGCATGTAAGCGGCCAAATATTGACGAAGCTCAATCGACGACGGTTGGGTTCCGTACACGCTCCGTACTAAAGTTATTACATTACATATTATAGATTTAGTTTGCGTGATGATAATATAATGCGTTTAAAAGTATGATACACGTTTCTCAATAATTTCGTTGACATTTTATTTTTTATACACATGGTAATGATTAAATAATTAATGTTTAAGAACAACTCGATTGTTAAAAAATAAAAACGAAATATACATACGCACCTACATTCCTATATACATGCCCTCGAAAAACATTACTCTCCGAAAAGTTATTTATGATTGTAACAAGACTTGAAAATAAATATACTCCTCGAAAAATACAATAGTCAGGTAAAAACAGAATACAGCTTCCCTTGGGAATAACACAACAGAGAAAAGTGCATCGAAATTTATAATTAACTAAAAAAAATGCGAGTGATAACTTTCCCCACACCATAACTCGATGAATTAATTGAAAATTTCAAATGCATTCAATTAATCGAACTCCACGCCATTCTGAATTAGATATTTTGCCAATACATTTTTATTTACCGAAAAAGCCGGTTACCGCGTCCCGCGTACAAGTTTAATCGACTTTTCCGAACAGAATTTTCGCGTGAAAGTTGAAATTACACCGGCATAGAGAGTCGGTTATTACAACAGTCGATTCTATATCGATGGTATCGGATCAAGCGAAACTTTCGCGGACTTAATACACTGGTTTCTGTACTGAAATGGATCGCGTGATGTTTAGCAATGGTAAGTGATCCGTGGAATTAACGTGAATATTACATTTTTATATTCCGTGTGCCCTGGAAAAGCCACTCCCGCTCTTCTTGTAAAAGTCGCGGAAGACGACTAAATAATGGTATCCAGTAGGAATGGATATAGTTATTTATCAACTACCATATATTAAATTTGTAAAAGGATATGTATTCGATAACCCGTCCCTTTCAAAGTGAGAAGACACAAATTCATAGACCATAGTCCACCGCGCTAACCAAATGCCAATTTAAAATAATCTTGAGAACTTTTTAAGAACTCTAGGGTTTAGGTTTTCTAGTTTATAAAGCATTCGTTACGGCCATAAAATATTTTAAGCTTTAGTATATTTTTATGATGATATAGTGTATACGTGACGCGTTATCATAACTCAGTGCACATCTGTGTAAATATTTTACTTTAATAAAAAATAAAATTTCTCAAATTAATAAGCATCTCAAATTAATATGTCTCTTGTATTTGAAAATGACCTATTTAATTGGTGGTCCATAAACTAAAGCAAACTTTTTTAATCCTACAATCTGGCTCAGTTTCCGAGTTTGCTTAACAGCCTCGTTACTAGTTACCTCGTAATAGAGGTGATAATGAAGCTCATTTTAATTAAGGAATTCTTGCAAAAATTTTCGCTCGCGGAAATGTATACATATTTAATAAGGCTCTTGAAATCGGAAAGACAACAATTGCATGAAACAATCTGACCTTTTGGGGCAAACAAGAAGCAGCCACTGTAATCGCGATGAAATTTATTAACATAAAATAACAGTGTCTAATTAGCCCGCTTCGGGAGCGTCTGCCCCGCGCATAACATTATACATTATACCTCATACTGAAGCAGCTACTAATATTTATGTATCTATAATTCTACACGTCTAACGTTGATATTTAAAAGCATCACTGAATCTGAAGCTTGTCTATATTTTAAACGATCTACAAAGTTAATGATTTTTTTTATAATATAGGACAAACAGAAGAGCATGTAATCCACTAGATAATAAGTGCCCATTGATGGATAGTAAGAACCACGCCCATGGATATCTGTAATCCACCCCAGATAGGATTAAAAATTCCTACCTGAGGTCAGCCACAGAGGCGCCGCTACCTCTTTGGACTAAGCTGGAACGCCTCGTAAAGTATTGAAAAAGTTGTCAAGCAATAATAACATTTTGAACACTCATTGTACACGTTTAAATGTATCGTTGCCACCTTATTTACATTGGAACGTATACCCAAACATGAAAACCAAGACCAGAATTTGAACCTGGTACCCTCAAGATAATATTGTGACCGCTGCGTTCTATGGGTCATCGTAATATCGAAGGATAAGCTACAAATTGGATGGCTGACCGCTAGACGTAATTGATCACAAGCGATTTCGCGTTCGTGACACGCAAGCCAGTCGGCGCCGGTTATTATTAAGATAACAGTTCAGCTTAACGTTTGGACAGCCTAAATACTTCTGAAATTATATGCGACTAAATAAAATTGCAAACACACATTAAAGCCTTACAAACTCAAAATTGGCCTCAATGTCGCCGTTGGTTAAATTATTATCTATTTTGAGCGAAATTTAAATTGGTCCTCAATGATGGTATATGTGGCCAATATCAAATAGATGTTGGTATATCTGCCAAAAGCGGCTGTAACTATTAACCATCCACTTCCACTTGAAATTCAACTTACATGATAAAAAAATTCTAATTCTAAACTTTTTCTCTCTTCAAACTTGATCTGCTACAAATATTAGGTTATAAATTTTTTTTAATTTTTTTTGCAAAAAAAATATTCCAGTACAAATATTAGTAAACACTATACAAAACAAAACAGGCAAATGTCTAATTGTGAGCAGAAGACCACTTCTCGCTAAACACGCAGCAGTTCATTGTTTTGTCTGCAGTGTCGGTCTCTTAGGTTTTAGATGTAAACACGCTCAGTACTTGCAACCGCCCGCGGCTTGCAGCGTGAAGATAATTAGGTAAACAGCGTGATGTGATGACAGCGGATTGCGATATTGTGGCTTCTGAACTTGGAGCTGACGTTGTTTTTCTTTAAAGCGCTTCTAGACTAAACTTGCAGAACTAACGTGTAGTAGTATATGTATGTGTGTGTGTGTGTGTGTGTAAGTTAAGAAAATTGACGCGCTGAACAACTCTGAACGTTCAGATTGTTCTGATGCTGATGTTAATAGATGCACCACAAAAATAATATCTCATTGCTTCGTAGAAAAGAATTTAGGAACTTTCGTAGTTAAAAGTAGTAGGGTATTTTTTGGACTGTATCAGAATGGACCACTTTCACCTATTTCTGCATTACAACAGTAGTGTTTACACTGTTGTGTTCTGATATAAAATGTGGAGAAAGGGAGAGAAACTGAGCAACTTCTCAATACTCAATCAATGTGATACATAAACACTTCACATACTTACCCTTACAAGTGCCCTTTCAAAGCGCCTAATATATCACAATTTAATGACATTCACCACGAAAGTGCTCTTAAATCTGACCAGTTTTCGATGTACTTTCGACGCTAATAAATTCACTAAGAGCTGGGGAGCTGCGTCCTCGGAGGCCGTATGCAGATGTCTGTTTGTCCAGTCATTACTGCCGGGATGTTTGCTGGCGGCGGGCTTAAAGAACCTAGTGGCCCAAGTTAAAGGTTACGCGATACGCGATATAAAAATACTTGTAAAAGCCTCGATAATAAACATTTCAACACGTATAGATTCCTAATTTGAGTAGCTGGTTAACTGGTGGATCAGTGTGTTTGGCAGGCCAATAACGTCACCATTTTGCCGTCCATTTTGTCAAAGAAATAACAAATATAATATTTCTAACGTAGCCCAAGACAAATTATATTACTTGATTGATTGATAGTAAAGATTTCTATGTTCATAGACTCGCAGATTCCTAATTTAAAATTTAGGCGTAAAATTTTAAAACATTATTTTACGTATTGGTTTAAAATTTCAAACTCAACTCTTTGCGTGGTTAAGTATAAATATATATATTTGTTAATTACTTACTGAATTATCTCTTAAAATGGAGAACTGGAACACCTACCAAAAATACCATGTTTTTTAAAATAAATAAATTATTGCATTCTGTTTCAAATTTACTTAACTTTAACTATAGTTAGATAATTTAAAAACTTTGTTATTATTGCAATGCACCAATGACGAACAAAGGTATCTATAGCAACGAGTTAATTATCGAACTAATTTCAAATTCATCAAACCTAACCCAATCCTCTCGTCACTTACACCAGAAATGGTCATTATTATGCATCAGGGATCCCCATTTTTGCATTTGTAATAGGGATCATTGTGTAATTATTCAGTCGTTAGTGGACCAATCTATACGAAGGAATCGGGCCTCTGAGCGAACGGTTGCAACCTTAGACCGTCCGTATTAATCTACATTCATTACACGTCTCGGCCACTTTTTCTATTCTTTTCAGTAATATATCCTCCTTTTATGCGCTGCGGTAGCCTCGTTAAACTTTAATGGCATGCTATGGGTATTATAGACGTTATTCGTATGACCGAGCGATATGGTGTTATGTTTTGACACAAATCCAAAACTAAAATCGAAATTTGATGTTAAAGGATTGATTAACACTTTTATACGTAAATGAAACATATCCTTAAATATGTCTAAGTGTCAAAAATGAAACCAAAAATCCTCTCTATTACACGGTGGTATGGTAACCATTCATTAAATTTTTAAAATCGTAAAGTTCCTCTCGAGACAATACGTAAACGCCGAGACATGGACTCTTCAAGAGATGCAAACCGAGGTTTAAGAGCCACGTGGCGGAGCCGACATGTAAAGGGTTCCGGGTTCTATCGCCGGGCATATACAAGATGAGCTTAATTTTTTTCTTGTATCCCAAATTTTGTTTCCATTTTTTAATATCCACAACAGCTACAGCACAGGGCATCCCAATGTTGAGCTAGGAGTACAGAAGCCGCCGCTGCTAGCGACTACAAATATGCACGATTATGATGACTTTTCATCAACTAGTTCTACCTATCTTCCTTCCTATCTCAAGTGCCCTTATCGTTAAAAGTTATAAAATTCCGTATAACAGACTTAAAAAGCAGTAGTTAAGCTGCAAACCCGTGGTCAAACTCACCTCACTTCCTCTATTTTTACGTGACTCGTTCTAATCGGCGGTCCGATCCGGCCATTCCATTACCACTCTTATCTTCTGTCGGCATTCGTTTTAGCTTTTAACTACAAGTACTAATTTTGTACGAATACTAATTTGCATTGTTTATACACGAGAAGCTTGCTCGTTGAGTTTGTGGCACTTTTAAAAAGCTACACACTTTTTTTAGTAATGTTATACCTACTTCTTCAGGCGTATTGTAAAAAAACGTGTGAGTGAAATTCCAGACAGCACACACGACAGCGCACGCAAAGCGCACGTACTCGAATATCAATTGACCATAAAATTTGCACAACAAGAAGTTTGTTAACATTGCATATTATGTCGAGCTTAATCGCAGCCAAGCTAATTACAAAATAGAATATAAACTTATAATCGTCAATGTCAATGTTTAAGCATAATATAATACTTTTGATATAGACAGTTAACAATAAACAAAGTTTAGCTGTTCTAGTAGTACAAAATGTCAATATAAAAGAAATTGAGATACAATATTAAATATCAAAATTTTGTTAGCGATAATAAACACCAATATGTATAAAGAAGGAAAAAATCTATTTCATTTATCCAAGCTTATCTTTTAAAATGGTAACTTATTCATGATCGAACACTGATAGAACTCATTCGTTTTGAACTCAATTACAAATGTCCTTGGGCGGTTATACCTTTAAGATCAGATGAACTGCATGCTCATTACAAAACGCAACAACATTAAACAACAACAAACACTATAAAACCTGTTTACTCATCCCAACACTTTCTATTGCAGTCGCGCTGCCAAGAGAAAGCCGGGCTAACATCTGTTGTGTATCGCGCTAATAGAATTACATTGTGAGATATTCCCGCGATTTCAGCTCTGCACCAGCTTAACGCCAGTTTAGGAGTTTATTTCGCTTACCGTTTTATTTTACGTTGAAATTGTAACATGCGTTCATAGTAGCTTTAAATCTTACGTTATTGTGTATACTGGGGTAAACAGAATACTTTAAGTTTATGATCACGTATGTCCACATGTGTGTCTTTAATATATTTTTATTTATTTATTTAATAAGTTTCTGTAAAAAAGCATATCAATACGGAAGAGATAGAAAAGAAGTACAAAGGATTGCTTATTCCAAAATGGAATATATTTATATGTTCTATACTAAGACGGGAAATGTTTTTTTTTCATTACATATTTCGGCCGTATCTTTGCATATATTTGGTATTAAAATACCTAACATCATATGTGTTATCTTCGGGATAGTTCGGTTAGTTTCAGATCACCTCATCAACCTATACCTCATCTATAGTAGGACCTCATCAACTCATTATTGTCCCACTGCTGGGCACGGGTCTCCTGTCGGAATGAGTAGGACCTATTGTATTGAATTTAAATGCTTTAAAATAAAGCCTATGTCAATCCTATTATTTAGTCAAATTTAACGATACCTCGTATATCCTTTAGTCATTTGGTTTAGATGCCAAAAAATGAGTCCTACCAACATACATTCATATGCTCTAAGACATTACCCTCCGCAGTCGGGCAAAGACAATACATCAGTAGGTAAGTTAAGAATGACAATGACGCAAATAACTTATTACTAGAGCTAGTGAACTACTGAGTAGAAGTTCCAGTGTAGATTAAACTTCAAACATATTACGTTACTTAGAAAAAAAAAGAAAATAAATTAGAGAGATGAGATATTTGTCCGGCAGTTTAATGACCCCCTGTTTGTTTGTTTTGCGGAATCGAACTGATTTACCAAGGTAGGCAACGGTTCAGCGCACTGGCTGGGTGCCAGGCGACACTTACACCCGCGAAAACACGGCACCGACCGTACATTACACGGCCGTCTTATCTGCTTACAAATTGTTTTTCGACCTTCTCATCATATTTACGACGCGATCTGCTTATGGAAGTAATGTTGTTAGGACTTAATTGACAGTTCGTGTAATGCTACTAAAATGTCGCGGATTATTTATACCAGTAGGTGTAATGCTGTTTGTTTGTGTTAGGTATGTTTGTTTATGTAGCTACCATTACCTGACTGCCTCAAAGTTCTTTATAAAATAATACCAAAGGTATGTCATACTTGGCGGTTGACTTTGGTCTACCCTCCCCTCACTCGATTAAGAGACCCGTGCCCAGCAGCGAGTAATGGTTGACGACGACGTATGATTTTCGATGAGGTACATGTCATCGCCGCATAATGTAAAGCATAGAGCTCTACTACAGATGTAATGTGCTACCTTTAAGAGTTATGATAAAACGTTTCGTAGAAATGTTTATGCTTTACTCTATAGACCAAAATACAGCAGCAAAATTTTGCAAGATAAAATTGAAGATGTAAAGTGTTGCTACCACAGACATACGTAGTTCCACCAATAATAACTACAAATTTTAACAAATCTAAAACAATAAATACAAATTAAACTTAAATTAACTTACAATCACAGGTTCTTTGTACCTTAAGCACTTTCAGAGATAAAATAGCAAAGACATTGTTAATGCTATTTGTATAAACCGCACAAATCCAGAAATTAAATCGTGCACAGTTCAACGAAATGAAAATTCTAACTGTCAAACATTGAAACCGTCAAATGCGCACCGGGACAATAAGTACCGCGGTTAAAAATAAAATGCTACAAAGAGCAACACAAGGAATATGGAACAGAAAGTAAAGGTAAATAGTAGAAATTGCGCGCTTCATAGCACTACTTTCCAGGCTGCTGAATACAGCTCATTTTAAAGATACCTGCGCGTACTCTAACACACTGTACCATCAAAGTGCAGTGTTGTGTTATGATCTGATTTGAAGTGTGCGTCACTTGTATTACGAGCAAGTATGGCAACTTAGTTAAGAGTAACAACGACATGATTAATTGAACCTTTTAATCCAATTTAGAACTGATAACAGATATACATGACGACAGTGACACTGATTATTATGTAAAAGACAGATATTTTTCGGTCATGATTCATATGAAATACTTAAAATACTCAGCATACTCAGCTTAACACATTACAGAATAAAATTTATAAATTCCTCGAAATTTCTTTGAAATCACACTGTTTAATTTCGCTCAGGAAACATCCTTTATTAGCGTAAATATAGCATATTAAAATACGAAACCACGACTTAACTAAACTAATCACACAAAGTAATCCTCATCGCGCGGAATAGCAAACATCTTGTTACTGTTATCTGCACAAACCCCAGCTCTAAACGGCCACAGTTCAGCGAAATTAAAATCCTAATTGTCAGGCATTGGACCAAAGTACCGCGGCGTTGCAACGGTTAAAAATGCAGGTAGCATCTGAACGGTAAAACTGAACCACATTAAGCAGTTCTGTATGCAAGTTTCATGCAAAGGCGTATACTTGAATAACTTAGGTTTGTTTGCATAAAAACTCGCAGCTCCAAAATGCCCGTTTAGTCTGGCATTCGGGGCCGGCCATTTGCATAGAATAACAAGTGGGTACCGTGTGCTTGGAGGGCTCTTCAGGATCTCCGTGCCATTTGGCTACACGCGGTCGTCCGCTGCAGGTGGGCTGCGCTTAAGCTGACCGATGAGCAATTTAGCTCCGCCTAATATTCGGTTCACTGGTATAATATGAAATAGTGAGACGCAAATAACGTTGTGTAATTGTAAAGTTAATACCACAGACATATATTGTACGGTCTGTGATTATTACTATATTACAAATAGCTAATTTGTTATTGACAATACTAATTCTTTATTTCTGTACGACTCGTTGGCTTTAGATGTGTTTTTTCAAATGCCACGTTATCCTACAAACGTTAAAGAATTATGCGTACATTAGATGTTTTATTGAGAGTACAAGTTTTTCAACATGGGGTAAAAAATAAATGGGGTATCACGTTTTCCTCGCTTAGGATTTCTAAAACTATTACGTATTTGTTAGATACTATATAATAATTAAACGCGCTCTTAGCATGTAATATAAAATTTGAACGCTAAGCAAATTTTGTCATATTTAAATAGCAAACGTAATTTTCCCAAATTAATCTCATCTTATTCATCGTCCCAACGAAGACAGTATAGAATTTATAAAACCCTCGCAAGCTAAGTGCTTTCCAGAAGAAAAACCGTACTCTCAGCGGCAGCTAATAAGCGTTTGTGAATCTGACACTAAGGTCCTCAGGCATTATCCCTTGGAAGCGTTCGGGGTAATAAATTAAAATTAACTGTAGGTGTACCGTTAAAGCCGGCGTCGCTTACGCTCGTACATTTCAAAAGAACAATACATCTATGTGGCTTATAGTTCGAGCGCGAAAAAATAAAACGCTGAAACGCAAGCGCGCTTATAAATAAACAAGCGCCGCTATCAGTTGTCGACACTCGAGCGAGTTGACGGTGGATTTAATAAACCCCGTTGTCGAGTTAGTGCCCAGTGTAGAACAGTCCTTATCACGGAGTATGGAAGCGCTCAAGAGTAAATTATGTGAGGTGCCGCGAGAAGATGAAAATTAATGAGCTAAAAGTGAGTTCTGGCGATGGAACGGTGGAACTGAGATGATAAATACGCTGTAAAACGCGTCAGACGAATTCACAGCTCTATAAACTCTATCAACGAATTGAGCGATCAACTTTGTTTCGTGTAAGACCTGTTGTAAAAAAATACTAACGGTTTTAAATAATTTTTGGATTCCAAAACATTCGAGATCAACTTTCAAGCTTAACTACTTTATGCTTTATGAATATTATATTGTAATACTAAACAAATGTAGGTACGTATAACGAAAAATGTCTGCAAAATATTCCAACTTCGTTATTCTAAACGTTCTCCGCTTTCGGATATTATACGACATTGAATACTTAGTCAGAACAATAATGGTTTCATACATATTTAATGGCTCCCACTAGATATCTGGCTGACCACCAACAATAACAGTTTGGAATTCGTTCCGTAAATAACTACAACACGATGCGCTTACAAGCATGCACACAATGCTTAAACTGTGCACTTGAATATAGATACGGGAGCAACTCCAATCGAATTATAATATGAACACAGCAATCACCGACAATACAATCTAGTGTATGCAATCTGAATATTATCTTTGCTTACCCCAAGCATTACGTAGCGCTACGGTCGTAGCAATGCTACGGTACGCTGGTCTACAAGCTTTTAATTATAGTCCTATGTGACAGCGGCATCTATGCATATTGTTCCATGATTAGTTCATATTGTAACGTATTATTCTGCAGAATGGGGCGGCTACGCGTCTCTATTAATACGAGCGTCACGTAGCAAGTTGACGCTGCGCGTAGCATATTCGTAGCGTCGTTCGATGGAGACGACGATGGAGTTATGCAGAATGTTACTACACTTATTGAATAATATATACTTTTTGTAAACAAGAATTTTAATAGAAAACGGTATTCGCAAATTACTCTTTAAGACAGAGTGCTCACTTAAATTAAGACAATCACGACTAAAGTACTGTTGATGAGCTCGTGAAGTTTAAATACGACCTTGAACCCTTCCTTGCCTTTGTTTCTTTGTTTGTTGAACTCTGAGCTTTGTTTTACTTTGGTATATAAATAATGATTTTATGTACATTTATATACAATTTTTATTTTAAAAGTTCTATTTCCCTTTTATGTTATAATTGTATTATAAATGTACCAAATGCGTTGATTTTAATTGATGTTAAACAGTCAGTGTCGCTGTTCCACCTTTTTTTTTTTCTTCTCGAGGGGGAAACCTTCAAAAGGTACCCGACGACGTGGGAGCGACGCCGGGTTATGTGGGATTTTTACCGCACTAAAACCCCCCCGGTGGCCGTCCTCAACGCTTGTTGGAGAACTCCGGGATCTCCAACGGAACACAACCGGAGCCCTCCAAGCGCGATGCCCAACGGGCTCTATCCTGGGGGATCAGTTTTCGCTCCTCCCACACCACGTAGTGTTTACGACGGTATGCGACCACACATACCACCGTCCTTCCCGGGGTCGCTTGCTGGACGATTCGAGCTCCCACTCTTGCCATCCGCAACCCCGGAAGCCCCCTTTTAGTCGCCTCCTACGACAGGCAGGGGATACCGTAGCCCTATTCTAGTCCCGGAACTACAGGGACAGTCGCTGTTCCACCTATGATACAGAGCACCCCTTAAAGCGAAAACAAGCTCAATAATCGTATAGATAATGGTAATTTCATTTTGAATGTTATTAAAATTACAAACAAAAATTAGTATTTATGTGACATTGGATTATGTTAATATTGACTAACACAAGCCAATTTAATCATCGCATATTTATCACACATTGAAAAAAGTCAAACACAGCCTCAGTAAAAAATCACCCGTCCCTATAGAATTATCGATGAAAAAATATTTCATCATTTTAGATTAAAATTCCTAACATAAATCTATCCGTATCATAGGTGCTCTGTATCATAGGTGGACAGTCGCTGTTCCACCTATGATATAGAGCACCCCTTAAAGCGAAAACAAGCTCAATAATCGTATAGATAATGGTAATTTCATTTTGAATGTTATTAAAATTACAAACAAAAATTAGTATTTATGTGACATTGGATTATGTTAATATTGACTAACACAAGCCAATTTAATCATCGCATATTTATCACACATTGAAAAAAGTCAAACACAGCCTCAGTAAAAAATCACCCGTCCCTATAGAATTATCGATGAAAAAATATTTCATCATTTTAGATTAAAATTCCTAACATAAATCTATCCATAAAAACGTTGGTATGCAACCACTAAAGGCCAAAGGGAAGGCTTCGTTTTATAGCGCAATAATATTTAAGCTGTGGGCGGGGCTCCGGGAGGCCGACAATATATAAAACGGAATTTTTGTTCCCATGTTTATGGATTCCGAATGGGTTTTAATTAGCTTTTGGACACGGAACCGTGTAATACTTCTTTGTAAAACGCGATTTGGATTTTTGTAGATTATTTGCGTCGAAGAATATTTTTTTTACAAAACCTTTTTATGTAAATTTTCTTTTAACTAGCTAAGTATTTTATAATATTATTTTTAATCAGTCACACTGATTTTAGTTAGGACCACTAGGATCACGTTTTTAAGAAATATTAAATAACTATAAATTTTCTTCGTCTATTTAAAAGTCCTACATTATTTCTTAATATAATTTAGAAAATTATTACTCTTCAAAAGTATAACAACTTTAATCTTACACAGTTCATTATTATTTTTAATTAAAAAAAATATAAGTTATTCAACATATAAGTTATTGAAGGTGGTAGAACCCTTTGTGGTTCGACTCCGGCGGCACCACCGCCACACCTATTTCTACCTAATAACAGCAGTGTTAGGCACTGCTGTGTTCCGGTTTGAAGAGTGTGGTAAGGGAGACAGACTTTTCCGAGGCGTTCCAGCGTAGTCCTCAGGGGTAGCGGCGCATCTGTGGCCGACCTCAGGTAGGAATATCTGATCCTATCTGGGTTCATTACAGATGTCCATGGGCGGCAGTAGCCACTTACCATCAGGTGGACTGCATGCTCGTCTGCTACTCTTATATTATAAAAAAAAAAAAAAAAAAAACATTTATAAACTTGAATCGAAGTTCTATTAATAATCGTTACATAATGGCATTCAACTCTTCTCACAAGAATTTAAGGTATCAAATTACAACAAAAATATAAAGACAGGCGGTAAATATAAAAGAGCTTCCACTTACGAAACAGTCGAGTATCGACACTTAACTTTTCTCTCTATATCAAGCGTACACGATTCTTTTACGAGTGGAGTTTTCGTATCCTCTCCATATTACATAATACAAACTTTTTATTACACCTTTGATTAAAGTATCCAATAGGGTAAGAAGTAAATGGGGACGACAAATTACGTCTGTAAGGCTGGTTGCACACTGTTTATAAGGCTAACTTTATGTAGGTTGTATCGTAAAATTATTAGCCATACAAACCTAGTGCGTTTTATAGTTCTTAGGTTAGCTACTTTTGACGTACAGAGCTTAAAAAAAGAAGAACTTAAATAAAATCCTTCAGCCCTCCGTATCGAATATGGTATAGGTTTTTGTATGAGAATGAAGTAAGTATACAAATGGGCATGCAGTCCAAGTGACGTCATCACATCTGTTACCAACTCCTGAGGATTAGGATGACTGTCCTATATTTCAGTCACTTTTCCAACGAAACGCAAGAATTACGATTATCCTATGAAATCAATTACAATTAAAGTCTATCGACTACCTACAGTAACCACCTATCATTCACAATTTCTATACTTAAAAAAAGACAAAATCGTAATATTATGGTTACCTCGCTTGGTAGACCTTTTTCCAAGTGACTTTGATCATACAGCTGGGAAGAACAATCCCATTTTTATTATAATTGAAGGATGTAAACGATGCATTCATGCAAAGACAGACTTAGATTACAGTCGTAAAAGATCACTATAAATAAAAATGAAAATAAAAAATAAAGCCGTCTATAACATGTAACTATTTTATGAGTTACGTGTATGTACGGCCTTACCGCCATAAAAACCTTCGCAGATAGCCGGTGGGCGTCCATCGCTCGGCCATGGGTCGCGAGGGAGTCAAAATACAGCATTATTTGTAGTAAGCATCAATCCTGAGACACAGGCTAGACTGTTTGCGAATCGCAAAATATATCGCGATAAATTAATACAATTCCATATGAACTCAATGACTTTCAATACTCGTATTTAGCGAAATAATTGACAATCTTAATTATAATCTCATTAGTGTCGCGTCGTACAAAGATATACCGATCTAAGGCACAGAAAGTTCCAGATTCCAAAAAATACAAATTGGACAGGAATAGATATATTTTTTTTTCTTTATTTAGACAATTTATATCTATGGCACCCATAACACGGAGTATCTGAGTGGTGGGTAATGAGAACCTTCAAGGCATTAACTATAAAAGGAAACTTAGATATTGAAAGATATAATATTTAAGATATTCATGATTAAATAATAATATATTAAAAGATTTATTAAAGACATAAAACCAACTTGCTGGTGTTATTGGCTTTATGAATGATTATGTTAACTAAGCTATAAGCTAATTAATAATAATCTTAAAACTGCATCTGTGTTTTTGTATCAACATTTTAAAACGAACACAACATTTTCGTTCTTTCTTGTTTTATACCTTCTAAAATCAATTACAACACCTACACCGTACGTCTATAAGTCTTTGCAGCCGTCCCGAGGTGTTACCGGCATTAGTGCAGTAGAATTGCATCCGGGCGAATCGATAACTCCTCGCCACCTTACGTCGTGCGAGCATTCTTACCTGCCAGCCAACGCGGGGAAATTGAGTTTCATCTTCATTAGCTCTCACTCCGAGGACTGGAAAGCATTTGGAATCCAAGGGACGTGCCGTTTGGCTTTTATTTCCTTGGTTGCCTGTGCTTTTATTTTAGATAAAAATCTATCTAATTTTAAGTGGTGTTAACATTAGTTTGCACTCCTAACTGATCAGATTTTGTTAAAAACTTTGTGTGGCCACAATAAGATTCAATTTGTCGTTTCATTACGTTTTGTTTTTATGTTTACTGCATTTTTACGGGATGTTTTCTAATTTCTAAAACCTTATACCTGTTATTATTACTCAATCTATATTTTTTTACTTAACAAAGATCGAAATATGAGTATAAAGAAATTGTCAAATCTTTAGTAACCAAAACTTTGAATAAGTTGTTTTTTGTTGGTAATGGATAATCTTCAGATTAAAGCACTGTCATATTGTCTACAAAGATTTCCGAAAATAATTAGTAGTTCAAAAACAGCGAAAAGGAAATAGAAGGTCTTTTAATTTTAGAAACAGACACTTTAATTAAATTAAATTATTATATACACATTGCATTAACATGCGAACGTAACTTATACGGGGGTTTTGAAAAGAATTCACAAGAAGCAAGCCCCATCAACATAATTAAGGTACGTGCTTAATATCAAAACTTCCTAATGGATTTGAAATTTTACATTTATTAGCGGGGCCGGTGTAATCAATTTACATTATGACAAACTCTAGGCTTGACGTCGACTCAATGGAGATGAAATATTAATTAATTCGGGCTTTTAAGTAGCTATTTGATGGTGATGTTTATTTTTAATTAACGGTGCAAAGGTTTTGTCGAGTTTAGGTGTGGATGGAGATGTGTTTTCGAGTTTTGATAAGAGACTAAGTTCCATCCATCCATCCTTAAAAGTTATATTAACTATAATCAAAATTGTCAATACAAATTTAAAAAAAGGTCTGGTAAGTAAATCTAGAACCAAATATTTCAGATTATTTTCTAATTTTGTAAAAATTGTTAACTTACAATATTAGCCTCAAAAACATAACATTCATGTTTGTTTAAAACTTTAAACCAATAATTCATCCTCTTTTTATTTAATTTGTATTTTTATTTAGAGTATGTAAACATGACTTTAAAGTAATATTTTTACGCAGAATTTTTAACCTAGACACAGACAATTAATTTCTAGAATTATAGTTTTCAAATCGTATAGATTTTACAATATACTTGTAGGTATCTCTTCCCTCGTTAGCACCGAATAAAACTAAATACGTATTAACCCATGAAACCCACGGCCACTTATTTACAAAATCACTGTCTGATTAATCCGCATTCTATTTTCTATGGCAAAGGATCAATTCGGCAGAACAACAGGGCGCCGTATAAACCCACTTCCCTTTGATTGGGGCTTAAAAAGGCCCCACTAATCCGGCCCCGGGGCAGTTCGGACTACGCCGATAGTTCCCGGCTATATTAAAACGGGATGTACATACAGTTTACACATAAAGTTCGGAGTGTTTTGTGAAGAGGCGGCTCTTAAAAGATTTTAACGAATATTATGTGTTCATTGCTATAAAACCTCCCTATATACCTATATACACACGTGAATATACACATTATACCAATACACTAAAGTATACTTCACCAATTTCTGCTTTATAAGTGTAATGTTAAGCTTGATGTGTGTTATTTCTGCGTTAGCACATATTTGAAACCACAACACAGCAGTACTTAAGACTACTGTTACAAACAGGAATAAATGTAAGCCTCCACAGTCAAACAGCGAAGAAGTCTACCTTCAAAACAACTAGAGATAATAAACATATTCATATCACAGTAAGCAGAGATATGAATGTGGTTTCCATTAATATTGGTCTAATAGCCTGTCTAGCCGGTAAATTAACATCGGTTAATGTATTTAGTATTCAAATTCCGAAATTGACTGAGCCCACAAATAGTGATACGTCTCATTTAAATTAGTTTTGTATGAACCGCAAAGCTTAACCACTCCCCGCCAACCGCGTGGGTTATTACTAAATATATTTTATGAGGGAAACTCATTTGCGAATGTAGGTAAAGTGTAATCTATACTTATATTATAAAAAGGAAAACTTTGTTTGTTTGATGTAATGAATAGGCTCAAAAACTACTGGCATGATTTTAAAAATTATTTCACCATTCGAAAGCTACATTTTCCACGAGTAACATAGGCTCTATTTTATATTAAATATATTTGATAAATAGATTTTGAGGCGGTACAAAGTTTGCCGATTCAGCTAGTGTTATAATATAGTAACAAGTAACTCTCATAATAAACTTTTTAATAGTATCTGAGGTTTGCAAAAGAGTAAAGATTAAATAAAATTAACTACAAGGTTTAAGTTCGCATATACAAGGAATAAAATTAGATCTTTGTTGTAAAATTAGTAAAATTATTAACAGAGAATTAACGATTAACATAATATTATTAATGATTACACGCACTGATCCTAAATTACATTTTTAATGAGAACTCTTACAAAGAGCGTAAACATTAATCACAAAATATCTTTAACCGATCTGGAAGAATGATTTATACTTTCTGTAACTGTATGTATAAGGGTACCTACTGCGTAAGGATTTTCGAAAATTCATCCGATAAAGGGATCAAATGGAAGATGAAACGTTGTCCTAGTATAAGGCTCTTTTTCCTAACGTATATCCGACAAAGGTAAGCCGATGTGCGTTAAATTCACCAATAGAATTGCTTGATTTTTATTATTTAGGACTAGGAGAAATAGAAAGAACAAAACTATTTTTTTTTATGAAATACGAGCTAAGGATACATGACCAGTCCAATTATAATATATACAGAGCAGAGACCAGTGATTTTTTTTTTTTACACTAGGATTCCCTGTATCGTGGGTGCTATGGACACACACATAGACAAATACATAAACACATAGACCCAGAAACAGAAATCTAAATTCATCATTTAGAAATCTGTCTGGCCGGGGATCGAACCCGGGACCCTCTGCGCGTCAGATCGACATGGTGACCGCTCCGCCACGCGGGTCGTCGCGGATTGTGAAATAAATGCAAATATACTATTACCGTTTTTTCAACGTATGTGACCGTTATGACATTTACATCTTACCCTCCGCAAATCTTACCGAATATGTAGGCTCCGAAAATAATTGCCCCGCACGGCGAATCTAATCAAAAATCGACGAATAATAGGATGGCTCTCAAAACAAATTCACATGGACATTTGATCTCGTATTAAATAATGAAAATACAGGACGAGCGGGCAATTGTTGGAACAAGCCCTCGGACCCTTATTGAGAGTGCGGTGGAAGAAACAGAAAACTCCTTTTACTATAATTGGACGATGAATAATACAAGAGGCAGTTATTGCAGGCCGAATTTCGAATAAATAAGCGTTTCTCGAATTGGCCGGTTTACCTTCGAAGGTATTTCGCTTTGTAAGATCGCCAGTCATCGTGATTGGGGTAACTATGTGTGACGTCATCGTGACTGGGTCCACAGATAATAAAGCGTGAGCTAAGGGTTCTGTTTATAGTCTATTATTGTCAGTTATCTACTTGTTGGACCGTTTTTATTGAGGGCGAAATTGAGTATTTCGAAATAGTTTTAATGTTTTTGAAAGGTCCAATAGGCGAACAAGCATGCGGTCCAAAGTCACAAGCAATTTTGTGGTTCGACTCTAGTGGCACCACCGCCACATCGATTTCTACCTAATAACAGCAGTGTTAGGCGCTGCTGTATTCTGATTTGAAGGACGTGGTAAGGGAGACATACTTTTCCGAGGCGTTCCAGCTTAGTCCTCAGGGGTAGCGGTGCATCTGTGGCCGACCTCAGGTAGGAATATCTAATCCTATCTGGGGTCGATTACAGATGTCCATGGGCGGCAGTAGCCACTTACCTGGACTGCATGCTCGTCTGCTACTCCTATATTATAAAAAAAAGTATGGCTCCCTTACCACACTTACCCGGAATACTTAGCTGTTTTAAACAGCAATAGGGAGCCGGTAGTATCTGGAGTCGAACTTAGGTTATATTCTCGTAATATAATACGAAACAACCTAAAATCTATTCTATTATGCTATATTTTCACTATTTCATCATAAACCATGTCCCGACGTTCATATTTCAATAGCAATGTACCTGCAAGTAAGCTAAGCTCTATTCAGCTGTAATTACACCCGACTCTACATTGAAAATCAAAAATGGCGCTGTAACTGTGAATAGAAATAATTACCACGCCTTAAGCTTGTAATTGCTAATCAAATGCCTGAAAGGAAACATTAAAGTCACAAATTAAACACCTGTTTTATGAGATTTCTTCATGCTGTTGTAAGATTTCCAATTAATTACTTTTTAATCATTAAGGGTCTTTAAGACAAAATTATGTTTTGTGATAAATAAATTAAAGGTTTTGACTTTCCTTTCTTTTTCAATTAATTCCCGTGTGTAATTATTTAATATTTATTATAGTAAAAACCTCTCCTTTTTGTCTACTACGCAAATATGATAAGATAAAACGTAAACTTATATTAAATTTTAAATGTTTACGTTTTTACAACTGTGTGAAAAACTGAATTAATATGTGTTATTGTGTACATAGCTAAATTCAAGCAATATAGGTAATCCAGTAAAGCAGAAGACGAGCTTACAGGCCACTTAATGTAAGTAGTGTCGTCCGCGGACATCTGTAATTAAACCGAAACAGGTTAAAGTCTTACCTGAGGTCGGCCACAAATGCACTACTACCCCTGAATTAAGTCGGAACACCTCATACTCCATACCATACACTACAACCATAACACAGCGCTTAACTCTGTTACTTAACACTTTACACTTAGCACATTATGAGACGGAAATTTCAACAAGTAAAAGATTTACTCCTTTTGCAAAAATGACATTCAAGTGCGTAGACATCGACAATACAAACACGTCGTCAATCGATTACTGTATCACCGCTGGGCACGGGTCTTGTCTCAAATTTATTGATCTTTAGTCCACCGCACACAGACTTCACACATATGGAGATTATTTTTCAAGAATTAATAAAATACTTTCTAGCGTTGCTTTCTTTCAACGGTAAAATAAGTGATAAATAATATCCAATACGCATTTCGAAAAATGTGTGCCAAGGATTCGAATACAGAACCCCATTGAGAGCCCAAGTTAACCACTAAACTATCATTGTCGGATACGAACAAACGAATTAAATAATTCCCGTTCAAATTAGAGGCACACAAACCTTATGAAGCTCTTAAAATCAAAACTAAAAGCCTATAATAAAACCTGCGGAATCACCGTACAAAATAAGCACTATAGCGGGCCCCACTACAGGCCATTCTCCTTTATAGACGAATAAACTTTAAAAGATTCCAATTAAGTTGGAACTACATAAGACGGTACACACGAGGCGTTTAAACGCCCGTTCATGTTGTTGTATTAGATATTGTTATTGTTATAATAGTTTTGTGTAATCGGTGCGAAATTTGCAAATTTCATTTTTTTATATGTTACAATCTGTTCGTATAAAAATATCACTCGCATAATGTAGTACATTTTAAAATGTGTGTGTAATTAGAACATTTATTGTCATTATTTATGGAGCGAAATAATACTTCGTAATATCATAATTTATTGAACAGGAATAATGTATTAAACAGCGCATGATCAGGAATAGACTATGAGATCATTCACTTAAAAATATTTGGTACCATTAAGTACCATAGCTGCTCCATAAGACTGTATATTCACAACTAAAAGACACAAAATTAATTAATCCAAATTCGAACCCACGATCCCAAAGCAAAGTAACCTACAGCGCCAGACAATGCAGTTAATGAACAAACCTATCTTCATAACCGATAATGTTATTAATAATAGGTATTAATACCGGAGTCCACCCGCCCCTTGCGATAAAGCCTTATGGGAGACTACACGGCCCGCTCTTAAGGAACAATGCGATATAAGCTGCCTTCGACACTACCCCATTTATATGAGGGGATTAGAACCGACCTCCCTAATAAAGCAGACGTAAGGTTGCTATTACACTAAGGTGGTTGGTACGATTTTGTAAGATTTTATGGTATTGTTCATAGTGTTGTGGTTTTCCTTATTACAAATCATTATGGTCAATCTGTTATTACATTACTGCTGGCACGAATCTCTAAGAATGAGGTCGTAGTCCACTACCTTGGCTAAGTACAGATCGGCAGACAGTTCACATTACTGTGATGTAAAAAAAATATATTAATTTGAATCTGAAGTAAGCACGCCTTCTTAAAGGTCATTTATTTTCTGACGACCCGCGTGGCGCAGCGGTAACCAAACCGGTCTGACGCGCAGAGGGTCCCAGGTTAAATCCCCGGCCAGACAGACATCTAAATGATGAATTTAGATTTCTGTTTCTGGGTCTGGGTGTTTCTGTATTTGTCTATGTGTGTGTCCATGGCACCCACAACACAGGGAATCCTTGTGTAGGACTGTGAGTGCACAAGGCGTGTGTGTGTGTTTCTTACTGTCGCTTGTATGTGACCTACCTTAAGTGACCTACCAAGGTGGTAGAACTCTTTAATGCCTTTATTATTTGATCACTTTCAGCTTGATTGATTGAAAAAAATACCTAATATACCACTTTTTACTTAGAGTGATTCCTTTTTATATACCGTAGTTCTTTGTTCAAAACTTCTTTAATATGAAAATTAAAAAGATATTGCGAGAAGACTTTCACGATCCGGTAACATGTACGGTTTCTGACTACGTTAATACTACGTTCTTGTTAAGTTTACGGATACCTTAAAAATAAGCTTTCAATTTACTGGAATGATTAATATTTTCTCTTGAAGAATTTATTTATGACTAAATCATGTCTCCTTCTTCGTTTGCAAATTAAATTGAAGCAAACATTATGAACTTTGCTTCAAAAGGTTATGAACATTTGCTTCATTTAAATTTAATGTTTTTGTTCGATAAATTAACAAATGAATTATTCATTTGTATGTGGGAGATTGCTTCATTTTATATATAAATATTCCGTTTTTAAAATCACATGATATTAATTTCGAACTACCGCTCCGTATTAACAATAGGCTACCTGTATCATGGTATAAAAAAGGGATGCGCTACTGTCAACAGATCTGAGAAGTTATCCAATAGTGGGCACGGCACGGTGGTGCTCTGAACTGTTTGGTATTTTGCTTAAGTGTTATAGTTACTATGGTGACATTAACGCTTATTCATTTAATTATTTTAACTATATTTTTAATAAATATTGGTTGAATTAGTTGAATCGAAATACCAATGTAGATCTATCTACCGGCGCGCCCACAAGTGCTCTCCTTGACTGAGACAGCTTCACGTGCTCTTTAGCACAGATATACTTATAAACAATCATACTGAATTATTAATAGAGGTATAACACCATAACTTTTACATAAATAGTCACTCATCTGATAACTGACCTCGTTGATATTTATGACACACATAATCAAGATAACTAATAATCGTTGCCTGGTATATTTTCGAAGGAAACTTATATTTCCTTTGTAAACGAACGATATCTATTTAATACCAAGTACTAAGGGTTTATTCCTTAAGATAGCCTAGCATATTTATGAAGAAAAAGAATCCGCAGAAACATATATTTCCTTTGAAAAAAACCCTGTCTATTTGATACCAAGTACAAAGGGTATATTCCTTAAGATAGGCCTTAAACACAGCTTTGTGTGATGGAAAGTTTAATCGCCAGCGACCAATCACACCCCGGCGTTTCAATTAAGCGGCCGCGGATCTGCGGGCCACGCTAATTGGACCCCGTATCGAACTATAAACGTAAGAGAATTCCCTAGTAAATAAAGGAATTTCTGTCAATAGGCCTTCCCTTTGTTAACAAAAGATGTTGAGTAGCTACAAAGAGGTTGATTTTTACAAGAAATGTTTCAAACTCCGTCTATGAAGAAAATTTTCGAGGTGGGCTTAATAAAATAATACAATAGCTGTTATATTGATTAGTTATTGGCATAGATTTTTTCGACAAGATTATAATGACAAACGAGAATACAAACCATCTAACGGTGTGGTATCTGCTGCCCATGGGTTTTATCTGAAGTCTTGTCTATCAAAGTCTGAGATGAAGTCTATTCTATCTGAAGTCAGTTGTCACTGCTGACGACTAAAATGGTCGACGCATGTGTAAGTCACTCGACAATCGACATCCGCACCTTTCCACCGAAACTCAAAAACTGCTTCACGCTAGTTATAAATATGGCAGTGGTACCTCCGAAAAGCTCTACCAGTATTGCCTTCCTGAACATTCATTAATATCAAAGCTACAACCATAAATAAGTATAGATATCTCACCGCCTTGTAATTGAAGGAAGCAATTAAATGGCTTAAACGGCTGACAATTTGTCAGCCATTTAATGGCTGTCATGGTGTAATTTACGCGGAACATTGCCGACATGTGCAGTTAAGTGGTGTAAAAACACGAAATCGAAGAAAAAGTGGCTACAACACAGGAATCACTGCAAACTCGGAACTACACAGAACTACCTCTAGAATGACATACGCTTTTATCATATAATGGCTTGAATAAAATCAATCGTCTCGACATTTCGGACTCCAATTTACTGCAAGCCTCTCCGTGCAAGCTAACAACGAGGTTAGGATGTCGTTTCACAGAACGTCGTGACACAAAGGCACATGCAGACACGAATTTCACGGACACAAATAGGCAGTCGGCGTTGCATCGTAATAGACACATGCGAGACATTGACACATCTGTAACGAGAGATACGGATTTTGACTGAATGCAATTTAATGAATTTACATTTATAGGTAGACATATACGACTACCTCGTAATCTTATAAGTTTTACGAATATCTGTATATTGATTTTCAACTCACAAGTTGTAACTGCCGAATAATAATAAACTATTTTATAAGTTTTTCAAATACTTTATAAGAATTCAGAATGTAAGACTTTATACGAAATTCACAAAGTAATAAATAAATCAATTAATAAATCAAACGCAGAATATGACATAATATTGATTTGTAGATTGTTTTGAAGTTACGTAAGTAAGATACTTTTAGGAGTTATTAACAAACAAATTAATAATAACACTTACATTAACTTTCACAAGAATTTACGAAAAAGATGAAATACTGCAAAGCTATGAACACCAATCAATTATTTCATGTTATATTTAATTACCGACAATTTTAATGTAAAAAGTTATTTATTAACCTTGTAGGCATCGAAAAAACTAATTTTATTCTTTCAAACTAATTTTTACGTACTTCATAGATTGCAAAAAAACAAACAGCATCAATATGTGCGTCACGGCGGCAACAACAGCCATAAATCGCAGATCCGCAGATAAGCCCCGGATCCGATGGCGATTTGAAAAACAGATCCGGGGACAGCCGGCCAGTGGGGCATTTGTAATTGCCGCTTGTTATGTTGACCCTTACCTACTTCGCAAACTGTTTTATTATTAACTAGGTACCGTCAGCAGATTTATGAAATATGTGAAAACAAATTAAATAACACGAGCACTTACAAATGGTCAGTGCAATATTTTTAGTTTTTTGCAATCAGATTATACAGTCCGATAGGAAAAATCAATCTTAACCAATAATTGTACACCAAAGTTGGAACCAATTCTAAAAACATTAGCTCCAGAACGCCTACAGTTCCTATCACATTCAAACTCAGTTTAATGTATGCCACGTCACCCGAGAGCATAACTAAGTGTCAGAGCTGCAACAGGAAGGCCTCGGTCACTGCGCATTGTCCCCACCTCCTCCCGGCCATTAGCCGGGGCTCGGCAGGAAGCCGTCTGCTGTTAATAACAGTTGATTCTCATCTGCTGTCCGACCATTCTGTTTGGAGGTTCCGCCCTACGTCACGTTACTAGGAAATGTTATGATTGTCATCTGGGTTGAATTACGAAGTTATCAACGCATGGCATTTATGTTAACTACGCTCGTGTTTACGGTAGAGTGCTTGTAATGCAGTTTGAGACGCTTGGCATATGAAGTTATTTTGGCTCGTGTTGGGTAAAATGTTCTATAATAACAGTGCCAACTGTTGTGTTCTAGTTTTGAAGGAGGACAATGCACCTTATAAGAGATGCCATCGTCGTCCCATCACTGGTCCAATCCTGAGCACGGGTCTTTTCTTAGAGTGAAAGGAGTTAAAACCATAGTCCACCGCGCTGGCCATGTGCGGATTAGTGTCTACTAATCTAACTAACTAACTAACTATTGAAGTCTTTCAACACTTTCAAGATTTTTTAAAAACGTCTAGGTTTATCCTCAGTGTGTTTCGTCGCCGTTAAAGCAAGTAATAATTAATATATTACAGGTATTCTAAATTAATCTTCCGTGGTCATGCATCTGCCGAACTTTAATAGCAATTCGATTCAATTCGAAGTTGTATTTATCTATGAGCCTATGAGTCTATAAGTGGTTGTAATTTAGACGTAACGCTCGTTTACTAAATCATTTTTGTAAAAAAGAAACTACTCACGCATAAATTCCCGACACGTAAATGACGGTATAATTTACTGAGAGTGTAGTTAAGTAACAACAATTAACGGCTTTACAACAGAATGTTAATAGAACGTAACACTAAATTTAATGTATAGCTCCCGGGCCGCGGTACGGACAAACTGTGGGGGAAACGACCTATATTTTATTACGTTTACATATAATAAGTATGAAAAGATTGTATGTCTGTGTGTTATTTTTTTAGTAAAGGCTTTGTGATAAAAAATTAAATGATGCAGATAAGGTGATTGCAACATGTTTATGTATACTGTAATGTTTAGTTTGTTTTTAAATAAGTACGAATGTAAAAATTATCAAGTATAAAACTCCTGTCAATTTGATACCTACATTTTTCATTTTCTATAAAATAGTCGTTTCTGGATTTTTTATAAATTTATTTAAATTATATTTATTTATAGCAGTTATAAATATGCAAAAAATCTCCATTTTTTACAAACAAACTTTAAAAGAAATATCTCAATATCCATATGCTTAGATACCCCATTAATTATGCCACGATGGAAAAAGTTGAAGTTTAGGTAATAACAACATACAAAGTAACATTCAGTTAAACAAATATTACATTACATAAATAAATATTACATTTCATTAAATAAAGGAGACACACAAATTATTTATTATATTCTACATTCATCGTAATAAATCCTCGCAATCAAACTATTTACGCATAAACCTACCAACGCGTAATTTACGTTACAAATTACAAGATAAAGTGTAGTTATGCAACAACAATAAAGAGAGTTACACCGGCGTTAATTGCACGCTACATTGTAACGAATGGGCCCCGAATCACGGTATGAGCACGCCGCGGGGACGACACGATTACGTCGTAAAGTCTTATCTTTAACCTTTATTATCTGCTGTAAATATATTACAATCACAATTTCGCCTCTCTAGATGTTTTCTTAAAAAGTTAATTACATTGACGTAATGTAATGTGTTTGGTTCTAAGTAACAATTTACAAATTTCTTTCTGAATAAGTAACTTTTAAGCTACCAGATTTTGGATAAATTTTATTGTTATTATACTCTCTAGTCTAATCTAGAAAAATTACCGCAAATAACCCGCAAGTAATTCTCGTTATAAATTACAAGTGAAAGTGAAACCTTGCAACGTTATATTATGTAATAATTTACAGCGCGTTCATTTCGCGTTACTTTGTAGTGTATTACACCAAAACTAGTATAAACAAGCCACTTTATAAATGATTTGTGTTTTTCTTTCATAAAAATTGTATTACAATTACTATTATCTTCAACATTTTAATATATTAATTCTATTCCAATATTGAAACTTAAGCAAAAAATAAAGTTAAGAGCATCGTTGTTAAGAATTGATATTTTAGATCTGTAACTAATTTGTACTTACGATATTACAGTTCGGTAGTACTATTTCTGAAGCCCCAAAAAGAATAATAGTAAATTATTTTTATATCATTTCTCATTTATTTGTTCATATCATTAGCTCTAGTTAAAAGTTTTCCCCAATCATTACCGCGATTCCTAACACCATGTTACAATAATGGTGTAAACTTAGCTCATTTTAAATATCGGTAACATATTAAATTATTCCACGATAACAGCAGATTAAAATCATATGCTAGCACAGGTATATTTTATTACGCAATCGTGTCGACCCCAGCTTCCACACGCCGTAACTCAAGCGTTTTGTTACAGTGTAAAGTGTAATTAACGCGGCTTGCGTACTTGAATGGCTACACTTTCTCATAGGTATTGCATACACTTTGCCTTTAGATGTATTACAGTGTTTTACTGGCTTTTAACCGAAATTTTGTGTGTATGCTGGTCTATATAATATAACCCTTTAAGCCCAAAATATTTCATCATACTTAATCCAATCGGTTTTGCATGACACATGAACAAACAAACAACAGCTCGATGAAGTATCAAAAAGCTACCTTAACACTAACTTAAGAACAGGGGGTAACTTATCATATAAATCGTCCATCAAATTTTATTAAATAAAAAATAAAATAAATAATAACCTACTTGTATTTCCCTTATGAAATTATTTAAAATACGTGTATTTTTAATTAATAAACAAATGTAACTTTAACGATTGTATCTTAACTTTTATCTTTAAATCGTTGTCAGTAAACGATATATAAATCAAAATATAACTATGGCTATAAAAGTAGTTGGAGCTATAACTGCGTCCTGTCGTGGTCGGGTGCGACGCGGGCCCATTCCTCAGTGTAAGTGCAATTAACGCGCCACGGCTCTCGAGTAATTGTCGTTGAATAACTACACTTTATCTTGTAATTTACACTGATTTATGAGTTACGATTTATCATTGTCGTAAAGTATTAATGTAATTCATAATTATACTAAGTATTTTATAGGTATTAAGTATAACATGCTCTACATTTTCTTTATACGAACCTTAGTTACCTTGATGGTAGGGGGAGGGAAGAACATTTTCCCCTAGATCTATCTTCCCCATCTCTTATCTTTGTTGATAATGTTTAAGTAGTCACAATTGCGAATACACTATAATGATGGCAAAAAAGATGGTAATAGGCTTCCTATTTCTGAATTTTTGCCTCATTGTAGATTTCGTGGGAAATTTAATTATGAGTGTAGATATCAGTAATTTTTACTCGTTTACATACTCGTACATCAAAATATTTCATAATTAGGTACTATTTGAATTTAGTTAGCAAACAAAGCATAATTCATTTGCGACCAACATTCGAACTATCACACAGGGATTATTTACTGTTTAATAGTTCGAATATAGCATTTGGTTTATCATCTGATAGCTAGCACGCCTGCAAACCACTTCGTTGAAGGAACCTGAAACTGAGGTCGAACAAAGCACGATGCCACGAAATTAAATGTAAATATTGAAGCGCAAACAAACGGAATTGTAGCCGGCATTAATAATTTTAACGATCGAATGATTCAATATTCGTGGACGCGACAGTGAATGTAATTTAAAACATAATTATTAAAAGCGTTTAATTACGCGTCCGTACACAGTGAGGAAATCACAATTCCGGCGCACGGCGGAATCGCACGGAACGATTTATGTGGCGATTTGCTTTTTGTTTCTAATTACAACGAATTATTTAGCAAACGTTAAACCTTGTCAGGGGTCGTATAGGTGATTTTAAACTCGATATGGCTATTAATATGTACTTTCCTTTACTAAATCAACATAGGAACTCTGAGTCTTGAGAGCTAAATAGATTTCGATTACAAATGTTGAAAACAAACACACTGAAATCTTTAAATTAAGTTAAAAATTAAATGCGTGTATTCAATAATAAAAGTACTGCAATATTACAATTAAATTATACGAAGAGCAATCTACTTCTACAGATCATAATTGTATTAGATAAGTACAGTTACTTAACATTTTTAAAATTAACACTGCTACCGCCGCTAAGAAGCCGATCACAATTTTCCAAATAAAACGCATATTATTGTTTCAAATTTAAAGCTACAAATCATTTGAAAAACTTATTCCAATAAACAAAAGTAAATGCTTATACCCTTCTATTCTCCAAGATAAACAATTAGAAAATCCGAATAAAGTAATAATTCCTTTGATTAAATTAAACTTTTAATAAGTTAAAACATTCATCCGTTAAAAACTGTTTCATCAAAACGCAATTTCAAAACAGTTCGTTAACGAAAGAGACGGTTAGACAGAACAATTCAGATCATTACAGTTCAGCTACTTAACATTTGAATACGGAGACAATTAGAGTAAGTGGAAAGCTATAGCCACTAAGTCTGTGCGGAGGAAGTTCGGGGCGGTCTCGGCCGATGCATTTTTGGATGTCGGCCCAAAACTTGTTGCATGAGGCAAAACACCTGTTGCTTGCGACAGTCGGGCCTACAGCCTACGGACATGATATTTTTGCTAGGGATGGCGATTCTTTCCAAAAAATTCGAAATGTAATAAATCGAGTCACAAAAAATCGAGGCCCGAAGAATTGATTCTCTTCGATCTTACCAGCTAAGAAAGGGCGAAGATAGCGAAAAAAAGTCATCAGGACGAAACAAGCACTAAAATGCGTATCCATTAGCAAAAAATGTCTATAATACGCTGAACCAAGTTGGAAAAGATCGACTCTCGCTCTTCTGGGATTAAAAATCGATTAATTGCTGGAGATCGATTAAAATAATCGATATATTTGCCCCAAAAGATTAATTCTTCGATTAATCGATGTCAGATCGCCATCCCTAATTTTTGCGCTGGCGATACATAATGAATGCGCTCGGCGTAGTTCGCATTGTAGTTGCCACGGAATTGCCTCCCGGGTTAAGGGTTTACATTTTTAAGAGGCACGCTCAGCGCTCAACCCTCCGTTTACAGAGCTTTGTTGTGATTCTTTTTATGCAATGTTTTACGATTATCTCTGTGTACTTTACGTGATTCCAACGTTTGTTTATGTTTTAATGATGTAATAGTAAATACCATTTTAAACGAAAGATGTTTGTAACCAAAAACTGATCTCTATGAAATCTGTATAGTTATTAATTTATGAAAAATTTACTATGAATTTTGGTAATTTAATCAAGATGTTATTTCTCTAGAACTTTTATTGTACTTGTATTATAGTCATTACAATTTTAAGTAATCTCACAATCTCATTCAATACCGTCGTAGTACGACACGTCTAGCATGATTTCTATGTCTACTTGATTTTTTAGAATAATAAAACACGGTTATTTCAGATTGCCTGTCAAATATACGGAGATTATAGCTTATAAATAATTATAGATTTTCCCATAGATTAGTAAAGATACTTCGCCGCCTTGAAATTGAATGAAGCCACAAACGGCTTATTAGTAAGTTCTTTTTTTGAATTCTTGACAAATAAAAACATTTTTAGAGAAAATTTACGAATAAATAACTAATACTGCGAAATTTACATAATAAATAAATAATTATTTCAAATATTTTAGGGACATTTTAGCATGGAGACGTGGCAAAACTTTTTTACGTAACTATTTCAATTGTCAAAACTGGTTACATTTTCTTGTTAGGAGTGAGTAATCTTTACTAATCTACGGGTTTTCCTAACAACCCTTGTGCCCAGAACTAAAGCAAACAGAATTCAATTCTATATAGATTCTTAAACCCGATACATTTAATCGCCATATTATCTCCAAGTCACCATTAATAACCACTAAAACAATAACCAGAATATGGCGTGATATCGCCAAAGTTAGCGAGGAAATAAATTAAGGAATTAGTTGGCTGTCGCCAGCGATCCCTATCGCCACAATCTCGGGCGTAAGGTCGGGGAACAGTAGAACATCGTATCTGTAGCCACCATCTTGTTTGCCTTTCTAAATACAGAGATTTTAGTCTTTAACACTTAACCAGAGACATCGTGTAGACTTATTATTGGACCATTTTAAAATGACAACTTGCGTACAACTTAATTGGTGTTTACGTGATACGTAATCTTATATGTCACATAATACGAGTATATGTCAAACGCAATTGATTGCAAATGTCACGAACATATGTGCAAATCAACTTAGCCTTCATCTTCTAAATAATTTACATGGACGAATGAACACACACCATAGACAATATTACATATATTATTTATATTTATATTTATACTTTATATACATAGTTTAAAGTAATATAAAGTTAAGCTTCTTAAATTTATAAACTATGGCCATAAAACGAGTTTCAGTTAGATTTTAATGCAGTTATGAAAGATAAACGCGCAAAACAAACTTAATGTCATAGACTTAGTTTGTATATTTAACCCGCTGAGGTCATATATTCGTTCATACACCCTCATATGAAGCAGTCGTCCCTCACAAATAAAATGATAACAGAATGAATATATGATTTAACTCAAACGTTGAAAGTTTTAGCAAAAGAAAACATGTTTCACTAAAACAAACAGAACTTTATCTTGCAAACGCAGTGAAATAAACTTTAGTCTTTAACTACACTTTAGTTGACTCGAATAATTTCGAAGTTAAACTGTAGTTATATTTCTTGATAATCTAGTTTACCAAACCAGCTAATTAATGAACATTTATATAAATAAATAAACTAAAATTCTAGTGAACCGATTTCTTATAGATGTCAAATGTGTAATTGGTGTACTACCCACCTTTTGTATAATAAATATGAGATTCAATCAGTCTTATTTCGGGAGTGGCGTGAGGCGGACGTGTCGCAAGCGCACAAACACAAATGGATTGTTTCCTTAAATTCCAACCGCTGTGGTCGAATCTAAAGCCACAACCGTAACCAAAAAGATATCCTATTCCATGAGTTATTATAGCTTTCTAAAGTGAGGGGTAGGGGTCCAAAACAGTGTAGTTTCTCGTCCTATTTTTACGCGTAAGCTAATATAGATAAAAAAATTACTTATGCGTATATACAGGGTGAATTTTTAAAACGGGCCTTCAAGGTCAAATCCAAAACTATGAGGATTAGCGAAAAATGCTGAAAGCTAAAACTGGATCATTATTATTATAACTATTATCATTATCATTATAACTATTGACACCATGCACCCCACGCTTTTTTTACAATAAAAAATATTTTTATCTTATTTACACTATTCTTAATACAAATTTAAAAAAAAATATTTTCTATTTTTTAGTTGGATTTTCTATATAAAGTGTATTTTTTTAGTTTTTTTAAACTATTATTTATTTTTAAGATTTTTTCATAATTATTTGGCAGGTAAGTTTCCGCCATTCATTAATTTAAACATTGCGCGTATTATCAATTTTTTGGCCTAATATTTCAAATCATTCAAAAGTGGACGTTTTGTTCTCCAAGAATTTACATTTTTATGTTCGACACTTAGTTAAGGTTATTTTCAGGACCATTATAATAGATTTTCAACTTGTACCATTGTAACATTATAATAGAGTTCGTTTAATACAGATGTAAAGTTAACAATTTGCGAGAATGACTTTTTCGAGTCAAATCCGAGTGATTACTTAACAAACAGATATTGAAAATCATAGTCAACGCTTAAACGAAGTTGTAAACAACAACGAAAATAAGAATTTATTGATTAATCACTTATCTATTTTTATTAAAAAGTAAATCCTAAAAACGGCGGGAACATAATTGCCAACCTATTACTTTCTCATACTAAGCCGTTTGTCATGGCCATAACATCGAATAATTAGTTGATTAACCAACAAATTCTTCAATGTTATCACTTATGTATAGTCCTAAAGAATTATACATAAGTCATATGTTATGTATAATCCTTAAGGATTAGTATGCCAAGGTATGAAAAAATTAGTATTTTCTTCAAAATTTTCCTTTTCCTTTAATTTGTCACATAACATTACTTTCCAGATTTTGATCCTTATAAGCAACACTATCAGATAGTGGAATAATATAGAGGGTGTAATTTTTTTCAAAATGAACTCGTTCGATTCCCGGCTAGGGAAAAAGATATTTAAAAAAAGTAATGATGCAATTTTATTTTTGGAGTTTACTCCTTAAGAAACGATTTGAGTTATAAGGCCCGGTACGGAAATTTTATGAGGAGTAAAATCAAGTGTAACACGAAAAGTTGAGGCGTAACGGTAACCAAAATATGAATCAAGAGTGCTTTTATTAATTTAAAATACAGTAAGTTCAAATCCCATATGAAAGTAATTATTACAATAAAAATAATTAGCAATATATAAAACATTAAAACGTCATTAACTAATTTGTTTACATTTTTGCATAAATTAAGTTATAGGTTTGATCATTTATAAACACTGTGAAAAATATGAACATTGGCGCCATAATATGATTAACAATCTTTTATGAACGTTTTTAAAGAAGAGTAACATATAAAATCAGTAAGCAATTGAATAAGATATAATATTAGCAAAATAAGTTTTTAACATAAAGAGGCTTTTGTAAGTTACTGATATATTAATTTAACTTATAAAAATGGATGCATTATTGATCAGCACCATCTATCAACGATAAACGGGCAAAATCAAAACAATATTATTTAATATTTATTACAGAATTATTGCTAATGAATTATGTTCAAAATAAGTTATATAAAATTAGCAATACGTTTTAAATGAATTCTAGAATTATAAAACATTCAGAAACAATCCAAATTACATATAATAACATGTTTATTGAGTCTCATATAAATTTCATCCGTAAATTGCAACAAGGATATTTTATAGATGGCAAAGAAATTATAATTATTAAGTTTTAAGTTATAAAACGTTTAACATTGTTTTAAATATAAATAATTATATTATATGAAAATTTACTTTAATATAAACAATTATATTAAGTTACCATTATAATATTTGGAACCAAAATACATAGATTGATAAACTTGCAAACTTACAATTTATAAAACTTGCCACTAGATGGCGCTATTTTATATTATTTTGTAACATACTTTATGTAATACGCATTATTGAAGTAATATAAATAATCCGAATAATAACAGATATATGTTTGTTTCTCTTATCATTTTAGCAGATGCGTTCATTTACCTACCCTTTTTTCTATTCGATATATATCATAATTATCATTCGTAAGGAGTAAACTCCAATCGTGCGTCGTAGCTGACACACACACACTTTTCTAAGAATAATTTATCAAAATCGGTCTCGTAACTCCTTTCAGAATTTTTCGCTAATCCTTATAGTTTCGGATTTGGCCCTGAAGGCCCGTTTTAAAAATTCACCCTGTATATGAGTTATTACTTTGCCCAATAAAGTTCCAGAGTTATCGTTAGAGAGTATCGTTAGATATTCGATTAATTCAAGAGAAAATGTTCTTGTTTCCAGGGGGCGTCCTCCAGCTTAGTGGTAAAATTCGCAGACACGGAGAAAGAACGACAGCTTCGACGGATGCAGCAGATGGCCGGCAACATGAGTCTGCTGAACCCTTTCGTGTTCAACCAGTTCGGCGCGTACGGCACCTACGCCCAAGTCATCTCTGAACAGGTTAGTTTTGGATCCCCTTATTATAAAGTTGATAATGTGATAAGTATGATAATCAACATTTTTATCTAGTGGACGTACTATCCACTTGATGTTAAGTAGTCACTATAACTTATGGACTTAAGTTGTAATGTTTATGATAGCTTATCGTAACTATCAAAGCACTGCAATACTGAGATTTTTCAATAACTTATATTATGATGATTGTGTTACAAAAATATGATCCATATTTTTGACTTACGTTTATCCTTAGTTAAATAAAGGTATCTTATCACTCATTAATAATCGTAAATAGCTCTCAATTCGTTTTTGCGAATGTCACCGGATTGTAGATCTTTGTAGTCCACCTCATGATGAGTGGTCACTGTCGCCTATCTGTAAATAACTCCGATAAGATTAAGAGCCGTACATGAGGTTGACCACAGATGCAGTGCTACCCCTGAAGACCAAGTTCGAACGCCCCGGATAAGTGAGTCGTTCTTACCACACCATACAAACCAAAACACAACCAGAAATTGGTGTGAGATAGTGCCTCCGGTGTCGAACCACAAAATTGTGCTACAATCGTACTATGGTAATACCTTCCAATTTTACTGAAGTTAAATTCAACCCCACAGCAACAGCAGCAAGCAGCGTTGATGGTGGCGGCCACTGCGCAAGGTTACATCAGCCCCATGTCTGCGCTCGCGTCCCACGCACTCAACGGAATGGCCAACTCCGTCGTGCCGCCTACATCTGGTAACTAGAAGTTTACATATCTAGTCAAACTGCTAGTCCGCTCTGAATATAGAAACGAGTCGCGTCGCATCAGCAAATTATAGATATTAGCGGGACGAAAACAGTGCGGGTGCCCCCCAGCTCCAATCCGCTGCCCGCTCTCGCCCACGGGTACATAGCTGTGAAAGCGTACCCTTACCTTACGGAGTATATGCTAACTAAACGGGCACGCAACACCTTCAGAGCGGACTAGAAGTTTGATGTGGACTATACCTACATATAATAAGCTAGCAGTGTAAATCCTATGTGTCAAATAGAAAAGTCACACTTGCGTAGCATGTCTTTTGTTTTGCTCTGTTTGAAGAAAACATAGAAAAGAACTCCTTAGACATACTTTATACCTACATATTATAGGTCATTTTAATTATGGGTACCTACCTATTTCTCCACCTTTCTCTTTTCTTCTATCTCTGTGTCGCAATATCTCCATCTTACTTTCCCTCTCACACCTTCTCTAATGCTTAAACTAAACCCATCTAAACTCCCGCGCATTTTCTCATATTAAATTAATATCTTCTTTGTACCAGCTGACAGCTTCACGGGCCTGGCGATAGGCACGGGTCCCACGCAGCCGCTGAACGGCGCGCTGCCGTCGCTGCCGTCGCCCACCATGCCGGGGTTCAACATGGCCGCGCAGACCGCCAACGGCCAGCCGCCGCCGCAAGAGGCTGTGTATACCAACGGGATTCATCAGTCGTTCACTGGCCGTGAGTTAACCAACTATTCACTTCCTTTCATTAGCTATATCAAAGGACATGTCTGCTTCATATACAACGCTACTAATGCCCGTTATTAATATTTAATCTTGGATAGATGTATTACGTACCGAAGATCGACATTTAACGATTTGTTTATACTAGACATTGTCAAATTTCGATCCGTAGTAAGGCGTTATATAAACCTAAACCTATGACCTTCATACTAATTAATACAATGTTTGCAAACATCGTATAATTTTATTAGGACGAAATCCATAAAGTAGAAGATTTATAGTTTACTGATTATTACGAGTTGCTTGAGATTGTACCCGTGAAGATATTCCGAATATCTTAATATATAAAGTATTTGCATTTATTGAGAACAATTTATATGACTTATGGTTTATGACTTTAAAATAATAATAGTTCAAAATTATTGAAATCAGTCAATCGTTTCCGAAAATGCCTCAAACAGTACAAACTACCCCCTACTGCAACTATTTATAGTAATACTATGTGTCAGTGGGCTAATATTACTAAATTAATAATAAATCTTTCAAAGTAGACTTAATGGATCCATAAGAATCACAACTTCAATTAGTATATAGGTATGTATTTATTTATAATATGGTGAAGTAGCAGACGAGCATGCAGTCCACCTGATGGTAAGTGGCTACTGCCGCCCATGGACATCTGTAATCAACCACAGATAGGATCTGATATTCCTACCTGAGGTCGGCCACAGATGCGCTGCTACCCCTGAGGACTAAGCTGAAACGCCTCGGAAAAGTATTTCTCCCGTACCACACCCTTCAAAACGGAACACAGCAGCGCTTAACACTGCTGTTATTAGGCAGAAATAGGTGTGGCGGTGGTGCCGCCGGAGTCGAACCACAAAGGGTTCTACCACCTTCAAATATCTTATGACTCTTATCTCTGATTAATGCAACTTCAAGAAATATAATCTACTACTAATTACCTGCAGCGGTTCCGGTGACTGCCCAAGGGCTGCCGAACGGGGAGGCAGCGGCACTGCAACACGCCTACTCCGCCGCTATACAAACCTTCCCCGGAGTCGGTGAGTAACGCTTTCACGCTTATCTGTATCTTATCTATCTTCATTTAATTATTTAATCACTGAATAATATTGGCTAAAAATACTTTGAATAGTACTAAGGGGGACTATATAACAATAAAGGATAGTGCAAGAATAAGCGATAGTTTCGTTTTAATTTGCGCTAAATGCGCTTGCAATTTGTAAAAATATTACAAAGCTCAATAATTATTTTCGTGAATGAAATACCTTAAATTTCCTCGTTCAATCACTTCGTATACTTTTCTATACTTCACCAGGCTTTGAAGATTATTGTACAATTATGATATATTAATAAATTATATTACTAATTACGCAAAGTTTGTTTATGAATGAACAATCTTGATTAATTAATCAATAATATAATAAAATAAAACCGTGCAACTTAATCTTCTAATGGAATGTTTCGCTTCGTTTTACAAACAACAGCGTTATATTTCTGCTACTTCTCACAAATTTCTGACGCTTCCGGTTTTCACTGAAGACTTGTAGGTACTTCTCTTCACTTAATATTTGTATACGTCTAGATTAAAAATTTGTCTCGAGAACTCGTGTTTAAGCGTACCTATAACTATTTTAATTAATTAATTAACTATTTTAATAAGTAAATAAATAAACTCTTCAATACTGCCTTTCTCTTCAGTCGCTCCAACAATCATGATTCTATTGGGTGCTTAATACACACCTCAATTTAAGTAACGTTTCGTGAAATCTAGACCTATACTATAATTTCTCTTGTCTCAACCTAAAATCTGTAGTACGCCTAGTATAATAAAAAAATAGATTTCGCTTGTTCACGTTGTGACACTTGAAATTTCTTACCAAAATTCCCATTTATTTTTTATTTGTAATTGTTTTCTACACACAATTAACAAAAGCGAAATACAATGTATATGACGCTAAGAGAAATGAATAATTAATTCGCAACAAGTTATCGCCAACGCAATCGACCGGTTGTTTATTATTACGCTTGTCAAAAGAATATTTGCAAACAAAAGCAAAACTTAATTTGACAGCTGACAAATTGAACAAAACATTGTTTATTCGAACCGAGTTTATTGTGTTCAAATCGTTTGTTTTTTGCGTCGCTGGACCAAATTTATCGCCATTTTGGTCCGTAACTTGCTAAGAGTTTGACAGTTTAATTCAATTCAGTTTAAATTCAATCGAATTTCGTGAAGCCGCACGATAATGTTATACCTCAATACAATACGGCATTGCTTGTTTATATTTTAATTTGATTGAATAGCTAGAAGTTAAACAAAAATGTTATTCCCATTATTACACTTTCAACTGTAATTATAGACTTAAGTACCAGTCTTACCTTCATTGTTAATAACTTTGATGCTATAACTAGTAACGCACACTGTGTCTTGTTGATGTTTAGTATCTTGCTTTTTATTTTATGTACCACATCTATTACTATCATTTTTTGTAATAATCTGGTATTATTACAAAACTTGCTAAAAGTTTTCCATATCAGTGTGTTACATAAAATGTTATTGTAGATACTTGCACTATTATTTGGTTGCACTATTTCTTTAGTTATATGTTGTATAAATGTTAGTTTTTATTTGTAATCCCCAAAAACCTGTTACACATCTTAGTTCCAACTGACACCACACTAACATAAATTAGGACATTTTCTGTCAAATTCTTCATATTAATTTCTAAGCAATTTTCTCTTCACCTTCGTTTATTTGATCAACTATCACAATTTGAATAATACCAAAACCAAAACAATTCAATTTACCAAAAGTGAATCATTTTCACCCAAATTTCACAAAAACCAAACATAAACTTTTCCTACCTTGCATCCAGTAGATATAGTTGTATTCGCTGGTACTCGACTGTTAGTGACTGTAGTAGTGCATGTAAGCCCATATAATAGGTGTTCATTGTGAAAATGTGCAAATTAATGTTCAACAGCTTACCAAGCGGTATATGGGCAGTTCCCTCAGCCGCTGCCGCCGCCAATCCCGTCGACCATTGCGACCGCGCAGAGAGAAGGTAAGTGGAGCCTCGAGCCGGATACCCTGACATCACGACGGAATCTGTGTTTTCTATGGAAATGGGACCAGTGAATATTTAAGCTGGACCAACTAACAGTTCTAAAAAAGATACAAAAGATTAATAATCATTGCTACGATGATATTAAAAAAATAATATTGTACGGAGATTTTTTTAACGCTGACATGAATCACACGGTACTCGTTTTGTGTCCATAAATTCATTCTAAGAAACCTAAAGATCTTGAAAGTCCATTCTAAAGAACAATTACAGTGTTGATAACTCTATTTTCACTGGTCCCCTTTAAACAATATTTCTCATAAGCTCTCTCGAAGTCAACCTTCTAACTTTCCTCTTCTGCGTCTACCTACGGTAACTGTGTTTCATTCATCCATATAAATGTGTCTCAACCGTTTTCCAGACAAATATGACATTAATGTTTATTTATGTTTAACTTGTGTACAAATTAAAATGGTTTTCGATGGTTGTATTGCTGGAAGGCGGTTTCCATGTATGATGTTATTATACGTGCGTACTATCAATGTATATAGTTTCAGTGTTGTCTGTATGAGAACACCGCACGTTTCGTACAGTGACAAACAAAGCTTTCGCGGTACCTTCTCAATCAACCGGTAGCCACGGCAGCGCGTCTGTCGCTGTACTTGTACTCGTACTATACGTCTAGTAAATGTTGTGCTGTCCTTCATGTCCAATGTGTCAATGTGTATTAGCATTCCATTACTATCCTTGTAATATTTTATATCATTCACAATGTTGGTGTTCAGAGGCAGATTTGTGAGTTCTTTAAAGATTTTCTGGTGTTCCCAGGCTGCTCCATCTCCGGCCCCGAGGGGTGCAACTTGTTCATCTACCATTTGCCCCAGGAATTTGGCGATGCTGAATTGATGCAGATGTTTCTGCCCTTTGGAAATGTGATCAGCAGCAAGGTCTTCATCGATCGTGCCACCAATCAGAGCAAATGCTTCGGTACGTTCAAATGGCTAAACAAACCGTTGTTAAATGCTCAAAGAAATAGATTTCGAGAAATTAAACAGAATTAAAATTTCTCTGCCAACCTTATTTTCAAATTCCACGCTCCCTTTAAATTCTTGTCAATTGGATAGAATTGCAAAGTTTCTGAAAAAAAGATGTTTTACATGGTTGGTGAGATACGCATTGACACACGATGAATTATAAATAAAATTGGACTGGTAATGCAATTTTTGTAGATGTTTGTGGTATTCCAGGCTTCGTGTCCTTCGACAACCCGACCTCGGCCCAGGCTGCTATCCAGGCCATGAATGGTTTTCAAATTGGCATGAAGCGACTAAAGGTCCAGCTGAAGCGGCCAAAGGATGCCCATCGGCCTTACTAACCCGAGACGCCGTCCCAGCGCGCTTTCGGCGCGCACGTAAGTAGAATAACATATTATTTTTTATTAATTCATTTCCTAATCTTTATAAAGTGAGGTTTGCCCACTGGTAATATTGCTCAGTAAAAGTAAATCTAAAAAATGGTAAATTTATTGACCTCGACTTGTCTTTGTAACATGAGGTGATGAATAAGGTTTTATCACGCTGATTATAAATCAGACCGAAGAAGACACAAATACGTTACATAAATAAAATTATTGGTAAATTTTGACTTATTTTTCGATATGTATTTATTTAATTCGAATATGATACAATTATTATAAAATATACTTAAACTAAATTTAAAACAAATAGAAATAAAAATATTTACAGTAATCAAAAAAAATAACTAAAACTATAATAAATAAAATAAATGAGCCAGATCGCTGCCCCGCGGTAGTGTACCCAAGACACTAGCAGCATTACCTCGTTGTATGGCCAATGTATAATGTTGTTGTATGAGCGAGTCTCATACATGAATTATTCATACCGTTAAATATCTCTACTGACCCACCTGGTTATGTTCGCAACAGATTATTTTGATTTGAATTTCTTTATCCAATTGTGTCAAATTTGTAAGAGGAAAAAATATATTCCGAATAACCCGACAGTACCCGTGATTTTAATCGATCAGTTATTGAAATGTTTATTATGGATTTTCCCAGTAGAAGTCACGTTCCGATCCGGTAGTAGTTTAAGAAAATATTGTAACTGACAATTTGTAAGTGCCGCCGTTGGCCTATACAAAATAAATATATTTCATTTCATTCAATTTCATTTCATATGTAGGCAGGTATAATATACTAACTGTTGCTTGTTTCAGGAGGCGGCTATACTGATCCCCTCGCCCGTAATGCGCTTTTACGCGGTATAGATTGATAAAATCCGTTGAGGAATTTAATACATGTTTATTGTATAGTAAATATCATTACTTACATACTTACCTAAAGATTTGTGCAAGCCCGCTCGGCGAGTATACTAAATTAGTTAAAGTAATTTATTGGTCAGCGAGTAGAAAAGCTTCATTCTATCATTATGGATTAATCATTAAATTACTCTATTATATTATTATATATACAATTTATTAACTTTGATTAAATTATTATTATTATTATAAAATGACACGTTATAAAAATTTTGTCATTCGTAATCATACTTCTACTTCTAAGTACTTAACGTTTAACTGAAACTTTTAACATAAATTTATTAAACTAGTTATTTGCTTGAATTAAGCCAAACTGAATTTATTAAGTAAGTTGAAAATGTAAGAAAAAAATGTATTTTAATTATTGTATATTGCATAAAGAATTGTAGGGCTGCGATCGCACTGGTATCTTTGGCCGTTTTGTTGTTCTTTGATGTAGAGGACGCCGGTGTAGTCGTCTGGCCGCGTTCCGTTCTACGTTGGTTTCGTTAGCAGTAGCGTAATAACAAAGATACGCGTGCGAATTGGCAGCCATCGCGGACACTGTTGTCTCCCTCACCGTTAAATATCACACTAATGTAAGTGCTGAGTATATATCACTAACGGAGTAAATTGTCCTATATTTTGTTAAATTTTATTACGTGTGTGTCAGTAAGCCATGCACTGGGCAGTACCGATGGCAGATAAATGTTAGTGGGGCTATGTATGATAATCGGAACGCACTCGCGTCCACATTGTTTGATAGAAGCGTGCGCCTGTTTCATACTTCGACTTTTCAATATTGTAAAGAATTTCTCTGTTAATAATTATAAGAATAATAGTAATTGGTGTGTAAAAATAAATAAAATTGTTATATCACGCTTCTATCATACGACAAGGTTTCATGTTCTAAAATTGTACATACGAGTTAGTTCTCCTTCTGCGTCTGTTTTCCTTCTTAAAGTGATTGTATCTACCTACAAATAAGATAGTTCAAACCCGTCGGTGAATGGTATGCCCAGTGTACTACGTGTTAGTAAAATATAATAATGCCAATGTTGTTGACAAAATTTAATGTTTGTATTGAACGCTGTGTACAAATTAAAGTGCACTTCATCATTAACAAGATCGTGTTTTATGTGTTGTAAATTCCAAATGGGCTGTGATATAAAGAATATAATATCAACATAATGGATTGTACAGGCCGTTTGTCTATACATATTAATGTATTACGCTCTATTTTCGCCGCTCGCACATAACTTGTAATACAACCTCGTTTATTCAACGTTACTCTTGCCACGCGATGAAATGCTTACCGATTCTTAGTAATGCGTTGTAGATAGTCTTCGATGTTTATAGTGAAATAAATACCTCATTTTCGGCAAAGATTTCTGAACGTGGCAACACTGTATAGTAACCGCTTATAAATACGCAGTGTCTTCGATTGGATAGTTCATGCGTGGAATAAATTTGTTGTAGAGTATAAAAATATACATTTATAAGAACAATTGTAAATTATGAGCTGAATGTTGTGCGGGCGGCCTACTCGCTACAATGCGAAGTCAATTCTCAGTGAGCGTGCTTCCTCAATATTTATTTCGTGCATTGGTGTGTGTATGTGTGTCTATACATAAAAGATCATATATAAACTATTCGTGATAAGGTTAATACAATAACTGTGAGTAAATGCGTCCTGGGAGCCAACAGTGCGAGAAGCGCGAGCTAACAGATAAACAAAATCTAGTGTAATTTCTACAGAAAAAAATAGATTCATAATCAAAAATGTACCAATATAAATTTAAACTGTTAGATATAATGTGTGCGCGCGGGCGAATCCTGTACTCGGTGTGCCGGAATTGTACCACTCAGCTGTCGATTGGCACATCTTTCAAAGTATTCCAGCTTGTATTCTCACACACTCAGAGTATAAAGCGTACTTTGATTCATGTTACAATCAATTTGATTATTATTGTAAAAGGCACTTGATAGTTGTACCTTGGCAGCGAACATTGAGATGTTGCTATACAAATTTTTCACATCTCAGTCGATTTGCGATAAAACTCGCAAGCAAGTGCACTTTTTATAATAATAAGTATACGAAGTAGAAACTTTGAACCCGCTGTGTGGAGTGAGTAGAACTAATTCATTGATAGACTGTATCGAGAGTTGCCAATCTAAATTCTTTATCTGCCTTGCTTTAAATTTCGTCCTTAAGGAACGGGTCAGGGAGTGTAGCAAAATGATGCAGGGATCGACTAAGCTTTGTCACGCGCACAATCTAGACTTCTAAAAATTAAATTTATATAAGAAAAGTGACTAGACCAGCAGCGATATGAACAACAGCGAAGGTTTTCCTAGATTACATGTTATGATTTCTTAAATAATTTTAAACACCCAAAAATTTCCGTCCGGTTTCATGCACCATCTTTACTGCTAAAATAACATTATCCTTCTATATTATTGGGTGTAAACTAACTTCTATTAGCTTAACATAGATACTCGCCTCACAGCGTTCACGTTTGTAGCTGGAGATTCGAAAGTCGCAAACGGCAACACTTCCTATTTTAATGTAAATTCCCTGCAACGACCTCCTAATAAGTGGGTTCAAAGCGAGCGCTACCGTACATAAGACGAAACAAGACTGCTTTTGAATTAATAAACATATAGACAAACATCCACAAAGGAGAATAGATAAAGCAAGAATAGCTTTAAACGGTTAGCCGTGGATATGAACATCTACAAAAGCCAATCACCACGTAGTGAGGTTACTCGTTTTGAGGTGTATGTAGTAGTAATATATTGAGTAGCTAATGCCTTATGGGAATTGTGTTAAGACGGTTTCGTTCTGTGTGTGCGGTATCGCCACGTGTCCTGCATCGCGCGGTAGCGATCGTTCGGCCGCCGCCCGCCTCTAGTCAAATATTTCACTCACCACAAGACATAGAATTTTATATTTACACAAATAATTATAATATTATATTGATATAATATTCTAGTGTTAGGCGTTTATGATTTACGAGTAAGCCGCGTGCATTATACGACGTATTATAATTAATGAGAATCATCGTACCGATGTCGTATAAGTGTAGGTACCTGTAAAGTTCTATCCGGAACTCACGTTTGTGCAATATGTTGTTACGCTTTTTAATCGTTTTAGCGTCGTCCGTTTACGGAGCGAGGTTTTTTCTGCCTAATTTATTCGATTTCCCCTCTTAGATTATTCGTCGACGTGGTCTCGTTTCACGGAACGGCCGGACCGGCCTTAGGAAAATTTTGCGAGGCCGCTTTACATCCGACGATTTTCGCTTCACCCGAAGCGAAAAGTTCGCTCGTTGGATCGTACGGGTGTAAAGCGGATCTGAGTTAGATAACATAAAGTTTGTATTGCGAGGGCGAGGCGAGTCGCCCGCCTGCGCCGCCGCGCCGGTGCGGCGCTGCCGGCGGACGCTGCGCCCGCGCCGCTGCTCTTAGGTTACAGAATAAATCGATGCCAAACCGGAACACGTATACTTAGTATATATCGATTATCGATTATATCACCTCGTGGGTAATGTAGAGTAATGCGCCCGCGAAGCGTCGCCCCGCGGCGCGTCCGGGCGGTTAATGATATTGTACTTATATCTTTATACTGTTTAAAATTAAATGAAATCCCTAAAGATATAATTGCGGCGACGCAAAGTTCGTAATAGATTAAACGAGTCCTCTCTGAATGTAAAACGATCGCCCATAAAGTGATTCTAGGATACAGGGTATGCTTTGCGATTATTTAAAATGTGTCTAATGTCTTCATGTAGACAGATTGCCGACCACCCTGCATCCGTGTCCCGTTCGCTGTGCGCCCGGAGGTCCGGGGCGGGGGCGGTTGGCGGACAGGGAACGGAGGCACGGACGGACGGTTCGCCGTATATCGGCTTCCCGGCGGCGCATCACTCTCGGGTCCACTGTAGTCTGTCGCGATTTTTATACTCTCGTATAGGTATCGCCAGACTTTATGATCGCTCGGTGATTGTCGCGTATGTCTCGAGTCAGTGGACGAAGCATTACGGTTCCGATTACGCAGCTTATGGACATCAGAGCGGTCATAAAGTCAGGCGCAAATTATAACTATCGTAGTGTAACCAATCCCTCATCCTCATGTCACTCGCGACTTCAACACGCCTGCTTCGCTACTTTATTTGATGATACGACCCGGCGTCCTCATCCAATGTAATTCGATCGTGGTTATCTAGTATCGCCATTCCCTTTCATTCTCATAATACGAGTGATATCTTTGGATTACCGTCGCTGGCAATGACACGTAAACTTGTTATGAAAATCATTATTGTTCCCGTTGTAAGTAGTATAAATAGGCAAGTGCCAGGTATGCCAATCTAATCTCTAAAATTCAATCAGCCGGAAAGATCTGCAAAATCTGTATTGTATAATTGATCACTGAAGTGTCATCACCAGAAACGGAATCACTCTGTAGAATCGAAAAACAGCATCTTAGTGTAACAAAATCGAATTTCATAAATGAACTAATTAACTCCTAAAATTTTATACAATATTTATATCGTTCGCAAACTTAATCGTCTTAGCGCTCGCGTAGACGCGGGGTCTTTTTCGAAGCACCCGAGGATGTTTTGATCGTTTGCAATGGTATGAGATTCGGACCGTTACTTAGACGATAGTAGACCGTCGGGCTGCGAAATTCGAGGTTATGCGATTCGTTTTAACACCTCACGACACGACATAGCGACCACGCGGCGACATATCGCGCGACCGCACACATCGCGTCGCATCGCTCGCGTGTCGCCGAACCACCCGACGCTAGTGAGTAAGATGAATGCCAATATATTAATCAGGAAAACAAAATTAGTATTGGGAGTAATTAATCATATTATATATCTATTTATATAAGAAAGGTATGGAGAGAGGCGCATAGTGCTTTTATGAATCGTAGGTCCTAGAAGTGAAACAATCAATCTAGTCATATCTCCTTCGGTTATTTATTTTGTCCTATCGCTTAGCATAGTTTAGCTTCAAGCACGTTATACGCGCGTACAAACAAACGGACGCATTTTATTTATACACGTCGACTTTTTGTTTCGAATATACCTACGTAAACGCTACACTATGTTGATATAACTAACTATAGTCAATATATCCACCGCTTAAATAAAATATTTTGGTATAACGCACTAATAACAAGGTTACTATAGAAACGCAGATAGTGAAATACGAATATGTTTTGATAAGTTATCCAGAATATTGTTTCATTGATTGTAAACTTAATTTGCATATAGTTAACCTTATATACATAAGGAATATGTTTTAATATAAATAATGGTAAAGGTAGAGATGAGGTAAAATGGTATAACCGTTTGGTTAAGTTAGAGGTTAAAGTTACCTTAGGAAGCAAGTTACGTTAATATTGTAACGATAGGTAGAGACGAGTAACTCATAGTACTGCTAAAGATTTTTGCTGACGGTACATCGTCGACTGATGTAGCGTCAGCAAATAGAACAAGCACGCCGTCCGTACAAATCTCGAGTTTCAACTGTATATTACTCTATCAAACATGTACAGACTCCGTTCAGATTATACTAAATGCTAAAGTATTGCCTTCACTACAAAAGTCAAACTCAACTATTATTACTAATACTGAATCCCTATTTAAAAGTGCAGCTTACAGTACCTGACTAAAGCTTGATTAGAAGGACATTAGGATATTGAGTAAATTAGTCAATGGTCCAGGAGTTGTTTCTGGACAACTATCATCTGTATTAGTTAAATTTGATTTAGTGTAACGTTCTGCCTTTACTTGCACTTCAACTACAATATGTTCTACTCAATATGACTACAAATTAAAATTTGACGTAGGTAATGTAATTTATTCGTTTGCTACTGTCATTTATTGCCCTAATTATAAAATGTTATTCCAAATTCTAATTTTAAACCTAATATTCCAAGCGCAACGAGTGGTTTTTTGCGAAAAGTATTCTTGTAATACTGAAGACAAAGATAGTGTAGACAAAACAATGTCTGTATAATTTAAATATGGATTCAGATTGAAACGATGTGCCCTATTTCAAAACTAATGAGAATGTACATACATATATGACATCATATCTAAATTAGGAGCTTATAGCCTTTTGCACCGAGGCGTCTCGGGCGGGTGACAGGGTGTCGCTGTATTATGATTAGGGAAATATAATCATTATCTGTATCTATTTATGTCACGATAAGATATGAAACTTATTGTCCGGGCGGCTAAGAATTATTTAAAAAATTAGCATAGATTAACGTCTGTAACTTTGGATCTAGAAATTATAGAACTCTTTAATTCTCCTATTAACTATTTATTTACACCATTTCTTGTTCACTTTTTTCAATTTATCTTACTTCAATACAAACATATTGTAAAAATAATTTAAATATTTTTTTTTTCTAATTTTCATACCACACAATTTCCCAAGTTTATCTATCGCCTTGACTAAAAATACCTATTGTGTATATAACCTTCAAATTCAAGCGTGAATTTAACCCACTAATAAAATACGAAATATCTGCCTGTGCACTCGTTGATGTCTATTGTACTAGCGCGGTTGAATGCCCTTTACTTCCAAATGCTTAGTCGCCCGGTAGCCCAAAATTTACTCACAAAATTTAAAAACACCATTGAAATAATGTAAAAAGTTTCGTGCAGCGAACCTTAAAGCGCACATCAGAATTTCGCAAACTATCCTTATTTATAAAACACGTGGTTTGCGCAATTTTGATGGCGTCACCATAATATGGTTATATTACAAGTCATATATGTCCCATCCCATACATACCTACACTGTTCTGGATAACTTATAGCTGAATAGTTTAGGAGTAAACACTCTTGTACTTTTCTGAATAATTCGACTGGAAATATTTTACCGTATGGCAGCATTGTTAAGTCCGCGGTGGTCTAAATTATGTAGTATGACATCATGCTAAACATATGAGGCGTTATAATTTAGTTTTCAAAGGTTCAACTTCAGCTGGATTTGATCGAAAGCGCCCACGGAGTGCACGGACCGGGGAGGATAAGTAATGCTTGATGGATACATTAAATCGTTCGAGAGAAAAAGAAATTAAACTCATACGAAACAGATAGAAATATGTTAAAGGTAAAGCGAACATGACATATTACAAATATGTTGACCATATTTTCTATCAATCTCCCAATAATTCATATTTAAATATTATTTGTTATAAAGCGTGTCCATAATCTCATTAATAATAATCTTAAGATCTCCCATCAACTAAAAATATTTATTATTATGCCTTAGTTTTGAATTTGATAATTGCTTAATAATTCCAAACAAATTGTTCAGAAAAGTCCGAATTGTTTACGTATAGCTTAGCAAAGGGATACCTGAACCGGTATCTGTGATATACGCTTCTATTAATCGTCCATTGAACCTACGTACTATGATGTATCTTTTAACACACTATATTTTCCCCTTACCATTCCGTTTCGCTCGATTACGGACTTTACCTAATTTAAAGATAAGATAGGATTGTACATTGGAATATCTAATTCAACGTATTTTACACTATAAAAGATAATTTCTTAAACTAATTATAGAACACTGAGGCAAAAATAGCGATTGTATAAAATCTTTAATTATTGCCATAGAGAGGTAGAGAATGAATGCCCTCATGTATAAGGATTTTGAATTTGTTACTAAGAATTACGTTACATACAGATGGTAGATTTATACGAGAATAGAATTGATATTAATTTGTTTGCTGTCTTCGCAAAACGTTTGCAAAATGCCTTCTACCTATGAACTACCTGTTACATAATATACAACTGTAAAATAGAGCAATGTATAATGTATAATTTTCTTCTCGGTGTTTAAATGTACATAGACAGTTTAAGTAAATGTAATATTGCACAATCTGTAACTGAAATGTGTTATATTAAATGTTTTGCCATAGATTGTAGGAAAAATGGTATTGCCTGTAGCTCGAGAGTTGAGTTTTTGAAATAAGAAAAATCAAAAACAATAATCAGTTTTATTTTTTCAGGAAATACATATTATTTTTGCAAAACAATTACATTACCTAATCCTGTAAAGTAAATCGTATAAATTAATTTAAATACACTTGTTATTTAACTTGATACTTTCGTGGTCCGCGCTCTATCTCCTTTTTTTCTGCAAACTGTGGTATTTCCATCGTGATGTTGTTAACAAACCTATCAATTTTATGAAATAATTCAATTGAATGTAATATAATTATATAGTGTTATAAATGTATCTATGTAAGTACCTAATAATTGTTATACAATAAGCTCTCAACGGTTACAGATTGTGTAGTAACCAAATACTAAGAACATCATTGTTATTTTCAAAGAAGCTTATTTTCTAAAAATGAGCGTAACTTGATTGATAGTCACAGCCATATTTTTTTATGAAAATCTCAAATGCTTTCATACAAAAATCGACTAAAGGTCAATAAATCATGACAGCGAAGCACTGCGGCAGCGAAGTGATTTTGGTTTGTATAATACTGAAATGTAGCTGAATAATATACCACTTCTGAAAAGTATATTTCTATAGCTGACTAAACTAAAATTACATATAATCAAACAAAATTGCATCAACACAATCCACATGGATTCAAACAATTTCATATTATACATACAAAAATCGCTTCACTACTCGTACTAGTAGATACTAGCGAAGTGTCGCTATCGGAATATTTTAAGCCTTCGCACTTCGGTTAACTCAACCTTGCTTAATTTTGTACCAAAGTATTTCGTAACATAAGGTGAGGTAACTAAATATACTCCTAAAAAGCAAAAAGTATGTTATACTACCGCGATATCTAGGGACACAGAGAACGCCAATTGACGGCAATGAATATCAATTTATAGCCGTTTTTCATAAGATCTATTTGACATATACCAACAAATATTTAGGAGTACCTATATTTGGTTATTTTATCTTTGTTTTTGACTGTTCACATTCGGAAAACAGTTAGATAACGATGATGTACAAATTCGTTGTTTTTATTAGCCGCATTGTTCTTATTGTATATTAAACCCACAAATTAGGTTAAATGTTTAACGGAATTGCACGAACTTATTTCGCTGTTATGCGTATAACAAAATGATTTTAGTATGTTGTTTTGTACCGCTTGTATATTTCGAAATGAATACTGTTGTTATGGTTATTACTGTTATCGTTATTCTGGCTTTACTGTTCAACTGCTAGGAATGAATTTCCTTTTAATTTGAGTAGAGGTTAATTTTAAATCTAACTCGCCGGCCTAGTGCAGATTGTTGAATTGTCAACGGAAAATATATTGAAATACGTAAGAAATAATTATTTATACATTTTTTTCGTTCATGTTAAATTTATTCATAGTGTTATCTTATTAATATAGTGTGCGTAATCAAATAACAAAGTACTAAAGATATAATAAAACTCTTTGGAACTCTGCTGCGGCATTCTCACTATGGAATGTATAAAATCGGCAAGTCATCCACACTTATTTACTTCGTTTAGTTCTATTAAGCAAATTATAGAGACTACTTTAAACCATTTTTGTTGTCACGGGAAGTGAAATGCAAGGAAAGCATTTTTTATTCTTTCTTTTATTATCCGTAAATCTTATGTGTCCATATGGTGTCTATAAATAAACGATCACCGAAACCTCAGTGTGGCCTTAACCTTACCAGTACAAGAGCTTTAAAGTAAATAACACAACCTAGACGTACTTCAATTAGGTACTTCTTACGAATTTTGATTTACGGTTCTATTTCATTTTTGAATGAAAATATGGTAATCTATTCGAAATGTACAAGCGATTGTTTTAATGTAATATAAAATTAGCTAATCCAAATCACTTGACACAAATCCTCCATGGATTTGATAGCTAGGCTAATGTGGAATATTATCCCTTATTGTTATAACTCGCCAAAGTTTGTAAAATAAGAGTTACGGTCACTTATTTGAACCGCCGCTAAGAAATGTTTATTTATTGTATTTTTATTCGGGCTTAAACATACAGCAGTGAAGATAGCAATATGAATAAAATAAATAATATAAATCAATGAATATAGAAATTAAAATAATACTTTATTAAAAAAACAATGTGAATTTAAAAAGTAATAAGTTGTCTGTGTTCATACAATATAAATTTTGGAAATGGAAGTGTCCAAAGTAACTTTTGTCTTTAAAAAGAATACTTGTTTTATTCATAAAGCTATTTGATCTGTTGAGTGTGAGCCTATTTATAGTTCTAGCGAAATTCATATGATATACTTAGCCAAATGACTGCATTCATAGAAACCAATTATTATGGAACTAATACAATAATATTCGCCTACTTTGCATGTCTAATTTAGTTAAATAAACGTTTAAACCTATTATCAAGTTATTAATATGTATATTGCTGAAATATTTCAAAGTAAATTAATATTCAATTATTTATACACTTATTACGTTTAGTATGCTAGAAATATGATGAAGATAATAAATAATTTTAATTATATTAGTAAAGCGTTTCATTTACCAACCCACGAGTAACAATTACGTTTAATCACTTGTATTACGACTAACACATACGCATAGGATCATATATACACACACGCATGGGATCCTAGCTTCAACTCAGGTCTAAACTCAGAAGGTCCTAACATCCGTCTTCCCGCACTGTGTCACACGCTAAATCACCTGTTGCGCGCACACTTGCGACATTGAACGCGCTCATGGATCGTTATCTGAACTGTTATATACTTGCTGATGACTGGAAGCTGATCATGTCTGTATACTTGGAGTTCTATGAGTTGTCTGTATGTTAGATCTGTCTAGTTAGTGTAAGTGGCTTCGGCCGTTCTAATTAGATCAATAAAATAAATAAATGATTTAAGATATTACCCCAATTCGGATAAGACCAATCACATTCAGGTGGATTATTACAGTAGTTCAAAATAAAACAAATCGGTATTAAAATAAGTATATAATTTATTTGGTTACTCAAGTAAACACCAGACACAATAAAACAATGTTTTACATATAAAATATGTGCTGCTATTCTAAAAATCAAATACATAATATAGTACTAAAACATACATGCCCACTCTCTATAATTATATAGAAAAGCACATGTTTGCACATGTTTGCCTCTGCAAAACTCAAGAAATAGTCGATTGATCGACATAAAATTTTTACATAATACATTTCAATATTATAATTTTTACATACTTTTTATTTAGAAGTTTCCTCAGGATATTTCAAACTAATCCACAGCAATATGTTGCAGAATTTAGCTAGTACATTTATAATAGGGTTGTTATAGATATTCGTAACCGTGGCCGAAACCGACCGAATCGAACATCCTAAATAAAAATATAAATCGCAATCAAATCCGATATACAATTTCCGAAGGATTTCGGATAAGAGTAGAGTCCTGAACCATTATGAAAAGATTTCACCCGATCTAATATTTTTAATTATTCCTGAATATGGATTATTCAGATCCGAAATTTCATATCAATAACATCCCTAATTTATTAGTATAAAACTCGCACGCAGGCAGACAGACGTATCACTTGTCACACACTAAACATATGTAATGTCTTCACGTGCGGCATCTAAATTTGCACATCCTAACACAGCCTACATCAAGTCCGTTTCTTCGAGAAGTAATCCGTTATCTTTCCTGTCAGCTTCTTCTTCGTTTCGGACGACAACTCAATTTGTATCTTTGTCTCATTGTCCACTTGCGAATTATTTAAAGAAGACGTGTTCGCATCAAATAATGACGTATTCGTCGTATTAAATCTCAAATTTCCACTACTTTCGTCTAATTTCTCCATTTCTTCAAACAATCGCGACGTTTGACTTACTTTCGGAACTTTCGATTCACTTACTTCATTAGTTTCATCTGATTTAATTTTTGTATTATTCCCCGCTATTTTATTATCGTTACACATTTCAACTTCAGTTGTCATACTATCATAAACTTCATTTAGCATCTTGTCAGTATCCTGACTGCTTTCCTTACTTGTTACAGTGTTTGTGAAGAACATCTGTTTGGTTTTCTGCGACTGGTCACTGGAATCTTGAGAGAATAAATCTGGGGAACGGTTATCAAGTGTTCTTTCCTCTGTTGATATCTCTTCTTTTGTGTCTGTTGCAGTACTCTGAAAATATTAATTTCTATTAACATTTATCATTTTCACATGGTTATCATTAAATATAAATTTGCTCATAGATTTAAGTCTCTACCGATGATTTCAATTTTTAAATCCACTTAAATTCAAATAAAAAGAACTCCTGTCTGTCGCTAAAAGATAACCTTGGAATTAGTTGATCTTGAAAATAAGAGAACTTGCATATGGGTGATACGAAAATTATTCAAGAAACATGTTTTTTTTTTTTGTATATTTTACATTTTAAACACGCAATTTACAACTTAAACCGTTAATATTTCTAAAGCAAAGTATGCGACAACACTCACAATATCCATTTCCTCGGAATCGGAGATTTCCACCGCGTCCTGCCTGACGGCCCGCGTGAGGAAGGTGTGCAGGTCCTGCGAGCGCATGCCCGCGCAGTACTTCAGGATGTGGCCGTATAGCTGACCTGGAAATTCATTTCGCGTTCTTGAAAAACTAACCTTTTTACTTATGGTGTAACATACTAAACTTTTTATCTTAGAAGAGTACTAAAATACAAAAAAGTCGTCTGGGAAGTCCATGTCATGGTTACGGGTTAAGAGAGTGGGATATAGCTTTTAAAAATATGTGAGCATTAAAGAAATATATAACACAACCTTTATTACTTAAAACTACCCAAAAGTAATGAATAATATTTACTTTAAGTATGGTTTATTATGACGCATTTTAGAAACGTACCTCACCTTCATTATTGTAAGATGTATATTTAAAAATGTAATTTATTGGTTATAAGTTTGGTTTAATGAAAAACTCACCAACAGTGACATTATATCTCGAGAGTACATTATACATGTTGACGATGTCATTCCTCAGCGCCAAGTCTCCGAAGGTATAGTAGGCCATCGGCCGGCCAGCCTCCGCGCAGGCCATCATCTGAAGCAAGGACTTTAAGTACGGCGAGCCGCGGTACACCCCGCAACCCCAGTTGCCGGTGGCCACGCCTGGGTAGGAAAGGCCAGGCTGATCACCGCTAAGGAACGAAAAACCCACCCATGCCTGCAAATAATATAAATATTTTTATATATATAGTATAGGGGCAACAGACTAGCATTCAGTCCACCTGATGATCAATGTTGTTTCTATATTCAGAGCGGATTAGAAGTTTAGTGAGGACTCTACCTTATTGAGCTCCCTATCAATCTTCTCCGTGTCGTACTGTGCGTGAACGTTTCTGGAGTACGAGAGCGCATCGATAGCCAATACTGCACAACGCCGCCGCGAGGACGAATCCATTGGTGTAGTGTCGTTATAGTTACCAGCCCATTCAAACCCGTTCCCGTAGCCCGTGTACTCGCTGTATTGCTCGACACCTGCAGGAAGAAAATATTTATAGTCTGATTCATAATTAGGTGCCCAAAATGTAAACAAACCTATCAAGAAAATTTTTCAAATGGTATTTTACTATTTTTGACGATATTAAAATTATACAACAATAATAAAATAATAATCTAAGGATATTAAGATCAATTCACCTTTTGTAATATTTATATTACCTAAATTTCGTTCCAGACAGTAATAATGATAAAAAACAAGGTTTTGGTAGAAAATTAAGATGTGATAATGGTAACACAATCAGTATCCAAAACATTACTTGTGCCGTCATTTTTATGTTTCGTAGCTGATGTTATTAATTTTCGTGATTGTGATCGAACGCGAATGTTTTCTCGGTTTCATAGCGCGTTTGTTTAATTGTGTATGTTGTTAAGGCTTTCATTTTTTAAGTTAGTTAAAGTTATTATTTTTTAAGTTTTTAAGTTAGTTAAAGTTTTTTTTTCTTGTCAATTTTGTCAGTAACATTTCTTTGTTTACATTTTGGACACCTAATAATTTATGAATCAGCCTATATATGTTACCAATTGTAAAAAGAGAGAAAATATAAAATTATTTTAACCACGTAAGGTATTTTAGTAGAAGAGTGCATGCATCGATGTTACTACAACTACAGAATAAAAAATATTACAAAATGATACACGACACGAAACGTAACCTGAAGTAAGGTATTGTATAAGGTAAGGTAAACTTGTATTATTTACTATCCAACCTTCAATTTCAAATCTTCCAATCTTGAATTTTTATCTCTCGGTTTTGTTAAAATCTCTTACCTTTTTTCTCATAATTACTCATTAACTTACTTCAATAACATAATGAACTTACCAATTATCATTACTGCTTCATTAGGTCGCATTTCTTCCACAAATATCATAGAGGCGATCAGTTCTGGGCATATGATAAATCTTATCTCTTCTTGTACACACCCATGACCCAAGACACCTCCGCCCAAAAATCTGTAAAATATAAACCTCTTTAATATAGATTCCACCACACTTATACACTTCACTTTTAAAGGTGTGCTTAGGGAAACATACTTATTCAAAACTGTCCTCAGGGCTAACAACATATCTGTAGCCAACTTTAGGTAGGATTGCATTATTATCCGGGATTGATTACAGATGTCTATGAGCGGCACTAGCCACTTAGCGTGAGGTGGACTGCAAAGGCGTTCCAACAGAGCCCTCAAGGGTAGCAATATATGTGTGACTAACTTCAGGTAGGATTGCATTATTATTCAGAGTTGATTTCAGATTAGGGTTGTTGCGAATATCAGCATCAGCATCAGCATCCGCTGATTATCAGCTTTCTTTTAAATATCAGCATCAGCATCCGCATCCGCAACAAAAGATGCTGATATTTAATGCTGATATTGAAATTGTAACGTGTTCGTAGAAGGTGGGACCGAGCTTAAATCACGTGGAGTTTTAGCCAATCACAGAAGTTTATAAACACAAGTTGTCATCAAACAATCATTCGATTGTATTAACAACGTAATTTGGTCAGACATCAATAACTTTCGATCATAGTTCAATCAATCAATAACAGAATTATGTATTCAATTCATAATGCCAAATCCAGTGAAAAGTGCAATATGACCAAATATTTCGTTATTGAACAAATATACGACACAGTGTAGTATTTGTAAAAAAAATAACAAATAAATGCCGACTTCTGTGTCACGTCACTGCAGAGTGGAGGGTAGCTGAAGTGGATGTTGGTTTGGTACATGGTTCTGAAGTCGGTGCTAAATATATTTCGTTGGATAACGGCGTAAACAGCGTGTTCAATATGAGCGCCGACTTCGGAGATATGTGCTGAGCCAAAATTTGTTTCTGTTGATTTTTGCTTTGTAGTGACATGGAAGTCGATAGTATTTTTTAATTAATTTTTTTTTCACCTTTTTTAGTAATGACATACTAAAAATCTTACAAATGCACTAGTCGCCCTTACGATTTTTGAAAGTTCCCCTCGATTTCTCTGGTCATCAGACCCTTATTTTCTTATAAAGGGGCTACTTTGGAAATATCTTTTTTTCCAACAAAATAAAAATCATCCACTTCGGTTCATAAACGAAGAAGTTATCCGCGAACAAACATAAAAAAGACATATATACGGTAGAATTGAGAAACCGCCTCATTTTGTGAAGTTGGTTAAAAAGGACTATTCTCGTAAGTCGTCGTAAGTACAAATACTTCAGTATAAAATATATTTATACTTAGTATTTTTAAATATCAGCATCAGCATCAGCTGATATTAATCTGAAAAAATCAGCATCAGCATCAGCATCAGCTGATCTAGTAAAAACCTACATCAGCAACAACCCTGTTTCAGATGTCCATGAACTGCACTAGCCACTTAGTGTGAGCTGAACTACATATTCGTTTGGTGCTGTATATAATAATAACTAAACATTAAAAAAACACATCAGCATCAACCCATTATTGTCCCACTGCCTCAGAATGAGAAGGTTTAGGCCATAGTCCACCGTAATGGCTAAATGCGTATTGGTGGACTTCACATTTGAGATTTTTTTTTTATAAATCGCTCAGGTATGCAGGTTCCTCATGATGTTTACCTTCACCGTTTTAGCAATTGATAATTAATTTCTAACGCGCACATAATTTCGAAAAATCAGAGTTGCGTGCCTCGGACCTTCGGCTTTGAACCACGGAACCCTCGATCGGGAGGCCGAGTTTAACCACTAGGCTATCAGTGCACTAAAAAAAAAAGATATAAAAATAACCTATTAGCGAAGTCGACCTGTATCAACCCGTCAGCGTGTTCGATGAACACCTCCGAGTCAGTGTGTACAGGGAGCGTAGCGAGTGGTGCGGTGGAGTGTTGCCAATCGGGGCACTTGCGCGGCGGCACCGAGCGGCGGCTGAACGTGACCACACCGCGAGGGGCTACACTGGAAACAACCACCAGTTAATGCATATTTTTCATTGTTTTTTATAATATAGGAGTAGCAGACGAGCATGCAGTCCACCTGATGGTAAGTGGCTACTGCCGCCCATGAACATCTGTAATCAATCCCAGATTAGGATTAGATACTCCTACCTGAGGTCGACCACAGATGCGCCGCTACCCCTGAGGACTAAGCTGGAACGCCTCGGAAAAGTATGTCTCCCTTACCACACCCTTCAAAACGGAACACAGCAGCGCCTAACACTGCTGTTATTAGGCAGAAATGGGTGTGGCGGTGGTGCCGCCGGAGTCGAACCACAAAGGGTACTACCCACCTTCAGCCAGCCCCCCCCCCCCCCCCCCGTGGCCTTCCTCGGCGCTGCGTAGAGGACTCCGATATCTCCAAAGGAACGCAACCGGAGTCCTCTTAGCGCGTCAGCCCGTCGAGTTCATATGTAACTCCTCCAACCCACCCTTCCACTCAAGGGTAAAAGTATTCATACAAAAAATATATAGACCTATCTGGTTGGACCATGTTGCCATTACCTTACAAAATAAAATTATAATATAGTGTCACCTTTGGTGCAGACTCTTCTGAAATAGTGGCAAATGCATTTCATCTTCTCCAAAACATATTTAGATGCAGAGCTTTCATACAACCTGAAATAAAACATATTTATTATAAAACAATTAAATTATTATTAACAAGTCCATAAATTCTTCATAAATGAACTACAAAAGAACTAGCTGTGCCCCGCGGTTTCACCACCACCAATATTTTCGTTAAATGTTATTGTGATTTACAGGCAGTCCTCGACTTACATCGTTTCAAGTTAGGTCGAACAATGTTTTGACACTAGTTTTTTTTAATTTCCATGTGGATCCTAACTCTTGAATTTTACATTTAAAAATATGAAGATATCGACTCTCGACTTACGTTTCGATTTACTTCGCGTATTTCGGGAACCTAACATGCCGTAAGTACGAGGACTGCCTGTATAAAGCATATTATTGGAAAGTTTTATCCTAATCTCATAAGCCGTTTTTGCTAAAAGAACACAAACATCCATCCATCCTCACAAACTTTTGGCTTTATAATATTAAGTAGGATATGACAACACAATTTATTATGACCCTTTATTAAGTACAAACAAAATTCACTAGGAACAGATAATCTTATTTGAGCATCTTATTTAGCCATGTAGCGTCATGTAAACGTCAAACATCAGTTTAATTAATTACTGTAACTACAATGAGTATTAAATATACATATTATCTTCTAAAACTACTAATAAAAATGTTTTTTTACTCACCTACTAAAATTTATAACTGGATATGTGGAGTACTCAGATTCCTTCTTACTAGAATTTCTTCTAGGGAAAGTGCAAAAGAATGCATTCGCCAATAAACTTGCAATTTGTTGTTGTGATAACGATATAGACTGATTCTTGTGTTGCCTGAAATTAATTCAATAATCTGATTACACGAAATTATGTCTCCCAAGTTAAAGTAAGTAAGTATTGGTCAAAGTAAAGTTTCGAAGCAAAATTATAGAAATCTCTTTATTCCCATAATTAAGGTTACCTTTTATGTGAGAAGATCCCATCAAAATCAGTCAACAATTTCCATGAATATGTATTAATGCTGATGGTTTCTTTTTAGTTATTTGAAAATACAGTCAGACACTTCAATTGTATTTATCATTTTATCAAGAGACTTACTTTAAGAGTGGGATTGGTGCTTGAATAAGTTTCGGCAGGTCCAATGCTAGTTTAATGATCTGTGGCAGGGTCACATCAAAAAAGTATCTTGACTCTTCCTCTTCCAAATACTATAAACAATATTATAAACAGTCTAATAAGGTAGGTAGTTCACTGCATATGATAATTAATTAAAATTAAACAGTCTAATAAGATAGGTAATACTCTGCATATGATAATAATGCTTCAATAATGCATCTGTATAAAGATGTCAGTCCCAATTATGATTTACTAAAGGAAGAAGTCTCAATAAACAAAAAAATAAAGACTAACCCAAAAATCTAATCTTGTCTTACAATACAGAGCCTTGTAATCTGAATATTTCATTAAGACACTTTTCAAGGGCAGAATTAAAATAACAGCTGACATTTAAAACAACACACAATAGATCCATCCACATATAGGCTTTAACTTATCATCAATGATCACCAGTGTGGTCGAGCAGTAACCATACTGGTCTGTCATATAGCTATTTAACCGATTAAATTTGTTTTCTGTTATGGGTCTAGTTGTTGGTATATTCATCTTTGTGTTTCCATCATCATCATCATCATCATCAACCCATTTCTGTCCCACTGCTGGGCACGGGTCTCCTCTCAGAATGAGAAGGATTAGGCCATAGTCCACCGCGCTGGCCAAGTGCGTATTGGTAGACTTCACATACCTTTAAGATTTTTTATAAATCTCTCAGGTATGCAGGTTTCCTCACAATGTTTTCCTTCGCCGTTTAAGCAAGTGATAATTAATTTCTAATACGCACATAAATTTGAAAATCAGAGGTGCATGCCTGGGATTTGAACCTCGGACCCCTCGATCGAGAGGCCGCGTTTCTTAACCACTAGGCTATCACTGCTTTGTGTTTCCATAGCACCCACAATACAAAGAAATGTCTTACTTTAAGTCTATGAATGTAGACAGCATTATTTAGTGAAGGAATATTACCTAACCCTATAATCTCTCCCTCTTTTCTCTGTTATTTTCCTCATTCTATGTATTTCTCATTTTGCTATTTTGTTGCTCTATACAAGCTGCTGACGTATTAAAGTTGGTATATACATTTTGTACACCCTATCCTGTTTCACTTGCTACTGTATTATGTTGTCTTAAAATCAATGGTTGTCTGGAAGAGGTTACTATTTTAATGATAAGACCACCTGTTGTACCCTTAATTATTTGTTATTGTTGTTTATTTTATTTTGTCTTTGGTGTGCAATGAAATTTTGTATTGTATTGTATTGTATTTAGTTGTTTATTTAACTTGTAATTGTATTCAAGTCATGCTCTTACCTTGTTAAACAACTTATGGAGTACTTTAAACCTCCATTTATCTTTAAACTTCGTATTATAACTCAATATAGCATCTATCAACTCCTGACTGTTCCTTATGGGTTTGGACAGTGCAGCCTCTATGAGACCCCATCGCTTCTTCAGTTTGGTCTCACCAGATGCCTGGAAAGAAAAATAGTATTTTTAACACATAAGGACAATCATTTCACTGAGTGATATGTAGTGACTGACCTGACTCGTCTAGGTTTCATACTGGATTTATGTATTTTAATCTAATCTGGATCATACAAATGTAGTAGTATACATAGCAACATCAGCATGTAGATTTCAAATGCAGGACTACAATTTTTATTTCTCCATTAAGTACTGATCCATTAGTAGTATAAGAAAGACATATTGTAATTATCAATTTGTGATTATCCTGTTGTATTAGCTTACATGTAAAAATTAAATACATGTCAGTAAATTTTATTTCTGGTTACTTAATTAGCACCATAATATTAAAATTACCATATGAATTAAGTATGGCTCAATGTACAGGTGAATGTAATTAAAAGCAGGTAATGATTGCTCAATCATTATTGCTCAATATTAACAAAGAATATTTGTGTTGTGACTCACAGTTCATATAGATTATTCTCATCAATAATACAAGATTAATTATAGATAAGTATATTGCATAATAAAATTATTAAACAGAAAAATGAAAAAATAAAAAATGAATTATAAAGACATAAAAATAAATAAAGACATAGTTTAAATAAACACATTAAATGAAAACACAAGTCCTACTCCTTCCTTGGAACATGTTACAATAATTCAAAAACATTTAACGTAGAATTAAAAAAAATATATTCAAAGAAACTTAATAATAAATGATGGGGTTAAAAATAGAACACCATTTATAAACATCTGTTCACTCGCCTAGGATATGAGCGGCAACAACGCAGTGTCATAACATAAAATCTTTTGATACGAGTGTGATCCTTATGTTTTAGGAATAAGGTACAATATGCATTTCTTCAATTTGACGAATTTGAAACATTATAGTTTTATTATGTCTCGATTTATAATGTTTTCGCAATTCAACAAAGCGTGTAGAAAATTTAAAAAAATGCAAATAAATCCTGTGCCTAAAGTACTAAAGATATTTGAATGAAAATTTGTTTGGAGGCTTGGGAGATGGATAGGTTCATGTGGTTAAATTTATTTTTTTGTAAAAGTATCCACCCCGTATAAGCAAACCAACCTCAAAAAGTATGAAATCTTCAATAATACATTTGAATAGAACTAAACATCACTACAACACAACAGCATAACACTGCTGCAAAGAGTTGTCTCAGTGGTGCCGCCTAACCATCACCGATCTATAGATATAGAATACTTCTATATCATCATCAACCCATTACTGCCCAACTACTGAGCACGGGTCTCCTCTCAGAAAGAGTATAATCAAATTGTTACAAGTGAAATTTTCAATATACCAATACAAATCTTAGGTAAACGAAAAGTATTGGTTATTGGTAATATATTATAAATAAACGTTAGGTACTAACATTTTCAACTGGATACAAGCTGTGGCTGGAGCAAGGCAGCCTGACATGGTGCTGGTCCCACAAGTCCTTTTCCGCAGCCACCTGCGGCTTCGGGGGTGTATCTGATAATAACCCATCACTCGGGATATGATACAGCACCGTGTGATTCGACGACGGCCTCACGAGCGGGAACTCCGGAGCGCCCCACGGCGACTGCGAGCCGTATATCTGAGTTATAGGCACACCTCTCCACGTCGATTCTTCTGATGCTTCGGACATTTTACGACAATTTGCAATTTTGTAGTGTTTTGGAAATTTATGACACTTGCGTTTGAGCAAAACGAACGTCAACGTCCCTTTTTGTATTGTGGTTATCGCCGGTTTCGATAAAACATATAAAGTAGATAAGATTTACACATATGTGGCGCAATATGAGGAATAATGCATTACACTATTTTGAATCAGTAACTGATAACAATATACAACATACACAAGTCACAAATACACAATAAATAATAATGAAAATAATAATTGAAAAGAATGAATCAGTTGATTTATTTTTATATTGTTTTCTAGTCTTGGCTTCTTGACTTTCAGCCTAACTATTATCATGATAATTTTATACTTTTCTACCTCTTAGAATAGAGGCCGCCTTAACGGTCAATTATATTGTGCAATATTGTGAATTGTGCCATATTATTGACCGTTTAGGCACAAAATAAAAACTAACAGAAGGCAATCTTCGTTCAAAGCGGCCTCGAGCAACGCACACATAGACACTGTTCACCGACACGTTATCTCGGGGGGACTCGGGAGTGTACGTGCGCGGCTGTCAGTCCGCTTCTGACACGTGTTTGGAACTGTTTTGTGCAAGAAAAGGAGCAACAAAAAAATACTGTAATTGTGCAGTGCACGGTTGTTTAAATGTAACATTAAACTGTGAATTTCCCTTTTTTTATCTACCAATTACCAATAGTCAGTGATAGCCTAGTGCTTCAGAAATTTGACCTCTCGATCGAGGGGTCCGAGGTTCAAATTCCAGGCACGCACCTCTGATATTTCAAAATTATATGCGTATTAGAAATTAATTATCAGTTGCCAAACGGTGAAGGAAAACATCGTGAGGAAACCTTGCATACCTGAGAGATTTGTAAAAAAAAAATCTCAAAGATATGTGAAGTCTGCCAATACGCACTTAGATAATTAAACCAACTAATTGGTTTAATTTGCTGTTGAACTGAGCCACTAGTAGTTGATATTATTAGTGATCATGATAAGAATATGTTTTAAAGTAGTTATCTATGCTCGATTTATATAACAGTTTCCTATTTTGAATCAGTATAAAGGAAACTAACTACATTTTTTTAAGATAAATTCACGCCACCAATAATTACGTAAGAAAACATGGTTTTTTGTTTGTATAGATATTGTGTTGTCTTTAATGTCATTTGGTAGGTTTAGGTCTCGACCGGATAGGGCAAAAGGAATTGTGTAATTAGGGTAATCCGTTTAGAAGTTATTAATGATTTTCCATTGTGTACAGTGTAAAATGTAAAATTTTATGTGTTTTGTTTTTGTTGTGAAAACTATTTGTATTGTAAAACTATGTTAAGTGCTAAGTTTTAATATTGTAGAATACGTCCTTTGGTATGCGGGCTAGTGTAAATTTGGAGTACATATGAGTGCATCAGTTAAAAAATTTACAACCCTAGCGCGATGGTCGAGCATAGATATAAGAAATTAAGTACATACATGAGATTGCCTTCTGTTCGTTTTTATTTTGTGGTTTAGTGTTAATATTGAAAATTGCGCAAAGATTGAATGAAAGTTTGAGCGAGTTTAATTTTTATTGCACCATACTTTTTATTGGATAGTGTAGGTCAGTATTGCGCAATATTTTACTCAAATCAAATCAAATATGTCTTTTTATTAAAAATAGATTCTTTACAGCGCACTTTTGGAATATTAATACAGCTACTGCCACTTCCCAAGGTATTTAGTTATGGCTCGAATTATTCTCAATCTCCGATAGAACACGAAAACATTGTGCAGTTCGTATTATTGTGCAATATAATTGTTCGTTTGGACTCAGAGCGCCTTTCAATCTTATTGTAGAATCAAAAGTATTGTACAATGTTGTTGTAGGTCTCTCGTATGTTCTCTCCGTGATTTCAAACCACACTGAAAAAGATTGCGCAATACTGACCCTACACAATGCAACTCGCCCACATTTTCAGTCAATCATCGCGCTTCAATACTAACCGTAAACGGCCAATAATTTTGCACAATTTGCAATATTGCACAATATAATTGACCGTTTAGGCGGCACCTAATAGTTCATACTATAACTTACTATACTCTTTGATTCAGACTTCTGTTCTGACACTTCTGAGTTCTGACGCTGACAGTGACATATAAAATTCAATGGTGTGGTATAAAGGGACATTGATTGCGTCTGTATCTATAATTTGTACTTTGTAGTGCTTATTTTGTTTTGAAATGCTTTCTGTAACATTTAAGTAATTAGATTAGATGTAACTGAAATTGAATATAATTCTACTTAAACATATGTGTAATATGGTGATCGCTCACTAATAGTGCTAAAATCATGAATTTGGAACTGTTAGGTAAGTTTATTATTTTCGTTATAACTGTCACTGTTTTGGGCTTATTAAGTTATTTATGATATTTCTAGCATATACCTTTGTATGTTACAGAATCCTTTGGTCAGAACTACCCTGAGGTGCGTATTTATTGAATTACTTGAGACCGACGCTCTGCACGTTTTGTTTACCAATTTTTATGTATGGTTTAGTTGCACACACGCCTATACTTATTAACGAAATTTAGTTGAATATCTATTAATGTGAATTATAAAGATTTTCCTGGCCTGTTAAATAAAAAAAAATATTTTATACTCATTGCTTACTTGGAATACCTGTTTCGAGAGTGCCAGCAAAACACACCTAGATCCCAAAGGGAAATCTCAATTCAACCTGGAAATCGAACTCTGTTCTCTGTGCATGATGTACCAATATTGTAACCCTGATTTAATTTTCTTGTATATTTCTTCTCATTTTAAATTATATGATTATTATATTTATTGAACATTAAACAGCCTTATTAAGTTATAATAATTCCCCAGGAGTTTGATGGCACACTAGACTCAATATCCCTAGCAGCTACATGTGCGTTCAATCGACGGGGCACACTGCTAGCTGTGGGGTGCAATGACGGCAGGATATTCATATGGGACTTCCTCACGAGAGGCATAGCTAAGTCTATATCAGCACATGTGTATCCAGTGTGCAGTTTAAGTTGGTCCAGAAACTGTAAAAAGGTGAGATGTAAAAAGGCTATTAACAAGTAACATGTTAATTGTGCCAAAAGTAAAAATAAATTAAATTCAAGTATTTCATTTACATTGCCATATTTCTGCTTGATAACTACACCAACACCAGGTTTTATAAGCTAATTATGTTTTATTATAACTTTGTATTTAAATAGAGATCACAAGTTTATCATATATTAAGAAAGCATCATGCACAATTTTAGCATATTCTATATTTTGTTTAATTAAGATAAGTATAAGATTGTACATAAATCTTATGTGTTTCTTACTAGCTCTTGTCAGCGTCAACCGACCACAATGTGTGTATTTGGGATGTTCTTTCTGGGGAGTGTGAACAGAGGTACAGGTTCCCGACGGCTATTCTAAGAGTTCAATTTGATCCACGAAATGACAAACGGTTCCTTGTGTGCCCCATGAGACACGCTGCTCTGTTGGTGGACACTGATGGGGAGCATAAAATATTACCCATAGATGACGATGTGAGTATAATCATAACTTAAAATCTACAGTAAAGTATAATAAAAAGCATAGAAAATGGTTTTTCTATGTTGTCTTTTGAGATTGATGTCTAATTGGTCTAGTGGTTCTTGACAATTGGTGAGATAGTATAAGTAATCTGTGTAGTCAAATATTAAAAAAAATCTCCTACTTCTCCATGAACTAGAATTTTCGGAAGTGGAAGAAATGATATTAGTTCAAAAATACTTTTGTAAAAATTACTAGAATAGAGTTGCATTTAAATCATAGGGCATATTTTGGTTTATGGATTTATAACATTTCGATTTGATTAAATATATTTAATTAATTAATAAGTAATCAATCCTTTTTATTACAGGGTGACATCAATGTAATAGGATCATTTGACAGAAGGGGGGACCATGTGTATACTGGAAATGCTAAAGGAAAGATTTTGATTCTAGACTCTCAGACTTTAGCGATTAAGGCTAGTTTTAAGATAACAGTTGGCACTTCGAGTACTACTAGTATCAAGAGCATTGAGTTTGCTAGGAGAGGAGAGTAAGTTAATATCATATTCTTACTTTACAAATAACCTATTCTGCTTATTTGCTGTTTATATTATTAAGTTATCTGCGTAATAGTATATAACCACAAGGGAGGGAAGAGGTAAGAAACAGTGTGTTTCAGGCCTCTGGTCCAGATGGGCCTCCAAATGCCTACAAGTTTCCTTGTAGACATTATTGTGTATTTGTAATAGCTTGTTGTAAAATTAGATCAACTTTTTGATGATTTTGATGATGATAGTGACTCACTTGAGGCTAAGTGGCTACTGCCGCCCATGGACATCTGTAATCAACCCCAGATAGGATTAGATATTCCTACCTGAGGTCAACCCCTGAGGACTAAGCTGAAATGTCTCGAAAAAGTATGTCTCCCTTACCACACCTTCAAACCAGAACACAGCAACGTTTAACACTGCTGTTGTGAGGATTTTCCCCCCCTGGGCCTCTGACGAGCTTAGTCTGCCACTGCACATAACATTTACAAATTAGGACTATCGCACTTTGTAACCCCAAATCTTTAGTTGTTTTCTAGTGAACACATCGGACAGGGTGATAAGAGTATATGACACAAAAACAGTGCTCAAATGTGGAATTAATGGTGAACCAGACCCAATCCAGAAGCTACAAGATTTGGTCAATAAGTAAGTTTTATTGCTCAATCAGTATTAACTATTTGACCTTAATTGAAAAAAGATATTATTAAAAAGTAATTGTGAAGTAATTCTAATTCATACTCTGATATTTGTTAGAAAGTTTAATAATTTATGAACTCTGGTAAATCTAAACTATTGTGTTAATGCGGGGCTTCCCTAAAGTAGTATTATTGTTTAATTGATGCTTCATAATGTAACTGTTAGGTTTGAAAAACCAAATATTGAAGTTTATAACATGTGTTCGTGTTTATTTTTTCGTTAAATAATCCGCGCATCTCATGTTTTTTTTTATAATATAGGAGTAGCAGACGAGCATGCAGTCCACCTGATGGTGCCTGCCGCTCATGGACATCTGTAATCAACCCCAGATAGGATTAGATATTCCTACCTGAGGTTGTCCACAGAATGAATGAATGAACACGAATGAAAATATATTTCTCCGCACTTTTTCTTCGATTTCGTGTTTTTGCACGTCTTAACTGCACATTTTGGCATTGTTCCGCGTAAATTACACCATGACAGCCATTAAACGGCTCACACATTTGCCGTTTAATCCATTTAATGTCTTCCTTCAATTACAAGGCGGTGAGATATCTATACTTATGTGTTCCAAGAACAACCTGGAAGAAGTGCTGCTTCTCCGGCGACGGGGAGTACATCTGCGCGGGCTCGGCGCGCCAGCACGCGCTGTACATCTGGGAGAAGTCCATCGGGAACATCGTGAAGATCCTGCACGGGACCAAGGGGGAGCTGCTGCTCGACGTCGTGTGGCACCCCATCCGGCCCATCATCGCGAGTATTAGCGCTGGTCAGTATTCAAAACTATGTAATACCACAGTGAGGATAATTGCACAAATTTTCGATTCCGATACACGGGTTTTTATAAAAATTAGTTAGTACTTACCTTTTGAGTGAAGTTTGCATGCTTCTGTACATGATTCTTTAGTACCACAAATATTAAAAATTTAGCTTTGGATCAAACCCACAAATAGGTGCATGTCAAACCGATATGCTGGCTGCTGTATCAAGAATGTATTTTTTTTAAATAAAATTATGTGCTAGTGGTGGCGATATGGTGTAGTCACTGCGACCCTGCGTGTTAATCTACATCCAGTATTAATAAAATCAATCTATGTAATTTCAATCAGTAATTTTACCTATTAGAGATCGAACGATAATAACAGGCGCTAGGCTGACATGACATGATTATATCATTCCAGGTGTGGTATCGATCTGGGCGCAAAACCAAGTGGAGAACTGGTCAGCGTTCGCACCAGATTTCAAGGAGTTGGACGAGAATGTGGAGTATGAGGAACGGGAGAGCGAGTTCGATGTTGAAGATGAAGATCGATCGGTTGATCAGGCTGGCGAGAGCCGTGACGACGAGGAAGTTGAGGTTTGTACCAGGCAGTGTTGGGCGTAGTAAACTACAATGTAATCTGGTTACTAACTACGATTAAAAGTACTTAACTACATGTAGTCATGATTACATTGTAGTTAACTACTTTTAATCGTAACATAACTTACTACAGTAATCAAACTACACGATGTGGTTATTAATTTGATTGCTGTAATCTAGTAGTTATAAGTACTGATTATTTGAATTCTATGGACTTATATTTTGCAATGAAATATAACGTGGAAGAGTACAGGTGGCCTGTAGAGCCACCAGGGTTAAAACCCGAAAGTGCGAATTCGATTCCCGCCTATGGTCAGAGGTATGGTTTTATTTTTTGTAATCTGTAGTTATAATTACTGATTACTACATGTAATCAGTAGTTAGATTTCATATTGCCCAATACTGGGGCCTGTTTCTAGCGGTAATGATGATTACGTAATACATTGTTCAGGTCGACGTGACGTCATGCGAGCCAGTGGCGGCCTTCTGCAGCTCTGACGAGGAAGGCGAAGATGAGAACATGCTGTCGTTCCTGCCCATCGCGCCGGAGATAGAGGATCCTGAGGTGTGCAGGCAAAATATAATACTACTCGACCAAGCCAATTAGACGAATGTCAAACGTGACGTCAGCCGCAAGCTATGTGCGTACCGCTGGCAAAAAATAATGACATGCTGATTTATGCCGATGAAATGTCAATTTTAATAAATTTCTGTCTAATAATTCATACTTTAACGACTGTTACGAAAACTAAATAGTATCAAAAAATTATGTAAAACGTAAAACTCGGAATGTCATTGTTTGCTCTCCTCTATGAATAGTTATCCCCATTTTGATGCTTTCCTAGCACACGGCACAGTCAAAACTTAGCAAATAACGTACTATTTTTATTTAGAAACAAGAACTATGTACACTGATAACAATAACAACGTTAAACAAAAAATATAATCCAGAAATTATTTGTGAATTGTGAGTGAGAGTTTAGCTGCGAACAGTACTAGGATGTGATCGGGGCATGAGGCGGTACTCGAGGAGAGGGCCGTATTCCACCCGTTCGTCTAATTGGCTTGGTCGACTTAAATCAATATAAAGTGAAAACAACTTCAAGCACGCAATCATGCACTCATGTACACGGCCACACACTATTGTTAGGCGTACGTAATATTTTGGCATAGGAACCAAACGTAATTTCCTTTATTTTAGTAAATCAGTCAATTTTGATATCTTTGTGACTCAACGAAAATACAACAAAAAATTAAAAAGTAAACCTTGAGATGCAAACGTTAAACTATTTGTTAATATTTATATTTAATCCTGCAACAGGACGGATGGGCCGCCACACAAGAGACAGTGACCCCTACAGAGACCCCAGAGAAACTGGAGCCCGCAGCCAAAAGACCGAAGAGCAAAACTTATGATATATCGCTGAAAATAGCACCACCTGGTAAGCTCCTTATTTCTTTTGATTGGTAAGGATTTATCGATCTTTTTGTTTATGTTTGATTATTTATTTAATTGTGTATTACTATATGCTACATTACTATATACTATTTAGGTCAATAACGATACATAAAGTCCAATTTAATGCTACCTTTACAGGTTACACCTGTCAAAACTTAGCCAAAAATATTAGATTTGCGAAAATAATATAATACTAATTCAATAAAATAACGTACTAAAATTATTACAAATAATGTATTATTCTTTTGTAAATTTGTGATATATTTATTTCAGAACAACCACCTTCATTTGGAGGGAAAAACAAGCAAGCGGCTGGAAGCAAGAAAGTAGCGGGCAGGCCTCGCAAATAATGTAAATTCGAATTGTATTGTTAAGAAATATAAGTATAAAAATAAAAAATATTTTTATTTTATTTTTATCAGGCAATGATCCACTGCCAATTAAATATGGATAGAAAATAAAATATCTATCGAGAAATTAGAGGCACAAATGATACAAATATTAGGAGAAAACATTTATTTTGCAAAAAAGAAATTATTATCGATCTTTAATAAAATTCGTATTTAGAGTATACAGTAAGTACTTATCGGTCGTATATAAATAAATCTCACTTAAACATAACCAAAAATAATAATAATACATCGCTTCTATTCGAGACTCAAAAAGACTCAATAACGTCGCTCTAGGTCGCGCACTGCACTCCGTCGTCACGTAATATAATATCATACACTGCGTACGCTCTACGCCGGGCCCTAGGGCGCGGGATAAATAAAATTATCTATGTCCCTATGTACAATTGCGACGCCGCTACGCGTCCAGGTCGTCCTCGCGCTGGCTCGAGAAGTAGCTCACCAGCCCGCCGAACACGCCCTCCTCGCGCCGCGCCTCGGGCGAGCCGCGCGCCTCGCCCGCGCCCGCCGCGCCCAGCGGCCGCAGGTACGGCTCGGCCGGCGCGTACGGCCCGTACGGCCCGTAGGCCGGCGCGTACGGGCCCAGCGGGTACCGCGGCCGCCGGTCCTTGTTCTCCGTGTGCTTAATCTTGGGGTGGTTCCGCGGCGGCTCCGGCGACGGCGGCCGCTGCGCCGGCGACCCCGGCGGCGACCGGTACTCCGGCTCCGTCTTCACCTCCGCCTTGATCTTCAGCGGCGGCTCCCGCCCGCCCGGCGCGCCCGGCGAGGACGGTCTCAGGGGGGACTGGAGGCCTGGGTGCCCGAGGCCGGGCGGGCCGGGCATCGGCCCGAGACTCCCGGGGTGCCCGCGACCCGCCACGGGAATCCCGGGCGGGCCGGGTGGAATGGTCCCTAGGGGGCCGCCTATCAGGCCGGGGGACGGGCCCCGTTGCGGGCCACCCGGCGGCCCGTGCGGGGAGGACACCGGCGGCCCGTGCGGGGAGGACACCGGCGGACGATGCGGGAGACCGGGGGGCCCGTGTGGCGGCATACCGGGGTGGCCGTGAGGCGAAGACGGGGGTCCGATGTGCATGCCCGGGGGCGCATGTTGGATGGTTCCCGGCGGGCCGATGATGCCCGGCGGACCCGGATGCCCGGGAGGTCCCGAGTGTCCGGGTGGCCTGCCGGGATGCGGGCCCCCGCCGGGCGGCCCGAGAGGGGAGGAGCCGGGCGGTCGATGCGGCGACATCCCGGGCGGGCCGTGTTGCATCGAGCCGGGGCCGTGCGGCGACACGCCGGGGGGACCATGCGGGGAGGCTCCGGGCGGCCCGTGCGGGGAGGCCCCGGGCAGGCCGTGCGGGGAGAGCCCCGGCGGGCCGTGGGGGCCGTGCGGCGAGGCGCTGCCGGGCGGGCCGTGCGGCGCGGGGCCGGGCGCGCGGTGCGGCGCGGGGCCGGGCGAGGGGTGGCGCGGGTAGGGCGGCAGCGCGCGCAGGTGCGGGTAGTACTGGTGCGGGTACTGCGGCCGCGCCACGTTCTGCGGCAGGCCGGGGTGCATCTGGTACATCTGCATGCCCTGCCCGCGCGCGCCATACGCGGAGTTCCCGCCCGGGTACATCATTGGACCCCTGTAATTTCGATCCTCCATTAAGTATTTGAAAAAGATATATAACTAATACGTAAAACACGATTATATTACCTGTACTGCTGATTGATCATGTGCGGCATCCTCGTAATGATACTCGGTTCCTCGGTTATCGGCTTGAAAGGTTGAGGCGAGCCGGCTACGGAAAGAGTGCCTATGAAATAATAATATATAAAAAATAAATAAACATTACGTAAAATGATCTAATAATATTTTGTATTAATATATTTTAGAGCATAATAAATTATTTATTGAATTCGATTTACCCTCTCGCATAACGCCAGGTGGCTGGTCGGGACGATGAGTGAGTGGTATCCGATCTTCAGCACACGCAATACCACGCAACTCTGCACGGACCTGAGTAAATAATTACACAATTGTGATTTTGAATTTTTAGATTTTGTCACAGAAATTTATCCTATTTTTCAGACACTTATTTGATGACTTAAATTCGCTTAATTTAAAAAAAAAGCAAAGGTGGAGAAATAATTGTCCAAGTAAGAGTTGATCTCGCACATTGAGGGTTCCGTACCACGCCATTTTGATATTTTTTTATTTTTAGTATTAATTGTAGCAGTGATAGCCTAGTGGTTAAGAAACCCGGCCTCTCGATCGAGGGGTCCTAGGTTCAAATCCCAGGCACGCACCTCTGATTTTTCAAAGTTATGTGCGTATTATAAATTAATTATCACTTGCTAAACGGTGAAGGAAAACATCGTGAGGAAACCTGCATACCTGAGAGATAAAAAAAATCTCAAAGGTACGTGAAGTCTACCAATACGCACTTGGCCAGCGCGGTGGACTATGGCCTAATCCTTCTCATTATGAGAGGAGACCCGTGCCCAGCAGTGGGACAATAATGGGTTGACGATGATGATGAGTATTAATTGTTATTATAGCAACCACTAAAGTAAATACATTGTGAAAATTTGAACTGTCTACCTATTACGGTTCAATGGATAAAGCGAAAAAGGTATAGAAATAATGGTTTCTTGTATGGCAACCCCCACTTATTTTAAACTTTTATTTTATTTTTAGTATTTATTGTTAAAGCGGCCGTCATTATGCATTCTCTGTAAAAATGTCAATTGTCTACGTATTATGGTTCCAGAGATATTAGGAGTCTTTTGACAGACGGACAGACAGCAAAGTCTTAGTAATAGAGTTCTGTTTTTACCATTTGGGTACGGAACCCTGAAAACGCACCTGCAACCTCGGCGTTGCGGGGAACCGTTGCTCCTGAAAGTCTCCAGGATGCTTGACCCCGGGGGGTCCGTACCCCAGCCGGTCGGGTGGCATCGGCCGCACCGGCATGCCGAACCCATTGATTTAAATGAGCTTATTTTTAAAAGAAGAGCAAAGGTAGAGAAAAAACGCACCTGCAACCTCGGCGTTGCGGGGAACCGTTGCTCCTGAAAGTCTCCAGGATGCCTGATCCCGGGGGATCCGTACCCCAGCCGGTCGGGGGGCATCGGCCGCACCGGCATGCCGAACCCCCCCATGCCGCCGCCCACGCCGCCCCCCATCCCGACATCCTTCTCCTTCTTCATCCGCTTGCTCTCCTGCATCGCGAGCCGCGCTAGTCTCTTCTCCTCTCGCTCCTTCGCCTTCTGCTCTTTCATCTTCTCCTTCTCTTCTTTCTTCTGTAGCCGCTCCAGTTTGCGCGCCTCCTTCTCCGCTTGTTTCGCTTCGCGCTCCTGTCGTTTCTTTTCTCGATCCGCCTGGATAGCAAGTGGAATAATATTAATATACTAGCTGACCCGGAAAACGATGTGTTGCCATATAAATAAAAGAATGTTAAGGGTGAATAACCCTCATCACTTAGGCGTATGAAAAATAGATAGTAGCCGATTCTCAGGCCTTCTGAATATGTAAAATTATAAGATTTGGTGATAATCGGTATAGCCGTTTCGGAGGAGTACGGTAACTAACATTGTGATACGAGAATTTTATATATAATATATTAGTAGAATAATGACATTTAATTATATTTTGACGTGATAACGTCTTATAAATTGATAATCACCAGTAAAATTGAAAAATAGTAACGTTCCGCCTGAGCCTGTGCATGCAAGCGAGAGCGCGCAACAAGCGATAGAGAGGCGCGATAAAACAAACGATAGAGGCCTAAGCGTTGGCTTGTGACACACATATCTTTCTTCTCGCGTGACGTCAGAGCTAGCAGTTAGAATAGTTCTGCCGTACTATACGTATTAGAATAGTACTGGAACGCTGCCACGCGAGCTTCTTCGAGAGCTTTTACAATAACCTCCGTTCACCTCGACGGAAGCTATTATTTGTAAACAAGTGATGAATACGCGACAACGTGTTTTGTGTTTATTTCTATATTTTGATAAGATTTAATTGATTTCCTTCATTTTATTCACCTCAGTTAACTGTTTTTCTCAGAATAGCGGCAAAAAGGTAATTAATTCTTCCATTTTAAGAGTAATATGATTAATAATAAATAAATAATAATATGACTATAACTAATTATTTGTGATTATATTTAAACAAATTGTTTAAATTAAATTTGAAAAAACTGTAAATAATATTTGAAAATTAAAAATTAATGTTTATAACCAGTTTTAAAAATATTTATGTCAAATTATATCAAATTATTATTATTGATAATATTAATAATTAATAATATTAATTATAAATAAATAAATTTTATATTACAAAAAATAATGATTATGACGTTATCACGTAAATCTATCGTCCGTAAACCGACTTTACAGACAACCAATTTGTTTTTTTTTGTTCATAATTATTGCTTGCTGTAAGTTAATAACAATATGCTAATTATTATACTACTTCAGGTTCGAGGTCTTGCAAATTTGACGATTAAGTTGTTTAATTAAAACACATTGGTATAACGTGTAAGGTTATTTTCGTACAGTTTGAAGTTTCTATTTTACTATAAAAAATATTTTAACTTACTTGGTTTGGCCGCCCTGGACCTGATGAACCTTCCGGTCTCAGTTCTGTCATAAACAAACAAACATTACAAACAGTCGTTTAAATATAATATTTAATTTATGAATCATTAATGAATATTACCTTTTATTTTAACGCCTACAAGTTTTGCGAGCGCATCGTCACTGCCCATGGGACCGCCCCCGCGCCCTCCGCGACCACCCCGCGGTCCTCTGTCATGAAATAAATTTAATATTCATAAAATACCCCAATAGATTATCTATACATATAAATAAAATTGAAGTGTCTGTTTTTAATATTGAAATAACCGCTTTTTACTACATGCATATGGATATACATACGGTACATACACCAAAATAACATTTTTTACAATTTTTGTCTGTCTGTTTGTTTTGGCTAACCTCTGTAATGGCTGGACTGATTTTGATGGGACTTTTATTGACAGGTAGCTGATGTAATAAAGAGTAACTAAGGTTCCTTATATTTTAGAACTAGCTGTGCCCCTGTTTATTTTTAACGCGGGTGAAACCGCGGGGCACACCTAGTATTTAATAATAATTATGATATTTATGATCATGATCCCTTCTGTAATTTTACCCGCAATATTTGCTTCCGCTGAAACCTCATATTTTTAAGGGGTTTTGCCATAAAATTCCATTTTCATGTGAAAATTTCGTCAAAATTGAAGCACTCGCTTCCAAATATCATACAGACATATACAACAGATTTTCATATTTAAGCACATGCGCATAATATGAGTTAATAAATTCATATTGACATTATGGTACAGGATCCCTAGTATAGTTTTCATCATTTATTAATAACAAGCTGATTTTTCGTGAGTAGCTTCGTTTCGACAAGACGCCCAACATTTTTCCTTACAGCAATGTTGGTAAATGGTAGCTTGATGGGGCAGCAAGGATGAAATATGTTGACCGGACGAATTCTAAAAATTTATTACTAACCAAATTTTTCTTTGTTAATTATCAAGATAATTATTTAAATAACATGAAAAAATATTTGTCCTACAAAATATAAGGTTTTTATTAAGGCGTCCCCCCTCTCCAACATGTATCATAAACAAGGCCATGAAAAATAATTACTAACCAGCTGATTTTTTTTTTATTGGCTGTCTACCATTTACATAGTCTACCATGCACATTGTCCTACAAATTACATGGTATGTCATCTCGGACCTACACTTAAAAGTTGTAGTACTAATACTTAATGTAAAAATAATTGGTATCAAGCTGAGTGTTCCAGAATAGCTTCGTTTCAATGAGACGCCCAACAAATTCTCGTACGAAAGTTCTCGATTGTGGTTTATAACTAAAATAATAGGGATGAAATATGTTGATTTGACGAATCAAAAAAAAATATTACTAACCGAATTTTTTTTTATTAATTATCGAGACAATTATCTAAATAACGTGAAAAAATGTTTGTCCTACAAAATATAAGGTTTTTTTTAAGGCGTCCCCCCTCTCCAACATGTATCATAAACAAGGTCATGAAAAATAATTACTAACCAGCTGATTTTTTTTTTATTAGCTGTCTAACATTTACACAGCTTACTACCCACATTGTCCTACAAATTGCGAAGTACGTTATTCCAGTCCGCCAGTTTTATAGTTTATTTATATTATATTATAGTTAAATTACAAATCTTGTAGGATTAATAAAAGTTACCCTTTTTTTTGTAGGACATTGTTTTATTTAGATAAAAATTATATTATCCTATCACGTGATACCTTTGTCCTACAGTTACTAATAAAAAAAATAATCCTGCGGAATTAACATCTTTTCAGCGTAGGTCCGAGATGACATACCATGCAATTTGTAGGACAATGTGCATGGTAGACTATGTAAATGGTAGACAGCCAATAAAAAAAAAATCAGCTGGTTAGTAATTATTTTTCATGACCTTGTTTATGATACATGTTGGAGAGGGGGGACGCCTTAATAAAAACCTTATATTTTGTAGGACAAATATTTTTTCACGTTATTTAAATAATTATCTTGATAATTAACAAAGAAAAAATTGGTTAGTAATAAATTTTTAGAATTCGTCCGGTCAACATATTTTATCCTTGCTGCCCCATCAAGCTACCATTTACCAACATTGCTGTAAGGAAAAATGTTGGGCGTCTTGTCGAAACGAAGCTACTCACGAAAAATCAGCTTGTTATTAATAAATGATGAAAACTGTACTAGGGATCCTGTACTATTAGTTTTCAAATTACAGACACGCAATATTTTAAGTATTTATTGCTTTATAATCATAGATAAGTATAGATATCTCACCGCCTTGTAATTAAAGGAAGCCATTAAATGGCTTAAACGGCTGACAAATGTGTCAGCCATTTAATGTCTGTCATGGTGTAATTTACACGGAACAATGCCGACATGTATTTGTACATGAAATCGAAGGAAGTGCGGAGAAATGTCGTGTCACTCGTAAATTATCTAAAAACTACATTTTTTTTCAAACACGAAAATAGACGACAGTGACAATTTCAATTGTCAAAACTGGTTACATTTTCTTGTTAGAAGTGAGTAATCTTTACTAATCTATGTTTATAATATACAAACAATAATATGATCAGTATTGTAACCTTAATGATATACCGTACCTGCTGCCCCGGCCTCCCCTGCTGCCGCGCCCGCGGGCCGGCCGCGGGGAAGTATTTTGAGTACTTTGAGCATTTTGAGCTGCCTGAGCATCTGTGAACACGAATTGCTCTATTATCATAATATGGATATTGAAAAATTATACATATTACATGTAACAACTATATTTGTTTTTTTTTTAAACATTATATGGGAGTAGCAGACGAGCATGCAGTCCACCTGATGGTATGTGGCTACTGCCGCCCATGGACATCTGTAATCAACCCCAGATAGGATTAAATATTATTTCCTGAGGTCGGCCACAGATGCGCCGCTACACCTGAGGACTAAGCTGGAACGCCTCGGAAAAGTATGTCTCTCTTACCACACCCTTTAAATCAGAATACAGCAGCGCTTAAAGCTGCTGTTATAAGGCAGAAATACGTGTGGCGGTGGTGTCGCCGGAGTCGAACCACAAAGGGTTCTACCCCCTTCGAATATACAGAATATATGGTTCGATTCCCGGCCAGGGAAAAAGATATTTTAAAAAAGTAATGATACAGTTTTAGTTTTTATCAAAATCGGCCTCGTAACTCCTTTCAGCATTTTTCGCTAATCCGAATTAGGCCCTGAAGGCCTATTTGAAAAATTCACCGTGTATATTCTAGTCTGTTTGGTATTAATATAGGTTTGGCTTGACCGTTTTTAACGAATTTTTTTTTGTGTACGAATTAAATCATTTAGACGGATTTTATGTTTACGAGATTCAGATTTTTTATTATTCATACATTTTTTGCTATTATTTTCCAAGCTATAGATCACAAGATTACAACTATCACTAGATTTTCGTTCTATGTCTAATTCTTCTTTGTGTGTCCATGAATACTTGACGCTGGATAAATCTAAGTGTGGAGTTACTAGTATACAAAGGTTTTTTTTTTTTTCCTGCGTGCTTTGCTTGTAATAAACGTACTCGTACATGACGATTAGACTCTGGAGGGTAGTCCGCGCCAAACTGCTCGTCCGCTCTGAAGTTGTTGCGCACAACTACAAGCATATAATCCGTAGCAACGTAAGGGCATACTAACGCAACTATGTGGGCGAGAGCGGGCAGTGGACGGGTGCCTGAAGGGGTCCCGCGCTGTCTTCGTCCCGCGAATATTTACACTTGTTTCAATATTCAGAGCGAACTAGCACTTTGGCGCGGACTATACTGTAGTCGTCGGTAACGGCAGTGACAGCCTAGGAAACTCGGCCTCTCGATCCCTCGGCATCTCGATCGACCCTCGGACCCCTTGATCCGAGGTTCAAATCCCAGGCACGCACCTCTGATTTTTCAAAGTTATGTGCGTATTAAAAATTAATTATCACTTGCTAAACGGTGAAGGAAAACATCGTGAGGAAACCTGCATACCTGAGAGATGTATAAAAAAAAATCTCAAATGTATGTGAAGTCTACCAATACGCACTTGGCAAGCGCGGTGGACTATGGCCTAGTCGATCTCAATATGAGAGGAGACCCGTGCCCAGCAGTGGGACAGTAATGGGTTGATGATGATGATACTGTCGTCCACAGTACTACAGTATAAGTATCTATAAGTATAGATATCTTATACTGTCGTCCGTACTCACCGAGGTGCGCCTGCAGCTCCTCGGTCTTGGCGCGCGTGACGTCATCGGGCAGCTTGCGCAGCGGCACCACGGCGGTCTTGCTGACCAGGTCGCAGAGCGCGCGCTGCCGCTCCGCCACCTCGCCGTCCTCGCGTTGCAACTCGGCCCGCCGCCGCTTGGCGCGGTCCGAGTCCCAGTCGGAGCTGTCGTCCGACTCCACCTTGAACTCGTCCGAGCTGTCCGGCATGTGCTTGCCGCTTGACTTGTGCATCTCCTGTACGACCAACAAACGATGTAATGAAACTTTTTTTTTATAACATAGGAGTAGCAATCGAGCATGCTGTCAACCTGATGGTAAGTGGCTACTGCCGCCCATGGACATCTGTAATTAACCCCAGATAGGATTAGATATTCCAGACCTGCGCAGACAGAGCGGCGCATCTGTGGCTGACCAGAGGTCAGCCACAGATGCGCCGCTACCCCTACGCCGCCGGACTAAGCTGGAACGCCTCGGAAAAGTATGTCTCCCTTACCACACCCTACGAAACGGAACACAGCAACACCCAACACTGCTGTTATTAGACAGAAATAGGTGTGGCGGTGGTGCCGAAACATTTAGATTAATGAAACATTTAGACACGAGTAAACAATCTACCGTGTAATTCACCGAGCATGGACGAGTATATTAACTCCACAGACGAATACAGACGCATAAGCCTTTGTTACGTATTTTTTTAGAGCGACTTTAAAATTTTTAACATACACCCCACAATTCGCCTATATTCTACGAGTTTCTAGGAAAGTGTAATGTAGCAAAAAAGCTATATTGGATAAAATATAAAACTTTCCTGCCACCAACAATGTGAATACCGTACAATGTGAGACTGGATCACCTACATCATTCTTTATCCATGCATACATTTAGATAAATTCTAATAATTTCAATATACTCACATCCTCAGACTCCGTATTAGGCATCTCAGTATAATTGATCTTTTTCTGCCTGGTCCGGTGCTTGGGGGACCAGTCGTTGACCCCCTCGTCGCTGAGCCCCCCGTACGTGACGCGCGCGCGGATGACGTTCCCCTCGGCGTCGTACTGCGTGAGGCCGGACCGCTTGCGCGACTTCTTAGACTTGTCGCGCTTGGAAGACTTGGATTTAGATTTTGATGATGATTTACTGTGTAAGATAAAATTGAAATGTTACTTTTGAGGAGCAAAGAATGTGTAGTTTAATCATCCCAATATTACAAGTATTATAACTGTCTGTGACATTCTTTTCTACCAGCTCTCTTTGTTTGACATGAACTCTGTCAGATTAGGTACCTTAGCAAAACAAAACATTTTTCCCCTTATGATTGAATTTTTTATGCTGGTTACCAATGATGATCAGGGTGAAAACCACCCAATATCGGATTGTACAATTGTGTTACGTTAAAAGCACTTAACATTGTCTCATACATTGGCTATTGTCATTAGGATCAAGTTATTAAAGTAATGAAACGGAAATTAAATAAGCAACGCTCACGTTTTTGACCACTCCTTAGTGCCAGCGGACTCGCTCGAGCTGTCCTCGAACACTTTCTTCTTTTTCTTCACCTCTGGTGACGATTCCGCCAATTTCGGACGATCTAAAATAAAAAAAATATATATTAACTCATTCACGTGTTACGTATATTGAAGCAAAGCAATAAATTTTGCTTCTTCCACAGGAAGTCTAAGTTTCAATTAGAATTACAATGGTTGATCAAAGTGATGTACGTATTCGACATTAATTATCGCAGAAATTGTCAAAAATATTGTATAAAAATATGACTTGATATAATGGTTGCCTTTTTGCCTACTAACCCACACTTGTTAAGCAAGAAGTAACCTGTGCCAACGTCACAATATCCAATCGGTTTAAACTATTGATTATGATGATAATATTAATAATGCTGTCGTATTAACTATAATAATAAATAATGACAATGATAACCAACCTTTGCCCTTCTTCTCTGGTCTGCAAGTCCGCCGAATGGGCAATGAGTCCGAAGATCGCGAATCGCTGTCGTCCCTTTCAGCTGACGACGATATGTCCTCCGAGGTCGACTCCAAGCTGTAATGGAATAGCACATTATATTAGTACGCCATATAAGTAATTATATAGTATGAAGGTGGTAGAACCCTTTGTGGTTCGACTCCGGCGGCACCACAGCCACACCTATTTCTGCCTAATAACAGCAGTGTTAGGCGCTGCTGTGTTCTGGTTTGAAGGGTGTGGTAAGTGAGACATACTTTTCCGACGCGTACCAGCTTAGTCCTCAGGGGTAGCGGCGCATCTGTGGCCGACCTCCGGTAGGAATATCGAATCCTACCTGGAGTCGATTACGGATGTCCATGGGCGGCAGTAGCCACTCACCATCAGGTGGACTGCATGCTCGTCTGCTACTCCATATAATAAAAAAAGTAATTATATGGCGTACCAACTTAATTGATTTATTCTTTAGTTTAATACTGCAATACATTTATTATATTTTTGCCTTAAATTAATTATTAATCAGTGATGAATCTAATGTATTAATGAATGAAATATCTAATGAGAGACTAAAATAAATAAATACTTAATGAAAATAATATATATTGAATATGACCATTGCTTATTGTTAAGTAGTACTTATTCAATGAGTAGTACTTAACAATAAGTAGCACTTAATACTGCAATACCTTTATTTTTGCCTTAAATAAATTATTAATCAGTGATGAATCCAATGTATTAATGAATGAAATATCTAAGGAGAGACTAAAATAATTCAAGAAATACATTATGAAGATAAAATGTATCAAGTATGACGTCTACTTATTGTTAAGTATTACTTATTCATTGAGTACTATAGTGTAGAAAGCTCTTCACTAATTAATAATTTGAATAAAATATTTAAATAAAAAAATAAAATAAAAGTAATAATTCCAGACTCAGTTGACACAAATTTAAAGATTTACTTCAAGGATATTTCTGAAATCCTCTTCATGTTCAGATTTGCAATTTCGAACAGATCGGCGATTACACGTTTTTGCATAGTTGCAATTGACGCGCAATCGCTTTCCTCAAGTTATTTTTTATTAACATAAGTTAGTAGAATTGGTATAGCAATTCAGACAGGAAATGCTGCCAGCGTCTTGGGAACCTTGCCCAAAGACAGTGATGGTGACAATTTTTTATGGTAGTGTTTTTGTTTTTATATTTTTGTTTTTCATTTTTGTATATAAGTAAATTTTGTAAATAAGTTGTTTTAAATTTACCTATAGTTTATTTTATTATATTTAATTTTCTATAAGTTTCATTATAATTGTAAATATTTTTCAGTTAATAAATAAATATGCATTTGAGTTAGTACGTAACCAGCAGCCACTAGCGGAGCGCGTATTCTATACCATTACCATTCAGTCGTTATTAGTATAAAAACCAGTTAACCAGTAAAAGGTTGTCAATTATTACCAACCAACCATACCAGAAACAAGAAACTCTTTTTTTCATGGTCCTTCGAGCCAGATCAGAACCAGCGACCTATGGATCGGACAATTTAACTTCATACACTCCAAAATAATATAGCATTTTTCCTCACCCAGTATCCTTGAAGTCTTCGTCGGTTTCGTCATCATCTTCTGAAGGCACCTCCAAAGAGTTCAGCTTTCGAGGCTTTCGCCTCTGCTTCTTCTTAGACTTCTTAACCTCTACTGGTTTACCCTGGCAAAGAAAAATTCATAAATAAAGATAGCTGATTAACATAATATAACATGCAATAAAAGACAAACCAGATTTAAAACAAATCACATGAATTCTACTCATAAACATGAAATAAACTCTTAATATTTGGTTAACTGCGTGCATTTCATACATACATAATATCGTTTTTTCATAACAATAAAACCTATATTATGTGTCGAGATGGAAAGCATACAGCATTTCATGAAAATGTTCCTGGTGAAGAATATGACCATTTAAAATGTCGGCAGCGACCTCTGGTGTTTAAAGATAGAAATAAACATGTTTATCTATACCTAAATAGATAAAACATTCTAGCCATAGATACAATAAGTACACACAGCTTCTTCATAGCAATGCTGTATGTTTTCCGGGCACATCAATATAGAAATAATAATTCCGTAGAATGCGAAAGATTTAACGTTATTACTTACCTGTTCAATAGCCTCCCTTTCAGCCTTCATTTTCTCCTCTTCGGCGGCTTCTATTATAGTCGATATGTCTTTCCCCCTACCCTGATTCCCTGCACTTGTAGTAGGCTCTACATATTCCTCCTGCAAATTATAAATTCATAACTATAACTTTAATCTGTCAGGCAGTAAATATATAGAAATAATAACAACTAGAAAAAAGTAAAGGTAGTTTAAAAATGTTACAAAATATATAGTAGCCAATGTTAGAAATAAAAGAAAAAAATAAGCTAAGAAAGTTAGAAGCGATAGACAGATAAAAAATGTAGGTACAGATGCGATAGCTCAAGAAAATAGATACAATGTAACGGAGTCGCAAGTTCGAATCCCAGTTGGTGTCACATTTATTGGACACAACCACTCGGAATACCAATTTTTATACCCATAACCCAGAATTTTATTCATAATAATTTTTAATTAAGACCTATGTCAATTATTTTTTAAGTAAGTAACCATAAAGTCATATAGCTCTGTACATATTGTATCATTATTTATACAGGCTGATGACAAAAAAAACATGCAACAAAACTTTAGTCCGAAAGAATACTAATTCAAATCTACTGGTTAGTTAAGTTACTCACGAATGTTAATCGTAGCGTTAGTTGCAGTTCCGAGTTAGTGGGTCAAATTTAGAAAGACTTGATTGCCAATTGTACGTCACATTGCCTACCTTGATAGCTGAACTAATGAGCCTATCGTACTCTTGCGAGCGGTATGACACTGGCAACTGTCTTCGAGCTCGCAATCTGTACACCGCGCCTGATGAGGAAGAGGATGACCAGCCACTACTTGCCTCTGTGGACAAATGCGTTAACGAAATTCCATTAAAATTATAATAAAACATATAATATGTCGACGGCATCGTTACACAAGTAGACAAAACGTTATATAAACACATTGTGACAACGTGTTTTGTAAGGAAAGGTGAGGTCCGGTAGTATCAATGTTAGGGTAAAACTTTAGGAATGAAATATCACATATATGTAAAGGCATATTGTACAATGTTACAAATTAAAAAAGATACCTTTTACCTCAGGATTGGTATTACTGAAATTATTTATTATATAGATATTATAATTAAAAACCTAACTGTTTACTGCTGTTGGTACAGTATTAATTACGTTTCATTATATTTTATTATCTTATTATTTATATATTATAGTATAGTATTATTATGCACAATTATTTTAAATAATGTTGTATTTTAAATACTGTTTGATTTTAAATTCTATCGTTTACCCTTTTATAAATGTGCCTAGGCGACAAGATTACCCATTGAGTCACGAATCTTTATCCCGTATTACAAACATAGCGTAAGGCCGTTTGTCCAACGCCACAATATTAATCGATTTTCTATAAATCGATTATATAAAAATTAAACCACCAGCGGCATGGCACTGTTTTTATTTAATCAATTTATACGTATGAACATAATTCGCGATTTTTCATCCGTTGCATACATACGAACTGTTTCTAAAAATAGATTTAAACACGTAATTTATATAATCGATTTACAAAAAATCGATTAATATTGCTGTAAAAATCGATTAAGTATAAGAAAATAATAATGGATTAAAATAAAAATGGATTATTATGAACATGTCTACGTGTAAGGAGCGTGTCGTACCAGAGCTGTCGTGCTCCTCGGGTCGCGCGGGCAGGCCGGGCGGCGGCGGCGCGGGCGCGCGCGCGCGCTCCTCCGCCACGCGCGCGCGCAGCTCGTCGTACTGCGCCAGCTCCGCCTCCAGCGCCGCGATCAGCTTCTCCTGCACATCACACACACGTCAAATGTTCGAGTCACGTTTATTCAAAATTGATTCATATAGAACACTCTTTGAAAGTCAACAGATTATCACCGCTTCGGAGGTGCTTCGCTATGCAAAAGAAGCGGCGCATGAAACTCCATACGTGTGCAAATTTGCATGTTTTAAAAAGTAAATTTTATATAATTTCACATAGTGGTACACATAATTAATTATTGATGTTGAAACTGAAGTTGTCATATCTTGCGGTATTTAGTGATAGATGACTAAAACAAATATAACAAAACCAAGCATAGAAACTCCTCCTACAGAGTTGGTTTAAAACTTGTTTATGTTAGAATACCCTATATATCATGGTAAAGAGCATCCAAAACTACCGAAAGTTAACCGATCTTCAATCTCAGGTCTACTGGAAGAAATTAAGCTATAGTCCGATTCGTAATTCGGTGTCCAAAACGTAAACAACGGTGTTGACTTATCAAGAAAATACGTTTCAAATGGTAGTTTCTTATTTTTAACGATATTAAAGTAATAAAATAATAATTTTGAAGGTGGTAGAACCCTTTGTGGTTCGACTCCGGCGGCACCACCGCCACACCTATTTCTACCTAATAACAGCAGTGTTAAGCGCTGCTGCGTTCCGGTTTGAAGGGTGTGGTAAGGAAGACAGACTTTTCCGAGGCATTCCAGCTTAGTCCTCAGGGGTAGTGGCGCATCTGTGGCCGACCTCAGGTAGGAATATCTAATCCTATCTGGGGTTGATTACAGATGTCCATGGGCGGCAGTAGCCACTTACCATCAGGTGGACTGCATGCTCGTCTGCTACTCTTATATTATAAAAAAAAAAAAAAAAAATCTAAATAAATTAAGATCAACTCACATTTTCCAATATTTATATTACCTCCATTTCGTTCCATACAGTAATAATAATATAAACAAGGTTTATAGAAGAAAATTAAAATGTGATAATGGTAATACAATCGGGATCCAAAACATTTTTTGTGCCGTCATTTTTAAGTTTCGTTTAAGTTTTTTGTTGTTAGTTTTTGTTTCTTGATATTTTGTTGGGGTTTACAATATCTGTAATCGTATTTTGACAATGACATTTTTTTGTTTACATTTTGGACACCTAATTAGTAATCAGACTATAGAAATAAGCAATGCCTGCAAAGATTTTATGAAAAATGAGTCATTTTCTTTAGTTTCTCATTTACCCTTACATAGAATTTGATCCTTATAACCAACATTATCCGATAGTAGAATAATTCGAAGTGTGCCTATTTTTAAAATTAAGTCATAAAATGAGTAAATTCAATAATATTCTTACATGATTACAAGGTGGACAGAACCAGTCGCCCTCGGGCACGAGAAACAGCATGGGTTTCAAGCAACTCGCGTGATAGCCCTCATCGCATTTGTCACATAACAGGATCCACTCGGGCTGCTCCCCGCTGCCACACCGCTTGCACACGCCATCTTCTTTACCTAAGAAATAAAAAATAAGCTCACACGGTCCACGGTCCACGGTTTGATTTTTCCAGAGTCGAAGGTGCCATGAACACATGACTAATGCATAAAATGTACATAAATCCAAATTCTTCATTTAGATATTGATTGATTGTCAATAGTAATAAATATACGGAATTTAACTATTCTAAAAATAATGTAACTTAATTTATACATAACTATTTTAGCAAAGGTAGTAGAAAATAGTTACAAATTTCACCTTACATAAATTCTAATGATACTATTTATGAATCCCTATGAAGTTATGATGACTTTATACAACACTTACTACCTTCCTGTAATGTCCTAGCTCGTTTCAAAGGTTCCGAAGGTTCTCCATCTTCCAAATCTGATTCTGGCGAAAATTCATGGTCAGATTTTCCGAATTCCACTGAAAAAAAAAATATCAAAATGGTATAAACTTGGTGTTAAAATTATTTATATTTAAGATTCTCTAGACATTTTTCTACATTTACAAAGTATAATTACTTGTTGTCTTTCTTCTTCATCCTTTAAGTAGTGATCACTTATCACTTAGAGGATTGTATGTACAATTTGCTATGCTATGAGGACTATGGAGTCCGCAACCCATAACCCCTGTTGGACACGAGTCTCTTGTCAGAGTGAGATAGTCTTGTCAGAGTGAGGTAGAATAAACGATTGGTATTCTTAAGATGATTAATTTGAAATGTAAATTTTGACAATTGATAATAATTAATGACATAATTATAAAAATAATTTATTCGAGTTTATTTGTAATCACAATTTCTAAATTTGCATGCCTTGACAGGCGGAACTTGGCGAACTTATATACCTTTACTGTTATTTTGTGTCTTACCCATGTTCTTGCAAATAAATATATTTGAATTTGAATCTGAATAGTGTAGTTCGGGGCTAATTTGCTACTCCCATGTTACAAGAAAAACTCTAAAACATTTCGTACACCCTGTATATGCACGTTACTCACGGTCCGGCTCGTCGTGCTCGAACAGAGGCTCATCGGAGTCGGAGTCCGGCTCCGGTCCGGTGGAATCGGACGCTTGCCACTTCGCCTGTTTCTTCGTCCGCTTCTTGGCGTCCGAATCGGAACTGCTGCCGCTCGCTTGCCACTCTTCTTCGTCCTCTTTTGTCTGTTACAACAATAACTAATATGTAGGTTACATAATTATGACATAAATTTAAATTAATGAAAATTAAAACGATTGCGCGTAATACATATTACATACATGTTTACACGAACGCAAATTAAACTATTACAAAAAAATACAAAATGATCAAAGTCTAAATTTGTATCATATCTAAAAATCAATAATAATTAACAAATATTCTATTAACATAACGCTCTAGCCTAATAATTTCCGTAACACTCCAGTTCCATTTCCCCAACAAACAATACAATATATTTTTTGTTTACTTTTGAAGTTTTACGTTAGTTTTTAAATGTATTAAAAATCAATAGGTTAGAATGTATCTGGAACGCCCTTCCCATTAATCTCAAAAAACTTCTGAACAGGCAGACATTCAAATCAAAAGTCACAGAATACTATCTGAGACAACATCTGGGGTCATTAAATTAATTTCGTTGTATCTATTTATTACAATTAATTGTATTTGTTTTTATTTTTTACTTTTTTCTTTTTTTTTTCACTATTTCTGCATTTATATGTTTATTAAATTACCGTTTATAATTTATATACATCTATACGTACAATATATATCTTATTTTGTTGAATATTTTATTTAGTAAATTTATTTATATTTAATTCTATCAATACTGTCCTCGCTGATCTCTGTTTGACCTAAAGGTTGACTGGTAGAGAATGCTCATAGCATTAAGTCCGGCTTTATACCATATTTTAGGTATATTAAGAATAAATAAATAAATAAATGTGAGAATGTTAACTCACTATATACTACACACATACATTATGTCTTTCCAAACATTTATGCATTTTCGAATTTAAACAATTTAATATGTGTGAAGTAACATGTAACTTTTAGTTTCTACTAAAGATTCTATGCTGTGTATTCTAAGATTTTGACTTGAAGACGTGTTTTTGTGTGTGTATTATCTGTGAGCAAATTTTTGTGTTCGTGCTTGTATGTGATGCTCATATGTATGTGGACTGGTACATGCGTGCCATATACATATACCGACCTTCTTAGTGTGTATCATCTTGAGCTCTCTGAGCGCCACCTCCTCGAGATGGCGGCGCTCAGCCTCCTCGCGGATCTTCATCTGCGCGATGCGGCGCGACTGTCGCACCGGCGTCTCGGATTCAGAGTCCGCTCGAGACTTCTCCTTGTCTCTGTCCTTGTTCTTCTCCTTACCTCTGTCCCGCTCCCGCTTCCCTTTCGGCTTCCGTTTCATCATCTTCTTCGATGATTTTTTACCCGCTGAAATCATAAGTTGCTCATAGAATGTTGCAAAGATTTTAATTATGGACTGACTTGATGATTTAGCTTTATGGGAATTCATATATTAGGGAGGTTTAAGCCTATGTAGAAGCCATATTTCAAACTAAAGAAAAGAAGTTCCAAGCTTTCTGGTAAATCGAGCCAGAACTATTTTTTGGAGTATAAATCAAGAATGAGGGGACAAAACATTTCTTTTGAACTTGCTTGCCTAGCTTATATGAGTGATATAACACATGGACTTCCACAACAGTCACCATTTAAAATATGTTAAGATTTACAGGGACATTGCGAAGCTTAAGAAACAAGTGGATTAGCAAGGCTATGTTTAGCCTTAAATTGTATAAGTAATAGGAAAGTTTTGATAACCTTTTGATATAAATTTTGACATCTCATGCTGATGTAATGGGAGAAACCAAAATGCTTTGCTAATACTATAACCAACTTGCATGTGTATTACATAATATCATCACTTAGTGATCAGTAGTTTAAACACATCATTAGAAAATTTACGTGCTCTCCTCATAATGATAGTATGTGATATCTACAAATTTCCAAGTACAACATCAGTTTTTGTTCTACTAATTCCGTAGTTTGGGTTAACTTTCATATGATGGTTTGAAGTCCCAGCATAATTATGTGAACTTATCTGTATTAGTTCACATAATTATGCTGGGACTTCAAATAAGAATAAGGACCGTGTGCCACATAAAAGAAAGCACCTTTTACTGGCATACAGAGATTTTACTCTTCCTGCCCATGGATTATAGTCACACTAGCAAACGTTATTGTAAATTATTTTAATTTTTATACCTATACTATATAAGGTTTCCTCTTCAGACTCACTAGAACATTTCTCCAATAATTTTGCTTCTACTTTTTTTCTGAAAATAAGAAAAATATTCAATAACATAATATCCGAGTAAGTACTCTTTTGAACAAATCCAAACTTATCAAATACTTACCGAGATGTCGTAATTATTTTTTTGGGTTTGGTTTTTAGGCGCTTTCCAATCGTAATAGGTTCATCCTCCTCACTTTCGCTTTGAGATTCTGATTTCGCTTTGTCATTAAGAGATGCATTTAACAGAGATCGCTTCAAAGATTTATTCAGTTTCTTATCATTAATATTCGCTTCATCATTACTTTTAGCGTTATCTTTAGCGTTTTTAATAAACTTCTTAACTTTTAACTTCCCTTTAACAGCTTTAATTTTTTTCCTAGCAGATATTGAGTCAACTTTAGCTTCACTATTCAAGTCTTTATTTTCGATATTGTCATTTACAGAACAATCTATGTCGCCTAAAGGATCCACGGTTTCTTTGGAATGTGATTCAGAAACATCAGACTCTGGTGTGGATTCTAAACGCAACTTTTTTGGAGGTAGTGTGTCTTCTGCTTGCAGTTCCTTGTCGGGGCTTTGTTCTTTCTCATTCTCTGTATGGTTTATGTCGTCCTGATCAGACGAAACACTGCTTTTTCTTTTCTCTATAATACTGGCTTTATTATTTTGACAGTTGTCCGTTTCTGATACCGAGTTTAAGACCTCCTTACTGCTACTTTTACTTAATTTTCGTAAAATATTTTTCTTTTTAACTTTTCCTCTACCTTTTTTTATACTACTTTTACTTAAATTATCACTGTCCGTAATACTCTTTTCATTAACGCTACTATCCCTTTTTGAACTATTGTCACTAGTTTTATCATTTGAATTGGAACCATTAGATTTGTCTAACTCCCTAATACAATGTTTCTTAGAGTCCGACTTATTAACTTCTGAATTATCATTAGATTGTTTCTTTAGAGACCTTTTATTTACAGAGGGCGAGCTTTTCAACTTAACACCTTTACATACTTTATTCTTACTACTGGAATCATTATGTTCACCATTACATTCCGCATCAGGATTATCGCCTTCCGAATTTTCTTTACTGTGTTCTTCTTCTATAACTTCTGGGTTACCAGTGTCATTTTCGTATCCCCAGCCTTCCCCATAAAAATACATGACAGGCTCGCAAATTTCTTCCCCGATAATGTAGGAACTTTCACAATCTGCACCATTACCCTCCCCAGTCACTATCATCACAGGCTCTTCTATTGCTTCACTGACCGCATCTTCTTCAGATGCTTTAGTTTCATTAATAGCAGGAGGTTCTATAACACTATCACTATCTTTACTACTTACATTTACATCTACATTAGAATTTTCTGTCTGTGATTCAGGTTCAGGTATCTCACTAGTGTCTATGTCTTTTTCCTCACTCTTATTCTCTACTTCTTTATTGCTCGGACTACTTTCAGTTTCATCGGCATTTTGTTCTTCTGTGATGTTCTCTTGTTCAACTACATTTTCTTCTTCAGCTACATCTTCGTCTTCACCAACTTCATCTTCTACATGAGCATTATCATCTTCAGGTTTGTTGTTAGGTATGCTTTCCTTACTTTGTTTACTGATACTAGTACCCTTTCGGTCTTTTTGTTCATCACTTTCATGTTCAGACTCAGATTCTGGGCTCAAGAATTCATCTTCATTTTCTTCATCTACCTCGGATGATTTGTTAGGCTGGAATTAAGAAGATTAAGCATATTTTACTAACAAAGTAAGCATATTTTTTTATATCTCAAAAACAGATTGATTATAATAATTATGTTATACTAAACAGACTATTTTTTTTTAATTCAGAAGGTATAATTAAATCCTATTAATGATACACCAATACGCACTTGGCCAGCGCGGTGGACTATGGCCTAATCCTTCTCATTCTGAGAGGAGACCCGTGCCCACCAGTGGGACAATAATGGGTTGATAATGATGAATGAATGAATGATACACTTATAATATGGTTAAAATGAGTAAGATTTACAAATTAACAGAACCTACCTATATTTTTTAAAGAATTTAAAATTACCTCTATTTGTGGTAGAGCATCTGCACCATTTGAATCCTCATTTACATTACATGCAGCTGAAGGAGAAATTTCCTCACCACTCTTCAACTGACTTATGATCTTAACCAGCTCTTCCCTATTTCTGAAAAAAAAAGAACAGAAATTATGAATAATATTTTTTATTTCAGTGGTAGAACGGGTGTCCCAACTGAAGCCAATTGTACTAGTAGTACCTACACTCAACGAAAGCTGGAAACTATCAGCCATAAAATTAATTTAACTTCTAAGCTGGCTTGATCACCACAGATAATAAAAAAAATAGTATCCATAATCTGTTTTTATTTTCATAATCTATTTATAAAATTATTTCTATGTTAAAATGATGATTAATTTGATCTGTCAATATTTTTTACTGCAATCTTTTTATTTTTTATTTTTTACAAAGCACTTACCAATCATCAATTACAATATTTTTGTTATAGTACAATTGGGTCATAGTTTATATCGTCACTAATTTTTAAACGATATATAAAGTTATGTATTAAACAAAATGGATACCTTGCTATCAGCTGCCAAGTCTCCTCATCCTGATCTTCCTTGTAGAGGCAGAGGTTGGCGTCGTGATCCACTTGGAGCCAGTACACACAACCATTCTTGTCTCTCCCCACGGGATCCAATCTCAGCTCTGTACATGATATTGCATTGACAGCTGTTTTGAACTTTGGATGGCAGGTAAACTGATATTCCAATAACAACTGTGGGTCAAAAATATAAGATAAAATTACTATGTAATTAATATATTCATAAAATTATTTATATGGTATATTATGCAAATAAGCAATTTAATTTAATTGATTTGATTGAAATCAGTAGGTTTTAATAAGTCTACATAAGAGTAATATAAGCAAAAAATTACATAAATACAAATATAGAAATATCACTAAAATAAATATATTTAAGATCTTATATGTAATTGAAAGTAAACATCAAAAAGTATTAAAATAACTTTTGGTAAAACAAAGTTATAACTTTCTAGGTTAATTGTTTACAAGTAATACTTGTCTGATAATGAGATGACACTGATATTTAGTAATTTACTTACTGGAATTAATAATTCAACTTTCACAGAAATTTACACATCATTGAAAAACATCTTTGACTAGCAAACAAGTGTAAAAAAACAAAGAAGCATATTAAATTTCTAAACAAACATATATATAATATATCTTTAATTAACTTGATTTTACAAACAAGAGAAGATAAATGATAAAAAATATACTTGTGGCGAAAGAAAAATAGCAATGACTCACTTTCAAGATCTTCAACTTGACTTGTATACTAGCTTTCTTGTAAGAAAACCTTTCGATCTCCCAGGCTTCCTGATGGTGTGCCTGCTGGTGGCAGAACTTGATCAAACTGCGTTCCCATCGGTTAGACTGCACAGATTTTAACGCGCGACGTAATAACCTCAAGTGTAGTTCTCTCAATGGGTCCAATACTAAAAGAATAAAAAGTTCGTACTTACATGTTTGTTTATATTCACACTAATAATACGACGCTCCACACTCACCCTCCTGTGTATTCTCTATCAACTCCTGCAATTTCGCTATCGTAGGCACCTCCAAGCTGTACAGTTTACCGAAAACTTTCAAAAACGAGTATATAACAGCGAAATTAGGATCATTCGTACACGAAATTTCACCATCAGACGCCATCGTCGTCAATTATTATGCTCCTTTACTTAACATTGCTACACGATTCTCACTACCGGTACGCGATTTTTTCACTTATAACTATCGGAAAATTGTAAAACATGTACATCATTCACCAAAATATCTTTATTCTACAAACACTGAAAGCTTCTTTCCTTATTTTCTAAAATAATAAAATAAAACTCGATGACAGCCATCGCCCCATAAACATAATAACTATAGTTATAATTAGATTGAGACATGTAATATGACCAAGGTCTTCCCTTAAACAGCCATTCATAGACATTACAATTAATTTTAGATTTTTTATACATTTTGTAATTGTTTATCTTTAAATATTAAATATATATTACATTAGTACAATATTTGTTTGTAAATAAATTACACAAGCAAAAAATTTTTCATTTTGTAATGTAATTTAAAAAAATATTCTTCGCGTAGATCTCGTAGATGCAAGTAATAGCACTACATGTTTAGTTATATTTAACATATCTTACACCACGAATACACATTGATTTATAAAAATGGTAAAATAGTTAAAAGAATAGCAAGCAAAGCTCAATATTCCTCCAAGGTAAAATATGTCAAAATTCTGCACATCACTATGGAAATCGGACAGTCTGTCAGATGTCAGTGTTGTCTATCTGTCACACGCGTAGCAGGAAAACCCCATTGAAGGAGTGTGTGTGTATGATTTCGTTTACTTTGTGAATTTGAGTGGTTGCTTTGTTTCTTATTGTTAAGTTTAAAGTTACATAGCAGCAAACATGTCTTCAGTATGTTGTGGAACGAAAAAACAGAAACTGAACAACTCGTACTGCAATAATCTAGAGCGACCTATAAATGGTTACCATGAATCCGTAGCTATTCCAGATATGTGTTACTTTTGTTTCGATGTTTTGTATTGTCAGCTGCATAGTATGGAACCTCCACAGACGCCAAATTTCACCAACGAAGCCTAGTAAGTATGCGATGAAGTAACTAGCGTACCACGAGGTCTTTGGGGAGTATCACGAGGGATTGCTTAGATCACTCGAGTCTTTTGTGTTCAAATTAGGTCGCTAAGCAAACAACTGTCTCCTCCATACTAAACAGTTTGTGAGGACTACTGTTAGAAGTTCGTTTTAAGACAACAGTCAATATTCATGTGTCATGCATATAATGCAGTTGCACTGTTGTCAACTTTCCCCTAATTTCCATAATTCATATATGTTTACAAACAATGCATTGTTTTCATAACTTTCTTAAAATAACCACTCAATTGTATTTATGTAACTTAAGATAAAAGTAGTATAAAATCCATTTAATTATAGATCTTTAATAAAGAAATATCTATAATTATCAAATTGCACTTAAGTTAACGAATTTAATAACATTTTTCTTATTTTACATCTGGATAAAACATATTTTCTCACATTGATACAAATTTCTGAACTAATAATTAAAGATTATTATGGGAAAAATCTCATTGTAACAACTAGTGTTAACATACTTTTTCCATTGTATGCTAATGTCTCTAAGACAACACATTAGACACAAGTACATTGTTGCACATCTTGCAACATGCTTTATTTGAGTAGCTAAGAAAAATTATGGAAGGGGCAAAATGCTCTCAAACAAATTAGCTGTCCTCTATAGGATTTTTTGCAAGTAAGCCTTTGGTGACCCTTGTATGACCTACTAGTGGGTAGAGGTCTTTCCCCATAACTGGAGATGGATGGATAGATAAGAATGGTACATATTTCATTATATGATAGGAAAAATGCTTTAATAACTTTAGATATGTAGGTCAATAGTAGAATCAATTAATAATTAATTTGGAAATTAATAATTAAAAGGGGTCACCTTAAACACTTTTTTTTAATAAAGGAGGCAAATTGTTCTTTAATGCCATAGACATTTTACTAAAAATAGAATTCCAGCCATGCTTAAAAGGGATTGTCATTCTGAGAAATGAATTGAAACTACTAATATAAATAGCTGCCTTACTTCTAATTCACAAAATAAAACAGCACCAGGATCAACCGGTAAAGATCAGTAATAAGTGTGCTTGATGTCTGTCAAAAAACACATTAAAGATAATGTATATTGTTTATTCATTGCTTATAATAAACATATGTAAATCTTTATTAATTGACAATTATAACTTATGACTTTGTTATATATAAAACTTTATATAGTCATTCTAGTTATCTATATAAATAATAAAAAATGTAGCCTGTAACTTTTGCTGAAAATTATAAAAGCATAAACAAGCACAATAATTTTATCTCCTTGAAAAAACCTACACCTAGATTGACACAGGGAGCATTTATTGTGTGTATTTTTTACTCTGTAAATATTTGGGATGCCTGAAAATAGATCTGCAAGGTGTCAGACCCATGTAAAGAAGTATATAGCCAAATAAGAATCAAATGTTGTGTACTCCTAGGGTCCAGGGGCTGTTCTCTTAGGTTATAGATGATCTAGGATTCTCATAAGTGCATTGCATGAGGATCCTAAACAAACAGAAATGAACATGAATAATGAATATGCATATATATGTAATAATATTTAGTTTGTCTGTATTCTTCTCTTTGTCTGACTGCATTTATGTGGCACTCATAATTTTGGTTATGTTATAGATAGTTAAATATGTACTATTTTATTATTATTATATTTATACAATATGTCAAAAAAATGTAGACTTATCTTATTTCAATGTTACACATGCTAATTGTTTTAAAGTTGACAAAACATTAATTTCAGTCCTCTTTTTGTGACATGGAAGATTGGGAAGGAGCATCGTCTCAGGGGGTGTATCGGAACTTTTAATGCCATGCATTTGCATTCAGGTAAATGAAAAAATATATGATAACAATGTATGTAATTTGTATATACATAACATGTAGAATATTTTTTCGTGTTAATATTGTAATTATAATTGTAACTGGTAATAATCATTAAAATAAACATCCAACTGCTTAAAAATATAGCCTATGTTAACTCCCGTAATTTAGACTAATCCATCCACGCCTATATTATTATGTTGAACTGATGAACTGTTTGGACTGTATGGCGTGCGAAAGAATGAGACATACATACCTACATACATTTGAAAAACATTACCTTCCTCTGTTGCTTAAAACCTGCAGTAAGATTGGTGTCTTTCTTATTTCCTCAGAATTATGTCTAGACTCTAGAGTAATATAAGTTGCATTTACTATTGACAGATCCAGGTAAATTAAAACAATATTAAATGGTTAATCATTTATTCTACTCACTGCTGTAATGATAGTGACGTACATAATTCATTATCATTGTAGTCACTATGTGCATATGAATTATTATGCAGTCATTAAAAGTTCTAATTGGTGCATATCTAAATTAAACTTTAAAGCTTTTTCTGTGAAAACTTGTCTTTTATTTTTATGAATTTTAATTTATGTATATTTATATGTATATTGAAAACAGGGTATATGACTCACTTTAAGGTAAGTATACAATATTATTTACATTTTATTAATGAAACATTGAGTCATTCACAAATGCATTATCAACCTTGAAGGATTCATTTCGCGTTCCTTATAATATGTATAAAAACATGATGCTAGTACAATACACATTGTGATAAACACGACGATTCTTTCCGTTGAAGATCGATTTACAAATCGATCTAATTGAGATTAAAAAGATCTATATAAATATCGAAAAAATTAAATCACTTTTTTTTGGTGCCTGACATCTATGCAGTAACACGAATTACAAAAATCGTTTCTTTGTCCATAACATTCATTAAATTGATCGATTATTTAATCTCGGTTTCCCATGCCTGTATTGTATAACCCTCAGGGCTCCGAGAATATGCAATAACGAGCGCCCTGAAGGACTCGCGGTTCACTCCCATCACGCGGGAGGAGGTGCCCCGGCTCACGGTGTCGGTGTCCATCCTGCAACACTTCGAGGAGGCGGAGCACTACCTGGACTGGAAGCTGGGCAAGCATGGCATTCGGATCGAGTTTGTCAGCGAGCGCGGCTCTAAGCGCACTGCAACCTACTTACCTCAAGTCGCTACTGAACAAGGTATTTATTATTTATTTGAAGCATATTTTAATATTTAAAGTGTATCTTTAAGTAGGTATAGTGTATTTGCTTACGTCACGGCCATATACTTAAAATCGTTATTGGTATAAAAATAATTGCAAATTGCATCTAAAAACCGTCGTAGTGGACTAAACGACCCAATCCCTCAAAAGCTCGAACCTAGATGCATGGGAGTGTAGGAGTTTATGCAGGTAGGAGTTGCTAATAAGTGTCTATGTAGGTATGTATTGTGTTTATATATTAATTACTATGTATTTCATCACTTTTCAAATACAGTTATTACAAAACGGAAAAATTACGCCTCACAAAATCCTTCTAGATGTAAAATAATAATTAAAACATACTTAGATTAAAATTAAGCATAGTGTCGTTGCCATGCAATTTCGAACAACTCCTGCTCCTTTATATTTCATAGAGCTTACTAAAGAATGCAATCTAAGTTATAAACAGCAATCCCTCACATGAGTATCATGTGTGCACATGAGTATAATACAACTCTAACAAGTTTGATAACAATCATGCAAGAACAGTACTTTGTATTGAGATTTACTTGTCAAATTGTGTTATAAATTGTGTCACGTTATCTTATATTGAGTTGTATGTGTGCATAACTTATTTAACTAGGAGCTATATTGTACGTGAAGTTCACGAATAAATTTATACTGTTTAACGTGCACATTTTATCTAAATAGTATTTTCGTTACAAAAACACCTAATGAAATGTAAAAACATAATCCAGGTTGGGACCAAATCCAAACAATCGACTCCCTGCTCCGGAAGGGGGGTTACAAGGCGGTGATCACGAGCGACATGCGGCGCAGCATCAAGCTGACGCGCTATCAGTCGGAGGAGGTGTCGGCCACCTACAACGAGTACATCAACCAGCGCTGCTAGCGGCCGGCCGCCGCGCCCGCGCCGCACTCACGGTATCGGACGGACGCGCACCGTCGTAGGTATAGTGTTAACGTAGCATCTAAGTTTACGTATAGTGGAGCGAGCTGGGAACATCACCCTGTCGGACACGCGTCGGCCCACGGACGAGGTACGCCCCGCAAGCGTTGTGCTCAAAGTGACCCCGGAACGAGCGTCTCGTGGTACGAGAACGATTAATCTTAATGAATCACTGCCAACGACATTCCTACACGGAACATCAAAGGTGCCATCTTTGAAACAATGAAGTTATTAAATCGCTTTAAAAGCGTCCCCGGACGCGAGTGCATCGTTTATTAAATTGTATAATATAGGCGTCTATCTGTAATCGTGATAGGATATAATGTCCATTTTATAATATACGATCGGTTAAGATAGAACTTTGCAATCCGCCTCACTTCTGTTCGAAAGATTTGCACAGCATTTTATTGTATGGTCACAATGGCATTTTAGGGACGAGAAGTCGTGGGCTCAAGGTAGTTGAAAAATGTTATATGGTGAGATTTTTATTATATGCGATTATAGACTGAACACCCACTACGCAAATCGAAATTTGAACGTATATGTTAGTGTTAACGCCAATATTGTCCAAAATAAGGTTTACAGCACGGCAACTTCACGCTCAATCTCTTTAATCACTATCATCCTCTGCGCCTGAAAATTTGCGACAAGTTGAATATTTAAAAAGTAAATCTTTATTTTTAACTCTTCAAAAATGGCAGTTATTTTATAATTACACTCAGAGACACTGAATTTTTATTAGTACGAGTATAATGCTCAAAAATATTAGGATTTCACTCACCTTACGCAAAAAGTGTAAACAACAGATCGAGTTTGATAACTCTCAATCGAATTCAAGCCTTACAATCTTTGACATTTTTTCAAGAGATGTGCCGTGCATCAGAATAAGTTTATGCTTATACAATTTATATATATTATACATGTATGTATTCTTTTAGATCTTTGATTTTTGGAAGTCATGTACATCAGCTATCTCATCACTAAATTTCAATGACGCAGTATTTGGTTGATCTTAACAAAAGAATCATTTAAAATATAGTAAAGTGAATTCGAGTTTTTGGATTGTTGCAATACGTGTTTGTTTTTTATTGTGCCAAAAATTGACAGGCTACTTGGTTTGGAGTGATGGTATTTTGTGCTGCTGTATTACAATATTGATATTTTAAATGACTGACAGAAATTTACGTATAGCATTTTCTTTTAGTTATTTAAAATTACTGGTAACACACAGAGGGTGTATAAATATAAAGTTCGAGTTTGATTTTGAGTTCAGGTTGATGAGGTTATGACTGTGGCTTCCATGAAACGTCTTGTCTCGTGATCTTGATATTATGAATCATTTTGGATAATATTAGCGATTTTTGTCATCCATGGATTTAAATTAATAGATAGCTTACGAAATAATTAAGCTGCCCCATTTTAGAAAACACTACAATTCTTGGTATATTATATTATTGGTAGAAGATTTAATTTAAGTTATAATTTCACGTTTTCGATCATAGCATAAATTTTAAGCTTGAGGACACATCACATGGTTTAAATCTATGGTGACGTCAGTGTTTAAAGTCAATTTGGTGAAACCGACCATTTTCAGTAATTCGAGTGTTTGTGTTGATTGCTTACGTTCAAAGGGTGGTCGTGCACTTTGTTTCTAATTTGACATCATTTACGTGGGTTATAAAACTTCCAACTTTGTTGCTGCGGCCAACTGCTTGCCTATATCGAGTCTATTGGGATACACATGGCTTTGAAACAAAATAATTGTCACATCAACTTCTGTGAACCATAGTTCACAGGTAGCAGATGCAAAGTTTGGAAGTTTTCTACACTAAGTAGAAATTTTGTAATAAATTGTTATCTTTGTTTAAATAGGTAAAAATATTAATTTCTTTGTAGCTTCAAATTGTTTAATTTGGTTATGAATGTATAAATACTGTTTGGGACAATAATTATAAGAAGATTTAGATTTTTCTTGACTAATGCATACAAGTAAAGGATGAAAGTGACCATGGGTTGTTTAATGTAATAGAAAAATATATAAAAATCTTTAATATAATACATTTAAGTGGATTCTTCGGACTATTAAATATAATTTGCTATATTTGCGTGGGACCATCTTAAGATTGTATGTTTTTAGTTAAATCTATCGTACATAAAAGGGCGCGTGTACTTAGTTATGGTGCATTATAGTTTGACACTGTACTCTATCTACAAGTATGTGGTAATGAGTGGAAATCAATGGCATAATTAAACTAACGTACCTACAGTTTATGAAATATTCACCTATAACCACATATCATATACTACTTATGTTATTATTCTTAATGTAACGTTCAGCTAAAATTCAATAGCGCTATTCATGTCTATAATGTCTAGTTTGTTAAGAGATCGCTCTAGTATCAACCTTGTAGGTATGTGGTTACATGGTTCATTGAAGCACGTAATTAGGACGTCTAGTTATTAAATAAAATGTCCGGTAAAGTATTTATCAAAATAAGTTATGACATTTTTGTCTTCAGTACATATGTATTGAATCATTTATTTTATAAATGCAAAAATTGTTGGCATGTTTCTTATTAAGTCTCTATACAGGGTTAAATGATTGGAAATGATCCTTAATGTATCTACATGCATTAGTCAACAATAATCTACTAATCGTAGAGAAATATTATCAACATATTAAGCTATAAGGGTTAAACCAGGGTGTACATTACAGTACTAACGTATGAAAAAGTGATACGTTTATGAAATCAATGTGTTAATTAGAAGCATAGTATATTGAAATCCTCTAAGCTTTGACAGCTCTGATATAATTTTGACTCAAACCATTAATGAGCAAAATTTCTGTATTATTTTAATGATAAACGGCGGATATAGTATGATTTTGTATGCATTTAATAAAATCTTGAACACATGTGTCCTTTCGACTTGTAAATTTATTTATATTTTTTGGTATCAGATTCAGGATTGGTGTCGAGTAAGTTACAGTTCAGTTCAGTGTATATTCATCCTAACTGCCTTTATTAGCAGAAGGCCCTGGTACAACATATAAAATATGAAGTACAAGAAATAAAGTAAGGTTTCGTTTTACTCACATTTTTCTACATAATTTATAATCAAATGAACTGAAAGATAATTTGTGATAATACAATATAATTATACAATTGGCGTTACTGCCATTAAATTGAGCCCAGTTTTATAAAATAAATTTTGCATTTCCCATTTTCATTAAATTTCAACAGTCTTGTAGGAATATATCAAAAACTTTACTCTGCAAATGCCTCGAGGATTTCAATATCAAAACAAAATCATATACCGAACATTGTAAACCCACTCTTTACATTTATCCCACATATTAGTTAGACAATTGTAATCTTAATTTTTAGTGTTTGCTGAAATTGTGTATGTTTGTACTCTATGCCTGCAACGGTCACTCTTCCGGTCTCACTCAGTCTGATAGAATAATTTAAAACATGGAACAATCTGTTAACTTTCTGGCCAAGAATATTTTATTACCGAACAGAGAAAATAAATAACTGAATATGGTTATTTGATAGCGGACCGAGGGTGGCACTTTAGGTGTGTATCATCTCTTAAATCTGTGACTGGTCAGATCTATTTTTCGCACAGTTGCACTGAATTTTATTTTTGTGTACTTAGCGTATTGATTAGATAAGTACACTTTTGTGCTGTTGAGTGTTTATGTACCCACTAAAAGGCTTACATCGTCCGCTTTGGTCAACAACTTATTTTACGTTTCTTAAGTTTGGTTCACGACCGCCAGCGGTCAATTTATTGCCTTTTGGCGTGCGGGTAGTGTGTGAGAATATAAAATATTATAAAAATCCTTCAAAAAAAGTTAACACGTCAAATCTTTCGATTTGTCGATCTTCGATTATATGTATGAAAGGAAAAAATGCAAAAAAAAATTATATATAATATGAAAACAATTACAAAAAAATGGATAGTAATAATAAACTAAGGTTTAATTTGTTATAGAGTGTAAGTGGCTAACTTACTTTATTGATATTTTTAATACGATGGTTGTTGTTTTAAAACGTACGCTCTTGTTTTGTTAAAGTGACCTGGCTACCTAACGGTCTTTGATGGTGTAATATGGAATTGTGATTTAATTTTTTATACAAATAAGTTCAATTTGTTACGCAATATTTAATTGCACTGTGTATTGAAATTCTATAAATTGTGAGCTATAGTTCCCAAGTAAATCAGCACTAAGTTTCAACAAAATATTATTTTTATGAAAGGTTTTAGTTAAATAAAAGTAACCGTTGCTTTAATTTATAATGTTTTAAAACTTTAAATAAACATATAATAAATAATTAATCTTTTGTCCAAAAACTATGAAAGAAACAGCAAATATACAATGATTATACACCACAAAAATCTTGTCTTTTTTATGCAGTTGTAAAGTTGGGAATGCCAATTTTTAAATCACTGCAACAGGCGTTTAAATCAAATGTTGGAACTATATTAACTATAAATTATTATAAAGCTGTAGTTAAACATAACTATATACTATAGGTATTTATGTTTATCGATAAACTAAGGATTATTTTGATTTTAGACTGAAAATAGTACCTCGCACAATCATAGACCGTTTGATATTTAAAGGTACGATTGACGAACTATAGATACTTTTCTCATAGTGTATATGTTTCAAATTTGTGCCCTAATAGAGAGCTAGATATTGTGAAATCTCGTAGGTTACCTTTAAAAATATATCGACTTTATTACTGCAAGAACGAAACGGTACTAAGAGAACAAAGTTACAATGCTGTGCTTGTGTTATAAGATGATTTTATCGGAACTTTTTCTAAGCATTTAGCAATAATGCAAGGGTTTAATTAAAAGCAGCGCGGTTTGATCTTTGTCGATAAAGAAATATTTTATACAAATATTTCACAAAACACCTTGTATCTTATTATATGAGAGAGTAATATTTCTTTTACTATAATATTAAATAAGCGTGTACAAGTTATTAGCAATAATTAATGATAATGCAATTAGAAATATGAAGATAGACATCGATTTACTTTTACAAAATTGTGTAATAAGTTATCTAGGTGTTTGACTTTAGTCCTGTGGCGACTCCGTTTATAATCTGACAGTATGAGTAACCAATGAGAATGTCATGCATGGTCAGCCAATAGAATCACTCCGTTTGTTACACTTGACTCCTATTGGTCGAGACGAACTGTACGTAAGATGTTGTAATGGTGCACTTACGAACGGTCGCCCTTAGAAATAAGATACAGTTTTGTATGTGTTCAAAACTTAGTGATGTACTTTCTCCGGTGGCAGTTGTGTGATTAGTTTGTTGTCCGTTTTTGTAATTCGTAAAGTATGGTTATAAAGTAAAAATAATATAGGTTACATTAATGTTTTGATTTTCATTTTTAATCCTTATGTTGGTCTTATGGTTATCTGTATATATAATGTATACAAATATAAACAGATAATATGAAGGTGTCTGTTAGTGTTTCGTGTACAACTGCAACAAAGAACAAGTTATTTTCTAAATGGAAAGGAAACATTTTAATTATTATTTTGTACATAAAGAGAGACCAAATTCGAGATATGCTAGATTGTTTAAAAGTGTTATACTGAGAAGATTTTTATACGAACTTTCAAAAGGCTATGGGCAATAATGACTATTTAAAACATATGAGGGTTTGGGGGTCATTCTAATTTATTGTTTTCCTTATGTGTGTATTTGAAACTTATTATTGAAGGAGCCTACATGAAATAGAGTAGTAGCCATAATAATGTAGTATTTTTTGTAAATGAAAAGAACTGATAATATAACAGTACAACATCTATTTACAAGCTATTACTACGATTTAGTTATATTAATTAATAATTTCATTATTCAATTCTTCTCCTCGTTCTTGTAGCAACTTCTTTTCGATTTCAAGCAACTCATGCCTTAGTTTGAAGCTGTTTCTCATTTCGAAGTATGTTAAAATAGATGAAGCAGCAACCTGAATTGCTGCCATATATATCAATGTACCAGTAAATGGTTTGGTGTGCTTTGTCAGAAACTTTAACATAACTTTAGGGCCTTCTTTTAATTCTGGAACCCTAAATGATGAGTATCTGTTGGCAAACTGAAAAGTAATTGTACATATAAATAATGTATCTTGATTTAACATGCAAGCTACTCGTATATAGGCAACATCTAATTATTATCAATATTCAATCTTTCTGAGACTATTACATGAAATATGTTCTTATTGTTGTAAAATTTTAAGGTAAAAAAACTTACCAGAAGTGCAGCAGTGGACCCCAAAAGCAAGGGATAGGCCAATCCAAATCCAGACTGAATAGCTGCAGCCTTTGTTTCATAACAAATTGGGCAAGATTTACTTTTCATTAGCAACATATCTGTAGTTATTAGCTGAAATGTTTGTATCACATTTTAGTGTGTACAGTATTATTAAAAATAACAGTTTAGTTTTACATCAATTTTAAAATTGAGTTTACACTTAATATCAGCCTCATTAAGATGTTGCAGGTGTCCTGTACACAGATATCACCTAACAAACATACCCAGAGTATAATTCAAATTTCATCATTTAGATAAGGGGCCATTTCTTTATGACTAAATGACATGTAGAGAGGTACAGCGGTCTTCAGGTCTTCACTACATGCATACCTTTATTTTATTCGCCAGTATAATGTAAAGAACTATATTTAACAATAAAAAAATAATGCTTTCTACACTCACAGCCCCACACTAGGATTCCCTGTATTGTGGGTGCCATGGACACCACACAGAGACAAATACACAAACACCCAGACCCAGAAACAGAAACCTAAATCATTCAGATATCTGTCTGGCCGGGGATCGAACCCGGGACCCTCTGCGCGCGCATAAGACCGGTATGGTGATCGCTCCGCCACGCAAGTCGTCAATAACCATAAAAGGCAAGGTATACAGGTATGGTAATTCAACAAATTATTACATCACTTATCACAATAAACATATAGTTTTTTTAAACTTACATAATTGTGGAATAATGTAGTAAGTATTCCAGGCATAAGACATATAGGTATAGCAGAAGACAGATACCCATACGGGCCAAGTTTAAATCTGTGGCGGTAATATTTGTTGATAGTTAACCCACACATTGCATTGATTCCTCCTAGAATCATAGGACCGAATCGTAGAGCCCATCTGCAATAAGAAAATGAAATGTAACATTTTTTATTATGTCTACTATTTACTATTATTAAGTTAATTCTGAATTTGAACACAGATAAATTGATACTCATCTGAAGATTTTTTATAATATTAAAGAATTTGTTGCCTACTATGGAAATCTTTTACAGATTATATTGAATAGAAAACCTTTTTAGCCCACAGTTCTAGATGAAGCTGATTAGAAATTGTGTTGCTACGTGAGGATTTGTTATCTATAGTAGTGGGACTTTCCCATTCCATTCATACTGGTTTTCCACCTTTTCTACAATTCTCTTACACCTAAAATACAGTAGTGTGAACAAGCTTAAACAGTAAGTCTCCCCTTAGTTCCTGTTATGTATTGCAAGGCTCAAATCAAAATAAAATTAAATATTTGTACCTAACCATCGACTGAAACGTGATGCCAATGTAATGACGATCAAGTCAGATCAAGAGTGTTATATCACCTTTCTTTCGACCAAGACCGGATTTGAACATAACCTTACCTGATAAAAACTAGTAAACACTATCTGTACGATACCTACGTTTGTGAAAGTTTATCCCATTCATATACGATATCCCAAATATAAAGTGCTGCATCTCCTTCATCCGCAAACGCCAACGCATCCGTCGGAATTTCTGACGATTTCCTTAATGCCATAACTATAGAAAAATACGACGTGTATTTTGTATAAAATGATCCTAATATGATATATATAAGAAACTATTACGTGTTTATGTCATGAAGCGTATTAAAATATTAGCAGGGAATTAAAAAAGCTTATTTGAAAGAAATATCATTTCACAAAAATATGAAACAATTTGACAATTAATAATCACATTTTGAACATTTTCACAGCTGATATTGATAGATGACAGTTGAATTTTAATTTATCTGTGGTTGAAAAAGAATTCAACTTATAATTACGCAAAGATAAATTAATTTTACAGCCAAATTCGTACCTTCTGTTTTGTCTAAGTTGTTGTAAAAAAAATTTTTTTCTTCTTTTGTTAAAATTATAACATAAGATTATAATGTAAGATTGTCAGCTGGCAGTTTAGCCGAGCGTCTTGTCAATGGACCGCCGCCACTTTTTTAAAGGAGTAAACAAAAGGCGGGAACGGCGGAATAAAATAACTTTTGGTTTGTGATCTGGCTTACAAATAATCGCCCAAAAACCCACGTGAAACGCTATGGCCGATCCTGATGTAGGCGGGGAACCGTCTATAAATATATATTTTTTTATAAAATAATTGTTTTTTTTTTACAATTAAAATCAATGGATCAAACGCTTTTGTAATTTCTAAAGGTGTAAATATCGGTAGGACTAGAAACATGATATAAAAAAGGGCTATAAAAAAATTGTGCCATTGAAAAATATAATGATTGAGAAATTATATTTTCAGCATAGATTAGTAATTTTCAGCTTTGAGTGTGAAATAAAATACGGCTTAATCATAAATATAATTTTTTGTATTACTAACTAGGTACATATCCACTATACAGGTACAAATTACAACAGTATTTACTACATATTTAAATTATTTAATCGTGGCTTTTTATTGTATTTTTATTTACATAATATTAATAAGAAATAACGCACATAGAGTGTATTTTACGTAAATGTCTCACAAATTAAGTAAATATTAGGTCCCGACAATTATCGCAGTTTCGATATCACTTATAAAATCTAAATCCTTACTACGATGATAAAATATACTTACTGAAGTTGCAATTTCTTAATCAACTAAGCACCTACCTGCAACTATTTTTGTTTTAGGTACTTATCAAGTTAATTTTCGAGTTTTTGATCGTATTACACATAATAAAACAATAATTAATCATTATGAACCTATTTATAATTATATATATAACATTATTGCATATAACAGCATCGTTTTCTTATGTACCTTAGTACGAATAGTTTATTTAATGTAAAAATCTTTATATCCAGTAACATACCTACCTAAGTCTAAATCACATGATCACATCCCAAGTCACAATATAAATATTATTTTCTTAATAAAGATACCTAATATTATCCTATAGTGTATAGTTTGTGTCAAATAAATACTGACTAACGATATAAATTAATTTAGCAAAAATATTTTTATGCACTTTGCGTTTTCATTTTTAAAGGATCTTATAACTTTATACAAACGGTAAGTTTGTTGTTTCACATTGAAATACCTATCTCGTAATGCGACCATATTGAGAATAACTTTGCAAAACCGTTATATGGAATAAGTCGCGTTTTCAAAACATTTTAAGGGCTTCCATTAATTACGTGAGTTTATATCTAGATTAGATTGTCCAAAATTCAAGTTCATATTTGTATTTATGTAGAGTTAAGTTTTATTAAGTTTTCAGTTTCACGCAATTTAATAGGTATTGTTAAGGAGATGTTTGCCGAGACTCAGGTAATTAATGGCTACCCCCTTTGTAATAAATTAATATGATTATTCATAATTGAAAATGTACATTAAAGTTTTTATAACGTACTTATGTAGGTATAAAAGGCATTTTATAATATTATTGAAGTCTAGAAATCTGATTTAATTAGGTAGTGAGAAAAATAGTCTTAAGAAAAATACTCGAAATAAAATATTTTGAGAGAGTGAACGAGAGAGAGGGAGAGAGAAATAGGTTATTAACCTGGATCCTAAAAATTCTACCTTTGTTACTTTAAACAGCTAGGAAAATACAATATTTTAAAAACTAATTAACATATTCAATTTTAATAAGAGTAATTATTTACATAAATATATAAATTAACATTAACATAGGCATTAATTAAAAAACGACTACCTGTAGGTATAGGTACATATTTTAATAAAATAATAAAATGTATACACTTCTCCAGTATTTAGTTTTTTATAGTTAAAACCATCATAAAAACATCAAATCCATGTTCATAATATCATCTTAGCATTAATTCTAGAACTTTTAATTTGAAGAATATTCCACACGGTCAACCAACCAACCAACAATCAATTCCACAGGTCAAGTAGATATTCCTCAGATAAAAAATAGACCTGCTATCAATACTGAGAACAGACTGTTTTAAATTTTATGTAGGTACCTATTTCACTTTCTGTGTTTTGATGCTTAGGTTTAATTATTATTAATTATACTGAAATTTGGCACAAGAACATTTTATCCGAAAAATTGTAATGTTTAGTACTTACGTAATTCAAAACATTTCCAGTTTAAAAAAAACTGTATTTTTACTTTATTATTTCATTAATTACCGCGTTATTATACATAGGAACAGATTAATCAATCTCTCTTCATCTTCACATCCTTCCTTCATCAAAGTAGCCTAGGTCACGTAAAACGTATGACCTAGTACAAGACCTATATGGACGGGGTCATTCAGAATAACTTCTGTATTTTATGACCAAGAAGTAAAAATCCTATCCACGCGTCATTCTTAACCATTGCGTTAATAGGATTTTGTTTAACACTTCACCATATACCAAAGTCAATTTCACAGTCTAGTGGAGAAAACCGCAGACGTTGGGCTTGGCCGGTCTTCCGTTTTGAGATGCCTCTGCCCCCACTTGTCGGACACGAGCCGCACGCAGAAGTCTGGAGCGAGCGTCGCGACCACCACAAGAAGATTCAGTAGTCCAAATGCAGCGGAAGTCAGCAGTCTGATGTAAGTGCCGAGGACGTCGCCGTCAACTTGGCTATTTAAAAATTAAATAGTTATAGGTATATAACAATATGTCAAAGGAATGCTTTAGTAACCTATTTTAGCAAAAAAAAAAATCTTATCTGATTTCTATATTGGCTGTGATCGACTGTAGGGACTCCAAGCTTATTTGGAGTTGATTGCGGATATCATGACATGACGGCTTGTCATAAAATGGGCAGAATAATAATTTACTACTTCTATACTATTACTTAATAAAGGTTGAACTTACAAATAAAACAAAGAGTAGATAGTGTTAAAGGCGACGTAGACTATGAAGGAGAGCAGCACAGAGAGTACGAAGACCAGCGTCTGGTAGCGCGCCTGCAGCCACAGTTTCAGGCTCACGATCAGCAACATTAGGTGGAACAAGATCGCACCGAATGTCCTAAAACACACAAAAGATAAAAATATATTCACAACCACTTCATAGATATAAAAAACTTCATAAGTATAAGGCTCATGGCGTTCTCAACCAGAAACTTTGCTAAACGATTAAAATAAAAATTAGAAGGACAAAAACTATTTTTTCCCTCATCTTCACTCTTTTGATTCGAATAGACAACCTTTATGCGATTTGACGATTACCGTTGTAGATTCAGTTGGATTTAATTCAAAGTAACTTAATAGACTTTAGTTCTTACCAAAGATCAGCGCATTTGCCATCAAAATGAAGTATAGAGAAGCCAAATGTAAGCTTGGAGAAGGCATATATGACGAGCGAGTGGTAGAGCGCGGCGAAGCACCATGCGCTGAAGTGCGACCACGACATCAGCTTGTTATTTGTTATTTCTCGGTATAATGTTGGGTTTCTGGAAAGATGTATTGATTGGTTTGATAATTAAAATGAAAATTCTTGAACAAGATACTAACATAAATATAAAACTAAAAGATTTACGAATTTCTTAAACCTATGATCTCCAATTGGAAACTATGGATGTAACTTGGTCCTTTGTGATTATTTTTCGTGAGCATAATTCAAAAGTGATTACTTTTCTAAAATTAATAAGAACCCGAATTGTCAGTCTAACGAAAATGAAAGCATTCAGATGATACAATTAGCATTATGATAAAAATTATGTTTATGCATTAAATTTATATTGATGCACTTAATATTTTAACGAGAACCTTAAAATAAACTTACTTCATGAGTAAATCTGAGGGCCATCGCTGCTCAGTGACGGAGAGTACGAGGCACGGCACGGAGGTGAACACAAGATTGTAGAATGTCAGGTACATTGAGTCGTAAATTGACTGCGTTGAGAATGCACTGTGTATTTGGAAGAGAATCTGCAATAGAACGTACATATGGTTAGAAAAGAACATAGCCTTGCAGATTGTGTAGATCGCCCTCGATTTACAAAGACTAAGGAACGTCTGGTGCATTTGGTGATTGCATAGCTGACTCTAATTGGCAGAAATCAACCTAACCTGTTTCTCTAAAAGTATTAGACATGAATTGGCATAGCTTTTTCTGCACATTTGCATAGATGGAGTGTGGTCCAGACCTCCCTTGCTTCTCCGGGCAGCCCACCCAGCAATGAGACTTGCAAAATTGAGGGGAAGTAAGTACTCTTCATTGCTCAACCTTATTATCGGTATCAAATTATCAATACACCTTTAGTTTATGAGTTAATAAAATTTTATACTCACCATAATGTTACCAAGGACTAGATTCTTATAGAAAAAGTAGTGTATTAATGTAGTCAGCCTCGTGTAGTACCAGTGCCCCATTACGAGTAATACTTTCTTCACCATCGCAAATTTTGTGAAAGCAAAATCTGCCGACCTGAAAGAAAATAAGGGACATAAATAATTATTAATAAACTGTGTTATACACTGTTGTATTTAACTTTATAGCATTTTTTATTTACGTATGACATTTCGATAACATGTCCGCGCATATAAAACCTTTGGAATGTGCCTCGTGAAACACATAAAATAAGTAAAAATGTGTGGTATTATTAGAAAGAAAACGTAAATCTTTTAATAGATATGACCATCTACAGCGGAGAGTTCGTTATACTTTGACGTTATCGAGAAATTTATACCAAAATCTATTTAAATAAAGTCAGCCACGGGTACACCCTGCAGTACAGTCTGCAAGTCTTTCGTCATAAATTAGTGAACAAAATCATTTCACTTTAGGAGTGAAAAATATATTTTTTTTTACCTCGCAGCCTGATGTCCCTCTTTCCCGAATATCCCGAAGCCAACATGTGCTTCCTGTATCATGGATATGTCGTTTGCTCCGTCACCTATTGCTGCCGTTATGGGTCTCTCTGAACTATTCTTTATTAATTTTACTATCTAAAAGGTAAAGAGATTTCAAAATGTCTTTATTTTTTTCATATTTGATCCTTAACTTATTTTTAAATTATAACAATTTTAGATTTTAAATTCAAGTTACCTATTACCTACTTATTTCAAAGCACATTAAAGCGCTGATAGGGCCAAGTGAGATGATTGCAAGAATTACAATAAAAATATCGTTGGTGACAAAATTTGTAAAACAAAATCTCTTCAGGTTTTAATGGAAGAATGTACAAAATACATTTTAAAAATATAAATAGAAAAAATATCAACAATTTATGGGGATGGATAAATTGTTTAAATATTAAACTATGAACAAAGTCGTTAAAGGGACTATGTGCAGTTTTAAATATTTATACATTTAACAATGCAGAAACTCTAATCTTCTATAATATAAACCATATTATATAAGATATATAATTTAGGAACGTGGTATAATTATTACCTTAGCTTTTTGTATAGGTGACAATCTGCAACACAATACAGCATTACATTTTAATGAGATATCGACGAATTTGGGGGCCGCTGGCGTATCCAAAATACAGCTCATACTGGTTCCGTCCACAATGAGCGTCAGATCCCTATAACTGGGCTCGTGTATCGTTCGATAACATACATCTAAATGTGCTTGTAGAGCCACATCGTCTTCGACTCCTATGAGGAATAGCCGCCTATCGTTCTCCGATATATGCGAGCAGGATTGAGCCACGTTAATCGCCGTTTCTACCTGTTGGTGAGACACTTCTTGAAGCTATTTTATACATTTTTATACTAAGTATAGAAGTAGACAATCGCATGTTGAGAGCAGACTCGTGCCCAGCTATGGGATAATAATGGCTACCAGAACTATGTCTGCTCATGGCTTCTTGATATACGAGTATACAACATGTAAAAGATAGGGAGTTTTAACAGATACTGCTAATGCGTTGGCATTTACGAGTAATACTTCTCCTCCAAGATAGACATTTTGGAACATTTCATGTGTCATACTCTCATCAGATATAAAAAGAATTCCGTCAAACGACCCTTAGTTCATCCCACCATTTTTGGAATGTACCTCGAAAGTGCTAGTTTTGTAAATCATGATTTATTCAAATAAAATAATAGATTTGATTCTGAACAATGGCGGTATCGAAAAACGAAACAATTAGCAGTTGTTCAACATTAAAATAATTTGTTATCAATAAAATAGCAACGCTGTCTATTAAAATTATCGTCGTCGCACGAAAGTTAAGTGCTGATTGTGTTTGCACGTGAAGGAAAACCCTGATTTTATCAAAACGAATAAAAATGAATTCCGTAATTAACAACATTAGATAATGTAGCTATTTTTGTTAAACATTTTTTTTTATCTTTAATTGGAATATACCGCAGTTCCGTCTTATGTTGACTCTTTATGAATTTGTTACTTTCTGGAGAGATGTACTTAGGTATTGTTCATTTAAATTAAACTTGAACTATCACTAGACACTTAAGTAATATATGTTACTTCTATACTTTTCCCTCCAGGATTTTTATTGCTATTATTTGGATATTTTAAAGTTATTTCCTTATGTCTGAGAGTCGGGGTCACTATGATAGCTAACTATTAATATTTTGAATCATTCTACAATAGGATACTCTGTTTCTAACCATTATTTTCATGTTATTACTTACTTACTATTGATACTTACTTATTTACTTACTTATTGATTCTATGACTGATGCTGACTGGTGTTCTTTAAGTTTTAAGTAGTGGAGGTTTTGTAAGTTTACCAACCTTATCTCCAGTAAGCACCCAGGTCTTGATGCCCGCCCGTCTTAGCGACGCGAGTGTCTCGGCAACTCCGTCCTGTAAGCAGTCTTCGACAGCAGTGGCGCCCACCAGCGTCAACTGCCTCTCCAGCACCCGGTACAATTGGGTCACTTGCTGCAACGCTTCTGCACTCTTGCCGTCAAGTTTTTTGATGCCTAAAAAATTACGACGATTAGTAACTCAAAAGTATAAGTAGCCTTCCTTATGCCGAAATCCCACAAGGCCATAACTTTAAAATTTAAGAGATGTGTCGAAACGTCGCCATTATTTCATTTGATTTGTTTATATCTATTTGTAGATACTGGCTTACGTTGAAAGTATATTAAAAGTTGCCAGTCTTAGGAAATCGTTTTTAAAGTAATATCCAAATGAACCTAAATGGTATTATACCTTCTGTTACTTTCTCATATTCTTCAGCGGGTATTTCTCTATACGCTATCGCTAATGTCCGTAAGCCTTTGTTTGCAAATGTATTGATATCTCTATTTGTATCTTCGATCAGAACAGTGTCCTTGCAGATTGGAAATACTGAACTCTCTGCGCCCTTGCAAAATAACCAAATCTGAAAAAACGCCAAATTTCAAAATATTTTATAAGTAAATACTTCCGTCTTTAAATTTTTAGGAATGTATATTTTATATTTATATAAATTATAAGTAGAACTAAAATAACAGAATCTGATAACATTGTTTATCAATATTCAATCCTATCTCAACAAATCACGAGTTTTTTTATAGGTTCGTCTTATCCAATCGTTCATGGCCCTCGAAGATTCCGAAAACCTTGTAAACATGGTTAGCCTTGCCTTACCTTCCCATTCTTATCTCTAATGACAACCGACATTCGTTTTCGCTCCGAGGTGAACTCTATGATTTGTAGTCTTTCATAGATTTCAGTTATTTCGCCTACTTTTAGCAAAAGATTATTTCCCTCTTCTCCTAAAAATGTGACTCCAACTCTATCTGCTGCTTCTACTAGCGCCTTTTCGTCAGGGCTACTGCCTTGATAATCCATATGACTACCATTCTCGTTTATAATTGTATTCCAAGTAATGTTATCTATTACTCCATTATCATTGCCATTAGTTTTCTGAAGCTTCTTTCTACGAAAGAAGTTCATCAGTTGCATATTTCCATTTCCCGAAAGCTTTGCGCTTAGTTTCTTCATGTCTTCGTTTGAAACTTGCACTGAGTGGCATAAAGCGAGTATCGTGAAGAAAAATTTGATGTCTGTCTGGAATAGAAAATAGTCTCTATAGTACTTGTGTTTATCAGATGTGTTATTTAACCGAATGCCAACTAGACGTGCTTTGGCTTTTCTTATTATATGTTAGTCTACAGAAGTCATATTTATGTCTCTAACTAATTTAGGCACTTCAGTCCTTCCGTAATGTTGTAGTTTGTGTAATAAAATCAATCAATTCTTTAAAATGTATTAATGCATTATTTAGAATCATAATCTTTGTTTTGTATCTGCACGGAAATAATTCAGTAATGTTTGCTTGTTGTTAAGAGGTCATTGCCCTGCTTATTTATTGTGTGAAGCTTTATCGTATCAGGTTGTTAGGTGATTAATCTCATATTTGCTTAATCTCAAATTACTAAAAATATACCTTACAACTTACTGTCATTACTGAATCCTGAGAGGATTGAAAAGAAATCAAAGAGAAAGTAACATCTGTTACTTCAACGACTTGGAATTGTTATAAAACAGTCTTTTACTCTTTCAGGAATCATGGGTTATTATTATTAATCTTTACTTTCTTTTCTTTGTTAAGAATCATAAAGTTGTGTCTACTTTATGTTTTGGCTCAGTTGATGCATGATTAGATTAGATTAGCAGATTGGGCGTCACGTATTTTATATCATAAATGTCGAATTGATCAACTGCTTTTTAAATTAGCTTCATGGATATCAGAATACTGCGTCAGCGTTATATTATGTTTGATGTTCTCATTCGGATAAGCTCAATCATACGATATGTAGACAGTTCAGCTTTATCATACCTACCACGAATAACACGACGGCGACCCACAAAACTCATCATTTTGAGATGGATTTAAAATATGCCAAGATAATCTTATGTAGGTCTGTATTTAGATACATATTTCTGATGCTATGAATCGCAAATTTTCCAATGTTCTAACTTAAAAATTTGCATACACTACTATATTACATACCTACTTAATTACATTTTTTTGGATTTTACTTTTTCTAAATGTCCAAACGCAGAAATACCACGCCAAATTAAATCAAACTCTGTGTCCCCATAAAACGTTTGAATGATATACGATATTCTATAGCTTTTTATCTTGTATATATCAAGTAATTTGAAATATTTTGAGATAATGTAATAATAAAATAGAACAAGAAACACTGACCTGCGAAGCATCCACGGCCTCTTCAAACCTCTCCATATCATATAAGCTGGAGTCCTTCTCCTCATAAATATGGCCTTTAATCGTACAAGCTTTAAACACCATTAAATTCTTTGTTAAAGTACCAGTTTTGTCTGAAAATAGGACCTGTACTTGTCCTAACTCCTCGTTTAAGTCTGATGTGTTCGCTATCGCTGGTCTGCCAGTCTCTTCACATCGAAGATCTTCATCCCATCCAATGAATAATGCACCTGTATTGATATCACACGTATTAATTAATTAATAATAAGATAGAATGTCCACGAGTACCAACAACAAATGATTAGAATAATCGAAAGGCATGTAAGGTTGACTTTTTTAAAATGTCTAATACTAAACAGGCCCTGGAGAAAACATTATTACTACATCACATTTATAGTGCCATGATAACAGTAATAAACTCTACTCACCAATAAACTTATACAGCTCTATGGTCACGTAGAGCGACATAGGGATTATATAGTAATACAATAGTAAAAACGAGAAGAGATCTTGAAGAACGCTGCCAACGGTAACCGAATTTGATCCTGAGTCACCCAAGTAAATATCACGTTCAGGGTTCTTCCTGTCTATTATCATCTTTGCAGCTAACGAGACGAACATTTCAACTACAAGCAAAACTATGAATACCCCAAGAAATGTGTTAACGGCTGATTCGCATGATGAGAATTTGTTTCCTGAGTACTTTGAATTGAGAGCCAGTTTCGTTTCTTCACCTGTAACACAATACTCATATTAAATTTATTTGGGTACTTATAAAAATGTCTGTATGAACTTTAATCGCCTAATTAGACTTAATTTCATAGTTCAAAAACTTTTTCATATCCCTCATCGACATCATAATGACCCGTATATACATATGTGTTATACGCTTTAAATTTTTACAATTAAAAGTGAACTTTTACGTGTTTAACTTCAGTGGTTTCAAATTTTCTTAGAGTAGAAGTACAAACCATATGATTTAACTGAATTATTTCGAAGAAAAATAAAGCTATACGTCATATGAATATGAGTAATTATGTGAAATCTTACCCGTATAAATAGCACATCCAATAGCCCATTCAGTATTTTTAACTCTTGAGCCTCTGAGCATAAGATTATCCGTAGTTAGAGCTAAACTATCTAGGCCTGGTATCTCTAGCCTACCGTAGAAAGTATATAAATCTGGTACAGGATGCGGAATCTCAATCCGCATACCTTGAGGGAAAATATCTGAGAAAAAATAATAGAATAATTTAAAGTATTAATAATATAGAACGTGAACAGAAATGAATTTTGAAACACTGGCAAAATATACCTGGAGTGTACCCTACAAGTGGTGGAGGAACCCTGAGGGTCTTCAAATTAGTTTCCCCATCAAGATTGGCCGTAGTGACGTAGCACTTGCCCTTCTCCCCCGCAGAGCACAACAGCACCAAGTCTGCTGGTACCTCCTTGCCCCGCTTGACCCTGACGAGCGTCCCAGGGGCTATGGACGAGTTGCGGACCTCATTGATCACTCCTTTGTGCACTGTTTCCACTGACGGAGAAATTAATAATAATAAAAGTAATGCTTTCTGCAATCATAGTCTCATACTGAGATTTCTTGTGTTGTGCATACCATGGGCACAAGCTGGCATGAAAACAGAAACACCAAAAATACAAGAATAATGAAAAAAGAACCTAAACCAATGTTAGTATTGTGATAATATTTGATTGGGACCCGAGCCATAACTACGTATTCCTGCCATGATTTCTGCAATTGTTGAATCTAGCAATAATCCAAACGCAAACTTATTTACTTTTCGAGGTATTTACTTAACATACTTTCGTTGAAGTCAATTTAAGTATTTACATAGAACATTTTTCGCATTTCCTATGTTTTTAAACAAAACCTATATATATTAACGTGGCGTATTTAATAAAAATACGGAGTAAATAAATAACTTATTTTTAAAAGTTTAGCTATTGGTGAAACGAAATCTCCACTTACTTTAATTTTTTTAACTACTTACCTGAGTAAATAAATATAAAATGACTAAACATTTAATCCACCGCCAGCGATAAAATTGGGAAAGAACCGATAATGTGTTTGCGAAGTGTGCTAAATTAGTAGAAGTGATATATTATAAAAATGACTCATAATTTAGCCAGTGTCTGTCTATACGATGTACTCTTGTACTCATATGCGACGATAGTTTTCTTCCTCAACACTTAATTTTATGAGTGTTTTATTCACAAATAAAGAGATTTGATTTGATGACTTTCTGCCATTTCTAACGTTTGGTGATATAGTGCAAAGCGTGGTCGACCATCGATGTCAGTATCTAATTGTTTGGGTACTTGATCGACTGTCTCTGCATACTACGCTCTTAAGTTTTATAGTATGAATTTTAAAAACTTACCTATTTGATTGTTGACTTTATTATCTGCCTTATGTCGTAACCAGTCCTCGTAACCCTGCTTCACTGCAGTCACTAGCACCATAAAGCTAAGGGGTGCTATACTTGTGAATGGGGATACTGGGCTATCTGTTGAAAAGAACATTATATTGATATTAACTTTATATTTCCAAAATATATTACCTATAAAATAAGTATCACGCAAACACTCACACATGTCTTAGGTAACGTGACTTAATAACAAAGTAAACAATAAGTCATTATAATTAGAAATAAACTGCGGTCATTGCAACTCTATCGTAATTATCTTGAGTTATACCAGCTGATAATAGCTGATAATTCCTCACCTATGACAACAGCAATAACAGTTACTATGAGGAAGTAAAAGTTGACGACTCTCCGGAACTGTTCCATCAGGTTTTTGGGGATGAACATCAGCAAGGTGTATTTGGAGGTCTTTATCTTGTTGTGTTTCTTCTTGGACCTCTCGTCCACCACGCCCACCTCGATCAGGCGCGTCTCCGATGCCGCCGAGACCTTGTTTGACTGGAAAGGAAAAGACCTTTTAACTTTTGTAACCCATGTAATATAATATATCTCAATCCTTCCTGAGTATGGGTGACAACTACTTTACTCTACTTGATGGCATTTAGCATAACTTTTCAGGACCCGATCCTTACAAGCGACCATATCCTATCGTTGAATAATACAGGCTGTTTTTTTTTCCAAAATGAACTCGTACGATTCCCGACTACTTAGGAAAATAGATTTAAGAAAAAACTAATGGTGTAGTTCAGTTTTTATTAAAATCGGCTTTGTAATTTATGTATATAATATACCCTGTATATAATATAATATATCGCATTGTTCGTAATACCATATTTCTATTCGTAACATAATTGAAGTAAAGGATCGATACTTAATTACGCCTTGTACAAATAACTACAGTGAATACCGTGGGATAATATGCAAGCGGAAGTATGTGACCGCAAGGACATGAGTAGAGTACCATATGTTTATATAGATACCTATAGGTATATATTGTATAATCGATAAATTGTAGGTCAATATGAATATCTCCATTTTACTATGGCTCCAACATAGTAGATGCACATAATTACGTACCATTACAATATTAGAACATTACTCAAGATTTGTTTTTAAACCCCATATAAACAGAAAACATTATATTGTAATATTTAAAAAATGCAATTAATATTATAATATAATCCGATTTTTTTCATGTTAAATAATTTTTTACCGAATTTAAAAAAGGGGGATCGTAATACTACTCGTTGGCAGTAGGTATGTATGAGTTATTCGACTTGCTTATTAATGTTACGATTTACATTATGCGTTATTATATGTAACTTATAACATATATAAAAAATATACGTATTTAATTCAACTTTTACATTAGATACATTACCCGCTACGGTGCTACGGAGCTACATCCGTAGCATTGGGGAGACCCCCAGCGCTACGGATTCTGTCCGTACATCAAAATTTCGGTTCCGTCTGAAATTTTTTTGCTATTTAACGATATGTATTATCGGGTAAATAACAGCTTAAACCCCCTTATAATGACGCTAGTGAAGCAAGAAGGGAAGTTAGAAAAGTTAAAATAAACTTATTTGTAGACAGACATAATTTTACCGAGTTGAAAAAAATAACAATGATGGTGACTAGAGTATCTAATTAATAAAGTGGAGTATACAGAACGTTAACTACTTAAGTAGTTTTAGTATTTTTTAAAGTATATGTTTTTTATTATTCTGTGGCTATGATAAATTGACACTTTTCCGAACACAGTGACGGTTATCTTTATGTGTATACTCTATACTCGCAGCGTAAGCATGAAATACTAAATGCCTGAAACTTAGTATGAGTCTACGATATCAAAGCGTCGTACACGTAGCAGTGTTGTCACATATTATTGTGTTGGTTAAAATATATATAGCACATGTATTATGAATAACATACAGAAAAGTATAGCTACTCGAAAACATAGTTAAACACTTCAGTTACGGTAAATCAGATTATTTCTATTTCGTCACCGATGGGTTGGTAAATCCGTTTCCGGTAGGTATTGATGAATTTGGTATAAGATAGCATAGATATATACGTGCTATGTTATACTGTACTTTAAGTGAACAATACTTAATTTTGGACAACATATAGTCAAAATAGTAGGTGTATTCTAGGTGTGCTTGTTATTATTTCGTGTGTATTATAAGTAAGTAGCAATATCGTCGATGAACAATGTCGTAAAAATTAATAAGGACGTTGTGGTAAGTGAACCTACGCTGAATGGATTAATTTTCCGACTGAAATGCAGACGAAACACAAATATAGATACGTACATTTCATTTTATGTTATTATAGTTATAATTTTTAGTAGATGCGCCGACTATTCGTTTGGTATTCGGTATTCGGCGTATTTGGCATCTTTTTTTTCTATTTGTATTCGGCCGAATTATTCGGTTTTGGTGCCGAATATGTTCGGTTCGAGAATTTCTATTTTCTTGTGTACACGACATGGTACAGGATTAAACACAATACTTCTTATATAAGATTTATGTTATGCGAGTATTACAAGTCAAACTCAAATCCTATGAAGAATGTGTTGAATAAAGCTAATAAAATAAAGCGATTAAACTTCAAATCAACATTTATTTTTACACCTCAAGTCAACACATTTATTACTTAATCTATAGTTAGTATAGTGAACATTTTAAACCGTAAATCAGTATTTATTTTAAAACTCAAATCAACATTTTAAAGTGTTAATTAACACACGTAATCGGCAAACTAACAATAAAGAAATGGTTAACCGAATAATTCGGCCGAATATTCAGTTCGGTAAAGATTCGGTACGGTGAATATTATTCGGTATTCGATTATTCGGTGAAACCATTATTCGGCGCATCTATAATTTTTAGTATGACAATTACTTTACATTATGCAATGTTTTTGCAATGTATGATGCTTTTTATGTTCAGCACTCCACAATACGTAGGTACATATTCCCCGTGTCATGAACATGTCTCCGCGATATAAAATGTTTCACAAACCAAACCTAGTGCAAATTTATTTTTCATTTAGATTTTGTTTCATTAGAATCGAACTGAAAGAATTAAGCCTTAGCGCACCGCGATGACAATGCACGAATTGATAGACTTCCCACACCTTTGAGAACTTTACAAAAAACGCTAGAGGTTTGTATGTTTTCTCAAGAAGTTTTCCTTTATTATGTATGCGATAATTTTTTTTATAATGTAGGAGTAGCAGACGAGCATGCAATCCACCTGATGGTAAGTGGCTACTGCCGCCCATGGACATCCGTAATCAACCCCAGATAGGATTAGATATTACTTCCTGAGGTCGGCCACAGATGCGCCGCTCTCCCTGAGGACTAAGCTGGAATGCCTCGGAAAAGTACGTCTCTCTTACCACACGCGCTTATCACTGCTGTTATGAGGCAGAAATAAGTGTGGCGGTGGTGCCGCCGGAGTCGAACCACAAAGGGTTCTACCACCTTCAGTTTATTTCTAATAACCGAATGTCATAACCATAACCGCAAAATCAGAGGTGCGTGTTTAGGATTCGATTATCGGTACCCTTGATTAAAGGCCAGAGATTCGAAGCACTGGGCTATAAGACTCATAAAATACAAAGTAATTGCTAGTATTTATTTATGGTGTTATGTGACCTATTCTGTGAATTCAACAAATAAAATTGTTAAATTTTTAATGTTCACTTTCCTGATAACTTAGATAGTGCTGTTATCAGTAAACTAATATGGATTATCGTTGAAAAGTGTTAGTCATTGTCTGCCCTGTTGAATGTGGTTTGAAATGATAATCTTTATAGCTCTTTGCTAATTGTGTGACCTAACTTTGCTAATTGTAAACTTAAACAAAATATAAACATACCTTTCAGTTTTAATATCAGTTGTCATAATTTAATCCGTACAACGCCCTCTATTCTCGCATTGATAAAATAAATAATTGTATGAAATTTTGCATCGTTTAAACTATGAAGAATTTTAAAATTTTAAATTGATTTATTATTAAGATTAACGATTATAATAAAATAATTATTGATGGTGGTGTGTCACTTGCGTTGTAAGTAGCGTTGGTAAAATTTATACGAGTATTTTATATTGTAATGTATTACTTAATTATCTATACTTGTCATAAAGTTAAGCCCTGTCGCCTCTGTCTGTCTGCCTGAACGCGATAAACTCAAAAAGTACTGAAAAGATTTTCATGCGGCTTCAGCAATGGATGGAGTGTTTCGTCGGGAAGGTTTTAGTGTACAATTTATTAATGATTTGAGTATATTGTTGAAAATCTCAGGAAAAAATATACTTATATAAAACCAGTAGAGTTACTTATATGAAAACAAAGTATGACAGAATTATTTATCTTTAATATCTACAAAACTGTTCGCGGTAGCCATGCGGTAGCATATTATATTATTCTATCTTTGTTGTGTACGTACACATTTCCTGTTTAAAGTATTTGATTTGAAGTATATGGTTTACCTACGATGTAGGTACAACTATAGTGCTAAATCGATCAATCAACCAGCCTGTATGTACCTTTATAGATAACAATAGTTTTAGTGTATTCTTACGCATATAAATGGTATTTTCGATTCATTGTAATGAGTTTTGGTCTACAGATCCGTATTGTATATATCATAGACAGTTTTATCGGCTAATCAACCGGGAAACTTATCGCAGCTGATTATTATATTTATTATACACAGTAGATATAATTTATAAGCATAATATGAAACATTGACAGTATTTTTCGCTATTTTTTTCACAGATTTTTGGTGTCACAGATTTAAAAAAAAATATGTTTCAGTTAAAGAAACCAAAATTTCTTACAGATTAAAGATATTTTATTGCTGATTATATTTTAAGTATCTACTTATTTTTAATATGTGGATATACTGTTATATGAGATATTTAATTTGAAAGGAAATAGAAGTAGTAAACAGGCCATTAAAGCCCACTGAAGAAAAGACTTATTCTAGTCAAACACATAAGCTTTGCTTTCCTTAAACTTTTATATTATATAACCCTTTCTACAACCCTGATGGGTCCATCAGTAGTCCACTAATCCACCTAAATTTGGATTGATAGGCTTCACAGAACTTTAAAAACTTATGAAAGGCTCGGAGGCTTTTTTAGGGTTTTCTCGTGTTTATTACAGTAACATCGAGTAGGTAGTATTAAATATTAATTTCTAAAACATACACAAGTTCAAAAATTTTCGAATTTTTAAATGATTCAAACTTCGGAAACCCGAGCGTAGCCAGTAGAAACTATGTAATATTTTATGAAACTACTTCCATATTTATGTACCTATAATTATAATAGGCGATAAACAAGTTCAAATGAGGATTCTCAAAAAATACATACGCTATATAGGTAAACACATATATAAAATGTTTCATTTAAACTTAGTGTTCCGCGACTCTGTTTTAAAGCACCACCGCACCTATGGCAGAGCAGAGCACTGTTACTTTTAGGCAAAAGATAAATAAAATTTATTTTGCAACTGGATGAACAATATTTTTAATACAGGTTTTTGAATTTGAATTATAAAAAAAAGATTTAGAACATACTTAATTTCATTAATTAAAACACATTTCATTAATTGTGTTATGTCCTAAAATGAAAAATGAAAAATGAAAAATTAGAAATCCAAAATGTATAGTACTTTACCCGCATCTGTAACGTCGATTACAAATGTCCTAAAGTTTCAGCGGGCTTGTCATCACGTCAAAGGCTTGTGGGCGACTCGCCAACGTCATGTGTCGTGAGAAGCAGTGCATCTGCCACAAATGACTACCTTCTACGCCTAATGACTGACAACGGTGCCTTTTATGAAACTGTCTAACCGATTACAGGGAGCGGAAAGAAAGAAAATTATCTAAATGGATTAAAAATTGTAAAAACTTTATATTCAAGAAATATTTCACTGCAGGTAGAATTCCTTGAAGTTCTGCGCTCGCGGAGCAACCACTACACAATATACTCGTTATTTTTCATTTATTTATTTAAAATTTATTTCATCACCTCTAAAAAGAAATGTACAAAAGGGCAAACATAATGCCTGATGGCATTCTCTACCAGTCAACCCTGGGTGGATGTAGAGAATTTGCAGCAGGTATATCTTACACCAGCTGTTGACAAACGCAGTGTCCGCTCTATGATCAACGCTATAGAAAAACTTACATGAGGCATTCCATCTTAGGCTTCAGAGCACATCTGTTTATGGTCTAAGGTAGGATCACAATCGTATCTGCAATCGATTAACGAAACATGTTGATAATAATGTTTTATGCTTAGATTAAGGTATGTACTCGTAAATACCTTTTTTGTTAACGTAGGGAAAACCTTCAAAAGGTACCCGGTGCCGTGGGAGCTGCAGAGCTATGTGCAGACATAACGATGCAAATACACTTAAAAACAATTAGTTTTCAACCCTCAGATTGTTGCAAGTGGAACGCGTAAAACCAGCGGCGACCTCTATACTACTCTGGACTTTCGTGTTCTAGACCCCATAATCCGTAGCTCTACGACCTTTCTTACATGCGGCAAACTTGCTAAAACCCCCTTTCAGCCTATCGCGACCCTCATACGAATCATGACCCCATTTCAGGAACCATGACCTCCAATACAGACAAACATTTGTCAGACATACAAACATCATCATTCATTATCGCTATGCCAATCGGAAATCGTTTATGCCTTTCATAAATACGAATTAATGAAATTAAAGTAGCCATTTGTACTTGGTGATTTCAAAATTGCTGCCTTTCTGGAAACTTATATTATTTAATTAAGTAGATAGTTACGGTACTTAAATAGAAAACCTTCCTTATTTTCTACTTTTCTGGCTACGTAATGAATAGGTAGGTAAGTACATTGTCCCTGTAGTTCCGGGACCAGAATAGGGCTACAGTATCTCCTGCTTGTCGTAAGAGGCGACTAAAAGGGGCTTTCGGGGTTGCGGATGGTAAGAGTGGGAGCTCGAACCGTCCGGCCAACGACCCCGGGAAGGACGGCGGTATGTGTGGTCGCATACCGTCGTGTACATCGGACGGTGGGGTGATTCAATCTCACTTGGGCGGAGCCCGACGGGGCAGTGCGCTGAGAGGACTCCGGTTGCGTTCCTTTGGAGATCCCGGAGTCCTCTACGCAGCGCTGAGGACGGCCACCGGGGGGGTTTTAGTGCGGTAAAAATCCCACATAACCCCGTGTCGCTCCCACGGCACCGGGTACCTTTTGAAGGTTTCCCCCTCGAGAAGAAAAAAAAAAAAAAAAAAAAAAAAGGTAGGTAAGTACATAGGAATTAGACATATTATAATCAGAATATTTTGCGAGCTGTGTTAACGCCTTAATAACCTACTTATTAAGGCATTAACAGTCTTCAATAATAATAATTATTGTATTTGTTAACGATTGTCAAATCAGTTTCAGGCCAGTATTTGACGTTTTTTATGCAATTCTATAGATTGCAACTACCTACAATCAATTTACAATCAGTTCTGCAAAAAATCGTTTTTGTTGTAACTTAAATTAATGGAACAAGTGGAGTTGAAGCTATTTTAGAACACGTTTTTATCGTCTATTTCATTTATTTTATAAAACTTACTTACACTTTTTTATATAAGTAGCGTTTGTCTAATGAAATATTTAAACTTTTTTTTCTAAAATAATTGTCATGAACTCATGAAGTTCAGAAGACAGCAACAATAGAAAGAATATAGATGTAGGTATTTGGTAAAAAAAGGTGGCATTCAATAACAAAATTGCACTGCAGAGAGTATTATTCAAACATTAAAGGTGAAATAAAACCAAGACAACGCCTTGCGGAACATTGTATTGAAGCACAAGTTGCACTTCAATTATATTTTTTCCCAATTTTGCTGAAGATTGTACAACACCGTAGGTTTAAAGAAATATTCTAGAGTAGGGCTACGGTATCCCCTGCCTGTCGTAAGAGGCGACTAAAAGGGGGCTTCCGGGGTTGCGGGCGGCAAGAGTGGGAGCTCGTACCCTCCAGTATGCTACCCCGGGAAGGACGGCGGTATGTGTGGTCGCATACCGTCGTAATCACCAGATGTTGCGGGAGGAGCGAACGCTCCCCTAGGACAGAGCCCGATTCGGGCATCGCGCTTGGAGGACTCCGGTTGTGTTCCGTTTGAGATCCCGGAGTTCTCCAACAAGCGCCGAGGACGGCCACCGGGGGGGTTTTAGTGCGGTAAAAATCCCACATAACCCGACGTCGCTCCCACGTCGTCGGGTACCTTTTGAAGGTTTCCCCCTCGAAAAGAAAAAAAAAAAAAAAAAAAGGTTCAAAGAAATATTGCAGTGTTGGCTATTCATAAAGGCGCTTAATAGCTTCAACTGAAACATGATAGAACGTAAGTATATTTCTAAAGTTATTATCCAGTTATCAGTCATTATTCAACCCACGTAATAGCGCTGTGTCATAAAATTGGCTAACCACGGTTTACTGCATTTTGTTTTTGCTATTTTAATACTTAATTATTTTTAAGAAGTTTCTGTTTGTGCGTGATTTTAGTCTTGTGTGTTTTGGCGATAGAGCTTGCCTCATGTATATCCTCTAAACAAAAAGTTCTGAGATTTGTTGCGCATGTTGGTGTACAAAATTCACAGGTAGAAAGGGATTTTTGCTATACAGAGTACAAATTACAAGACAAAGAAGTCAACCTTATCACCCTATGGCAATCGCTATGTAGTACCTAAAGTAGAAACAGGAGTGGCGATGATGACGTAGGTACCTCCTGCAAGCAGTAAAGTAGTTTCACCATCTTTATCAATTCATCCTTGTATCCTTGGGTAAGATATGAATATTTGTAACTCTATAAACGTTATTCCTAAAACTTGCAAAATGATAATGGAGCAGGACCTGCCGATATATACTATTACATTTACCCAGAAACTTAACAACTTTGATACACTTATTGACATTAAAAATAACTACGGACACCAGTGTACTTAATACATTTTACTTATGAATTCATTTTCATTGTTTGTAAATTAAGAACATTGTAGTGGAAGTAAGTTTATTATTGAAGTTACGAGATCCGCTTTTGAATGTAACTGTTTTTTCAAATCGAATTTGGGTATCTGTCAAATGTGACGATTATCATATCAGCATAACACACTGTAGCATTAATTGCGAAAACCCCATAGAGATATACTGAAATATTTTAATAAGAGTGCTAAAACTACACATACGACAGAAGTTATTAAAAATTGAAATAGGAATGGAAAGAACGGAATTATACTTAATTGCAAAAATGCGTCACATTGACGTCTTTTATCACACACGGTGTATTCTCATGCTATAATTGCTGGTTGCTTACACATGGCACCTTTCTTTACCACAACTTTCATTAATAAATAATTAAAAACGCTACATTGTAACTTATACTTTTTATTTAATAAAGGTAGTAGAATTTCTTACTAATTACAGCATTGCCCAGGAATACTGTGTTCTGGTTTGAAAGGAACGAAAGGACGTGCACAATTCTCTATTTTATTTAATTATGTAATATCAATTATACCGAATTACATAGGTACAATGTAATATTATTATTTTATCTAAAGAAAACGGTTATTTAAGAAAAATTCTAAGCAACGTATACGAGTATATTATTGCCAGGTGTTAATATGTAACTTTATCAATCCGATGCCAATCGCGTGTAATCTTCCAAAAATACTAATAGAATTGAGTAGATTATATAAACTTACTTTATTATTTTATAGATACTCTTGGAGGTAATATATTATTCATGTTTATAAACTGCAAGCATCGGAAACTTTACAGAATCAATAAATTTTGTAGTGACTTCGAGCTTCTTTAAAATGGTTCTGAGAAACGATTATAGTATGAATAATAAATCAAAAACGGCGATTGCGATTCAGGTGCGATGGACATTTCACGGAATTCAATGCTATATTCGCGATATCGTATAAAATATTCACGTCATGTAACGGCAATTATTCGGTTGTCTACTAATTTGGATTTGTTAGGAATACTTATAGTTCTGTAGCACTATCGATTTAAGTATTTTGTTAAATTTATTTAATTCAAAAAGTCTCATAATAGCCGGCGTGAAATTTTCGTTATATTTTCCGTATTTTCCGAATGTGGTAGTTATTATAAAATCCTTTAGGACTACTGCGATGGCTACTACTCATGAAAAATATTTCAAATTTTACCTAGTAGGTATAGCACGTAGGGGTCACCGCCAAACTTAGTTTGGACCTGTATTATAACAGCTATATTGTGTTCTGGTAAAAAGGTTTGGCACAAAGAATTTATATTAGTTGTTCCAAGCAGCAATTTTTATTTTTATAGGAGGCATTTTACTTTTACCCTGAGGAACAAATAATATTGAAACTTTCGCTCGATCGACCACAATTAACGATCAAAGATGTGATGGACCTGAATGGAAGTTGTATCATTTTTCGAGTCGATGTCTAATTGTGAAAGAAACTTTATATATTAGGTAGGTAGATATAATAGTAAAAACGCAAGTCCTCGTCAAAAACATGTGACTATCAGGTTGATTGCTGACCCATATGTTTTACCATATTGACCATATTACAAACCAAAACATTTTCTTCCAGGATCCAATATAATCTAGACATTGTTTTAAAGACCAGGAAAAGTATCTACTAATTTTCTTATGGAGTATAAACATAAGTACATAATATAAGACTCCATGCGGAATATTATAGGTAATATGTTTATTATGCTACATTACTTTATCGCATGTGTCTACTACAAAATACTTTTCTATTTGAAATGATAGAAGTTAATTCTTATATGTCATGAAAAACAAAATTATTACAGTAAATAAATTCCTGTCTATGATAAACGTGATTTCTGCAATAAATAAATCGATGTACAGTAAAGGTAAACTTACATTGCACCAGCAACATAGCAAACAGAAGAACGAGCGCAAACACTCAAATAGTCTTCTATAGCAATTGTGCACGAAATCACTGCAGTTCCTCATGTTACAACACTGTCACAGGTTACGCATCACCGTGAAACGTTCCACAAACCTGACTGTAAATACCACAATGGACTGCTGTCAGCGAAAGCTATCTTATCAGCATTCAATACGATATCAATAAACGCTACGTCTAATCGCGGGCCTAGACCTTCCATTCCTTCAATTTTTATCGTTTCGCCGGAAACCAACCTTGTTCGTTTATCATTCTTAGTTGGTACTGCAGTTGGGCTAGTACTGAATAGTGATATTGCGCATCGAATTGAAATATTCTATTCATGACTTTATAATCTATTATTTTATAGTTGTCATTAATTTTTAATATTATAATTTCGTGTAGTTTGCTATGCTCGTTTTTTTATATATGCTAAGTAATAAAAATATTTTTTTATCTATTTGTTACAGGTCACCTGAGTACGTAAATCTTTCTGGTTTAATCTAATACCCATGTATGGTGTAGATTTTTACTTGAAAGCAAATAATCTACATATATACCTACTTTTTAATTGAGCCACGTGAAAGTTACGGAAAGCCTCCATGTGAATTGTGAACAGAACGGTAGGTATGGAAAGTGAGGAGGTAGGTAGGAACATTTAGCAGAGAATGGCGACGGGTGTAAGAAGACCTAGATAGACATAGATATAGACCTAGATAGACCTAGACATAGATATAAAATTTGAAACTTGTATATAGTTTATATAGATTAAAGAAATGTGCACGTGGCTGTTCTAGAATATAATTTTATTATGTAATCGATTGTGTGACTTGTCATTTCTTTAAAGCAGAATAAGAAGCGCCATACTTTACTACTCTATGAAAAAAAGTAGCTGTAACGATGGTTGAACTACATGGTTAACTTTTCAACTTTCAGTACGTATAACGTTAACGCAATATGCTAATAGCGCAATCGCGGGAAATAGCCAATAATAAAAATAAAAGATTACTTACCTACTTCATATCATTAGGGAAAACCTCCAATGTCGTAAAATTTATGTGAAGGTTTTTATTGAATTAGCCAATATCTCAAGATTCATTTAGTTACATATTCATATCTATTATTAAATCTGGGTACCGCGATTATCGACTTGCGTATGTAGAAATAATTCCGCGATCGATGATTTAGCTGCTTTTGGGAAATAGGTTGCGGCTACTTTTGGACTCCCTCAGTAGAATTACTAAGTAAGCATATCTATCTATTATTGTCTATTTCATTGTAAATTACTAAAAAGGAGTTAAATTGTTGTGTTGTTTTTTATGATTCAGAATTTTGTTAATTTACCTTCCTCTATAGGTTTGGAATAAGGTTTTTTAAAATAGGAATAACATAACTATATATAGTCAATGTAGGCTTTATGCACCTATTTATTTTCAGTATTGTTGTTTAAAAAAATCTTTGAATATATATACACCTTTCCCCAGACTGGTTTATAGGGCATTTCACTCCACTTGGTTTTGGGTGTTTATTACAATGTCATTGTTATTTTTAATGTGGGTCCACTAAACGCATTTGATCATAAATATGAAAACTTTTGAATTCAAACAGTTCTTTATTTTATCTCACACATCGTAAGTAAACACAGATCGAAATACATATGCGCAATAAACCCTTAAAATATAGCATTTTTTATAAACAAATTATAATACAATCTTATTCGTAATTACTTAATATCTAATGCCTTATTGTTATTATCTTTATCTGATAAAACTATTATAATATTTTATCGTCATAACATGTTATAAATTTACTTTACAGTAACAAAACTTCTGTCGAAGATTATGCCCAATTTATCTTAATTCTTTTATAAGTAAGCATTTATGTTATAATTCTTTTACACAATCATTGTAATTATGGGACCATTGGAATATTGGTGTGAAATATTAAGACGATATTTATATTAATACTATCTACTTCTGAATGTATTTTAGCACTAGCACATTGAAGACGATATTGATAACAATAAAAAATATAATAAAGGTAAAACTAGAATGTCACAGTGAGTAGAAACCTACTTATGAAAATACATAACAACATATTTTATAAATGTATGATTCGTTGGGTAACTTAACAATTACTTTTAAACATACAATAGTCATAGGCCATATTCCAACGGTAAATTTATCTTTAATAACGGCGTAATGAGGCCTAGGAACGTAACTATGATATTCTTAGAGCAGTTTTTGAAGGCAGCCAACAAGGTTTCCGTGTGACACGGATGCATGATGAAGTATGGACGATGTAACAACGGGTGCTCCTGCTGTGTTATCACGGAGTAGAACTGCGCTTCGTCTATACTGAAAATATTTGGCATTGGTAAATAAATTTCTTATTTGGCTTGAAGGACCAAATTTTAAACAAAAAATAATATTCTAAGAGTATGCGGTGAGTGTTTTATGTCTTAGGAGGTAGGAACGCCTCTGTAACCGACCTCATATAGGATTACAGATTATCGTTGACAGAAGCAGACCATTTACCATCTAGAGTATGATGAAAGGATAAAGTTATAGCCAACCCGGGAAGACTATGCCGGAGAACTGTGCTAAGTGATGTTGTAAGTATGACTGTCTATTTGGGCGTAAAACTGCTTTAACATCAAATCTTGTAATAGTTGTACAATCTAGGACACGCCTCTTCTAGCGTGAGTCCGATTATATCATAAGCCAGAGTATACTGTTACCGTAGTGTTTTTTTAAGTAAGAAATATAACAATTGATACTTACCTAATTAAAGACATTTGCCTAATTTCTTTTAGAGTTAGTAAAGTTCCCGATGAATTCCACACATTAAAACTGAACGACGGTACTCCATAGCTTAAATTGTAGAAGATTATATATTCCGCTTTATATAAAACAGAATTTTGATCAATTTCATGGTCTATGTATGTTTCTTTTTTCAAATAACATTTATGTATATCTGTGTCCTCGATAATTTTCCAATCGTCATGAATCTTGTCCGATATTTTTAAAAAATCCCGCGCTGAATATATAAACTCCTCGGCTGATATTGTAGCACGATCCATTATAATACTTTGAACCGAATTACGCACTTATACTCTAACGTTTGAAATTCAATCAATTATTAAATAATTTTTCACGCTTTATTGATCTTTAAAATAAGATGAAATTAATAAAACCCAAAAAAAGAAGTGAAGTAGCGATGCGCGATTGTTACTAAAAACAATCGAATTATTCGATTGTTATTGTGTTCGATTGTATTCGAATAACTATCGAAATTCTTCGATTGTATTCGAATAACTATCGAACAATCGAAATTGTTCGATTGTTGGTCGATTGTTCGATTGTTCGATTGTTCGTCGATTGTTCGATAGTTCGATTGTTCGTCGATTGTTCGATAGTTCGATTGTTCGTCGATTGTTCGATTGTTCGATAGTTCGATTGTTGGTCGATTGTTCGATTGTTCGTCGATTGTTCGATTGTTGGTCGATTGTTTAGTACACGCAAAACTAGTAACAGCGCAGTCAAGCGATACGCGATTGTTACGTAAAAATGGAACTATCGAAGCTATTTGGTTGTTGGTCAACTATTTAGTATACACAAAGCTACTAGCAGCGAGGAGCCCCTAATTTCTGTGTTTAAGAAATCTGAGTCAGTCTTATATATTTGGTGGGGGAAGCGCACGTGCGTCGTGCACCCTTCCGCTGCTTCGTTGCATTCCGTTATTTAATGGTGCGTCCACACCTTGCTTCTCGCACTGCTCACTGCGCCTCGTGGCCACACACTCTCACACCCTACTCGCGTTGTTAACATTATTTTTCTTCAAAGATATAGTATTTCACCGATTAATTTTAATGTAACTATGAGTGAATATTTTTTTGTGATAACTTTTATCTATAATATACGCTAAAAAGACATATTTTATATTTTCTGATAATCTTTTTCTATAATATGCGCCATGGAGACGTATATTATATTTTTCAGATGATCTTTTTGAAAACGTTGTCATGAAACGAACTTGGATGACTACGACTTCTGGATTATCGATGATACTCCATAGTATTTGATACAAAATGATTTATAGTATAATTATTTCTCAACAACATATAGTACAATTGACTAAAATGTAATACAATACTTTACATTTTCCAACCAGTGGCAAGTGACGATAGCTTTGCAACACGACGCACCTGCACATTGTGCTGAGCACACGCATGTGGCCGCGCGGTATAATTTCTATTCGGTCGTCGATTGTTATTCCAAGGTCGATTTTTATTCGTACGTCGATTGTTATTTCAAGGTCGATTTTTATTCGAACGTCGATTGTTATTCGTACGTCGATTGTTATTCGTACGTCGATTTTTATTCGAACGTCGATTGTTATTCGTACGTCGATTGTTATTCGTACGTCGATTGTTATTCGTACGTCGATTGTTATTCGAACGTCGATTGTTATTCGAACGTCGATTGTTATTCGATTGTTTTTTTGTTACTACGAATAAATCGACAATCGATTGTTGATTCCGTCGATTGTCGATTTATTCGATTGTTTTTTTTAGAACAATCGCCCATCGCTAAAGTGAAGTCGAAACACTAGAATGTAAACAAATAAGTTTTTGTTATAATTCAAGCTTCAGGCCTCTACGCAGATAACTAAGAACAAACAGCCAAACTCATTTTATCATCACTATCATTAAAAATAAAAAATGCTGAAAAGTTGATCTCTTTAAGTAATGAGCTTTATATTGATACAAGATATTTATGCTACTGGCATATTATATTTGGATAGTAATATTCATGTAATGTTAACTGCGCTTATATTTTGGTTTATATCCCTTATGGCATATATGGCAAAGAAAGTGAATGAACTACCATCATGACAATGACATTGGCATTTTATTCATGACGTCAAATGTCATTGTCAATATTGTAGAGTTGGAATAAAATTTAATTTAGGTACATTACATATAAAAGTGTAGATTCGTAGAACTGCAGAGTTATTGGCTACTCTTTATAATATTTAAATTACAATCACACTATTCAAATAAGTTCTTATCATTGTAGCAGTATAATATCAGTGAGCCTCTTTAGTCGGCTGGCATTCGTCGTGTACAGTGGATGGTTTTCATATAAAATCGTAATAAAGTTTATAAACTTTATAGTTTTTGCACGTGAGGAGAGACGTAAGTAAACTAGATAATAAAAAATATGAATTGTAATATGTACATTAATTACGATTTTCCGTTTTTAAGTTAAAGTTATTAATAAATTGTATTTTATTTATGAAAGTAATATTGTTTACACAAAATTTTATAATATTAAATAATGAACAATCCTATTTTACACTTTGTGACTGTATTATTATTTAAACCACTGCTAACTTTTTTAAATAAAAATATACATAACTTAAAATATTTTAGTAACAATGGACACACTTAAAAAAGACTGGTTCACGGAATCATGCGAGATGTGGCCTGGTGGCACGTTCTCCTTCCAAATCAAGGAGGTGCTTCACCGGGAGAAGTCTCAATACCAGGATATACAAGTGTTCGAAACTCTCAGCTTTGGTCGGGTTCTAGTGCTGGATGGCATTATACAGTGCACACAGAAAGACGAGTTCTCATATCAGGTATATGGTTTTTAATATCATTATTAATTAAATCAATAATGATAATAATAATCTCCCACTGTTGGGCCCCCATTGCCTCTCACAACAGAGGTTCTCTAATTTATTTTTTCCACTGCCTACTGTTAGAATTAATTAATTTCTAACACATTCTAATAATGTCAAGCATTATAATTACACCCATCAATTGTGGCCCTAAGTGTAGCCCATTAAAAGTTAATTAAATTCAGTTTCCTAGTTTTCCTCTTCATATTTTGATAATTAATTTTTTATACTATGTGTATATTTCTTTACAGGAAATGATATCATTTCTACCTCTATGTTGTCACAAAAATCCAGAGAAGGTGCTAATTGTGGGTGGTGGGGATGGTGGTGTTGCCAGGGAGGTGGCTAAACACCCCAAAGTTAAGGAGATTGTACAGGTTTGTTATGTTATATTATTGTTTTTGGTAGTTAGGTCATTATATTGACATTAACACATTACTGTCCCTCGAGCTTGGGTCTCATTTCAGAGTGGACTTCATGCACATCAGAAAACTTTTAATAAAAACTCTTAGGTATTACAGCTTCCTCACGATATTTTCGTTACGATCATAGCCACGTAACTCGGACCTCCCAATTAAGAGGCAGAATCTCAATCACTAGGCCATCACTGCTTTACACTTGGTGTATATTTTATTATAACTGAAATATATTATTTTATTTTTTAAGTTTTACAGTTGCTTATTACTAGTTGAATGGTAATTATGGTATACATAATGCAGATAATGCAAAGATGTTTTGGTAGTACATAAATCATATGAAGGTTATCAAACTTTATCTCATTGAAATTCATTTGTTGCTCAGTTTTATTTAATGAAAAATTTTATTGTTGTGTAAACTTGTGGTGATCTTATCACAATCATAGAAAGACAAACCACATTATTGTGGGTTCCCTATTTGGATTACATTATTTTTATGATAAGAAATAAGATTGTAAACATTGACCTGAATAGGATACCAACTGCAATTAATATATCATATATAATAAACAAATACACTTAATGGTATTCATAAAATCATTACTAATAAATCAGTATTATCTTTAAAACCAGTCTTGAACACAGGCTCTCCTATAAAAGCCATAGTAATCAAGCACCACATTGGCTATTGGTATTTGTAGTTGCCGTGTATCCTCACAACTGGAGTAGTACTGAAAAAAAAATGCTTTAAATCAAATTTGTGGAGGAAGGTACATATTACTGGCCAATATGACCATGAAGCCTCTGAAAATTGAAGACTCTTCCCAACCGAACAACCGTGCCTAAGATTGCTTAATCTTGTAGAACGATCTACACAAGCTTGACTGTGTAGATGAATAGTGTATTATATAATTTGTTATAATAGATCACTATTCCATTTCTAACTATATAATTATTCGACAGTTGATAACAGTACAAAGACAAGTTTGTTAGTTAGTTGTTACTAAGACAGATAAACTTTGTTTGACCTTCCTGCTTGGACGGTGATACCAATCACTTATCATAGCTTCTTCAAATATATTTAACAATGGATTCATTATGATGTTCAACAATAATTTGGAATAGTTTTTCTAATTGTACCTCATTATTATTATCTTAGGATGAATAAATATGAAACGAGTATGCAGTGCACGTAATGAGCACATGTAAATCTGTAAATAGGATTCGAGACTTATGTACTATTCATGGTAGATGTAGTACTAAGTCGCCTGTCGGAACGTCTTATCTCATTATGTATCTTTGCCTTACCACACCAGTGATGTCACCAGAACATTAGTTATTTATAAACTGATAACAATATAGAAAAATCTACGCAACAATAAAGATTGGTGAAACATTGTTATATACAGGGTGAATTTTTAAAATGGGCCTTCAGGGCCAAATCCGAAACTATAAGGATTAGCGAAAAATGATGAAAGGAGTTACGAGGCTGATTTTGATACAAACTAAAACTGCATCATTAGTTTTTTAAAATATTTTTTTCCTTAGCCGGGAATCGAACGAGTTCATTTTGAAACAAATGACACCTCTATATTATTCCACTATCTGATAGTGTCGCTTATAAGGATCAAATTCTGGGAAGTAATGTTATGTGACAAATTAAAGGAAAAGGAAAATTTTGAAGAAAATACGTATTTTTGCATACATTGGCATACTAATCCTTAAGGATTATACATAACAAATGATTTATGTATAATTCTTTAGAAACAGACTTAAGTCATACCATTGAAGAATTTGTTGGTTAATCAATTAATTATTCGATCTTATGACTATGACATACGGCTTAGTATGAGAAAGTAATAGTTTGGCAAATAAGTTACCGCCGTTTTTGGGATTTATTTTTTAATGAAATTAGATAACTGATTAAATAGTAAAATCTTATTGTTTGTTGTTTTTCAACTTCGTTTCAACGTTAAATATGATTTTCTATATCTCTTTTTTTAGTAATCACTCGGATTTGACTCTAAAAAGTAATTCTCGCAAATTGTCAACTTTACATCTGTATTAAACGAAACTCCGCCCATAGGAAGTAAATCTATTTTAATGGTCCTAAAAATAACCTTAGCTAAGTCGGACATAAAAATATAAATTATTGGGAAACAAAACGTCCATTTCGAATGATTACAACATTGAGCCAAAAAAATGTTAATACACGAAATGTTTAAATTGATGAATGGCGGGAACTTAACTGGCAAATTAATATGAAAAAATATGTATTTCCTTAAACTTGAGGCTTTTCCTCTAGTTTTTCATTTATCATTACTTTCCAGATTTTGATCCTTATAAGCAACACTATCAGATAGTGGAATAATATAGATATGCATTTTTTTTTTCAAAATGAACTCGTTCGATTCCCGGCTAGGGAAAAAGTTATTTTAAAAAAGTAATGATGCAGTTTTAGTTTTTATCAAAATCGGCCTCGTAACTCCTTTCAGCATTTTTCGCTAATCCTTATAGTTTCGGATTTGGCCCTGAAGGCCCGATTTAAAAATTCACCCTGTATATAGTATGCACAAAACAGTGTATTGTGTGCGAGTATCTTAATATTTGCCAAATATTCTCATTACAGGTGGAAATCGACGCAAAAGTAATCGAGGTCTCGAAGAAATATCTGCCGTTCATGGCTGTCGGATTTAATAGCGAAAAGTTGACTTTGCACGTGGGAGACGGCTTCGAGTTCATGAAGAACCACAGCCAGGAGTTTGACGTCATTATCACGGACAGCAGCGACCCCGTGGGGCCCGCTGTCAGCCTCTTCCAAGAGAATTACTTCGCGCTCATGAAGAGCGCGCTTAGACCAAACGGTATCGTTTGTTCCCAAGCGGGAACGTTCTGGAACGACATCGAACTAGTCACCAGTACGCTGGGACACTGCAGGAATCAGTTCCCAGTCGCAGCCTACGCGTACACGTCAGTTCCAACGTATCCCTCAGGCACTATCGGCTTCGTAATCGGCTCGCTCGACAAAGACGTGAAGTTCGACCAACCAACGATAACCTTCACCCCGGAAGAAGAAAAAGCGATGAATCTAAGGTTCTACAACAGCAATCTCCATAAGGCAGCATTCGTTTTGCCTACATTCATTAAGTACCAACTCTCTTAATTCGGAGTACTTAAAATGCATTTTTATTTTTAAGCATAATAATGACGAAACGATAATGTTAGGTAAATGATTTTGTCCGAAAGGATATTTTTAATATACTCTAATGCATTCCGTAACATTCCATAGGATATGTTGATAATGTTACACATATGTTACATTCTAGTCCAAATTGAAATCTGAATCTTTGAGATAATGTCCAAGTGCCTTGACTATTTGCTCATGTATGTGATATACAGATCGAAATACATTATTTTTATATGTTTATATTCAATGTTGAATCGGGGACAATAAATTATATTTTTTTACTATTTTTTGTACCATTATTCATTATTATTAATCAGCATTATAATATATGCCTTTTAAGTATTAAAAAGTAAGTAAGTTATTAAAGTATTAAAAGTTATTTTGCTAATACAATTATTATGATATAATTATAGGTCAAAAACTAAAAACCACGGAAACTCGTTAATCACAAGGAAAATCGTTAATCCTGATTCCTGACGATCCTGATGAGGAGAATGGGATAAAATTATTTAATTCGTGTATTGTCATCGGTTCTTGATAATTGTTTAAAATTTTAAATTAATCAGACCGTTCAAAGTGGGTAATAATGGAGTTCAAAGATTCTGTTACATACATACAGGTCAAGCTAATAAAAGCGTGGTAAAAAGACATAAATATTTTAATACTTTTATTTGTTTATAATTAGGTATTTTATTACTGTCTATTTCTATGTTTGTCTATGCTATCTGCATGCTGTCTTCCTTGAGTTAAGTGGAGCGGCTACTTCTGCTCATAGATAGTCATATTTAACTATATACTTGGAATTTCGCTACCCTATACTTAATTATAAAACTGTCACGTATTCTACACGTGGTCCTAAGAACCAAAGAGTACATAACCTATGAGAACATTAGCATAAGGTGAACTGCATGCAAATACTGTAACTTAAATAAAAACTTATTCACTACGGTTTTAAAATAGAAGGAGCGTAACCATATAAGTCTAAGACATTTGAAATGGCTACAAATCAGCACTGTTTTTCTTTACGATGAAAACTGTTGAACGCATTTCGTACAACTAAGAACGCGATCACAAGTGTTCCTACAATAAATACGAGTACATCAAGCAACTCAAGTTCCCATGTACTCAGCCAGCGAGCGTGAGTCGACATGTCCTGGCCTTTGTAGCGCACTGTACGCTCGATGTGGTAGATGGCGTTCTCCATAGGACTGATTGGTCGGTCTTGCCACTGTTTGCTAACGAGTCTAGCGCGCTCCCGCATTCTGTAAACAAAAAATATTAACTTGAAATTAAATACTTCTACAACTTAATATTATATTCTGAACTATAGTAAAAATATTCAATTAATAGCACTCTGTCTATCGAATGTTAAGTAGTTGATTCCACCAGAGACACTTATAATCAATCTCGAATAGAATTGTAATTCTGTGTCAGGTCACGAGAGATCGTCCACAGACGTGCGTGGGAAACCCAAAAGACTAACTTGGAATGCTTTGTGTTAGTATCTGTATTACCACTCTCCAAATTAGAATACAGCAACGTTATGCACTCCAGTGTGGTAGTATTACTATAATTACTACGTTTAAGTTAAATCAAAACTTACTCGCTTGTCAAGACCTTTTTCAAGCTATCTTCTAACGTGACTTCATCCAAGTTCTGAAGCCTCAGCACACAGGCGATGCCGACCCGTTGCGCATGCGCAGCGTTTCCATACTGGTCGCCGAGGATGGGCACCGCGAGCATCGGGACACCCGCCGACACCGCCTCCGTTAGACTTAACAAGCCAGCGTGTGTGATGAAGGCTACGCAGTTCTTGTGGCCTGGAAAGTAAGGTAGGTATAGTCCGCGCCAAATTGCTAGTCCGCTCTGAATATAGAAACGTGTCGCGTCCATAGATATAGCGTAGCGAAAAAATTCTAAGTCTATGGTCGCGTCGAATAGCTAATTGTAGATATTAGCGGGACGAAGACAGTGCGGGATCCTTCCCGGCACCCATCCGCTGCCCGTTCTCGCCCACGGGTATATAGCTGCGTTTGTATGCCCTTACGTTGCGACGGAATATATGCTTGTAGTTGTGCGCAACAACTTTAGAGCGGACTAACAATTTGGCGCGGGCTATACTTATAATAATTTGGAAGGTGGCAAAACTTTGTGGTTCCACTTCGGTGGCACCACCACTACACCTACTAAAACAACAGTGTTTAAGACCTTAAGGCAAGTGGTAGTCTGGTTTGAAAGGTGTTGTTAGGGAGAAACACTTATATGCGACGTTCGAAATTAGTCCTCAAGGATACGAGCAACACGTCTGTAGCCGACCTGAGGTAGGACTTATCTTATTTGGGGTTGATTGCAGATGTTCATGCGTGGCAGTGGCCACTTACAAACTAGCGGACAGCTTCCATGTTCGATTAAATATCGTTTTTAAAATTCCATTTTCCATTAAATGTCCCATCTGGCTGTATTCAAAAGAATACGGAACTACTACTAATACTACCAACTACGTCGGACATAATTTGAATCGCGCGATCGTAATGGGATCGATTAGAAATCAATCGAAGTTGATCGATTATCGGTTTCGATACAACATCGATTTTATCAGTTTCCTGTAAGTTAATTATGAATACTTACGCAATAAATCATACTGAGGAAGCCATTTCAAAATGAGAACATTATCAGGTACGTCGATAAAATTCCCCTCCCATTTCCACACGACGCGTTGCGGTAAGCGCGCGAAAACTTTCAAAATGGTGCGCAACCGCTTTTCCGGTAGTGTCGATCCACGGATTAACGATCCGAAGCTAAGTATTATAAATCCGTCTTTTGCTTCTGACACCCATTTTTCTAAGTCCTAAAAATATTACAAAAAATTATAACGTATTCATCATCAATTTACCTAATTGAGTAGGGGTCTAAATTAAATATTATTGAAAATGATTCAATTGAATTATAGTGCTAATTATAAGGTGGCAGTGAAAACCTTAAAACAATAGAGTATACCGCTACTATGTTTGTTTTAAGTATGTATGTTATTTATTTGTTATAAAATAAAAATAGCAGATCGGCGAACAGTCAACTTGCTGGTTAGTGAATATCAGTATGATATAAGGCGATGCTAATAATAGATGCTATAGGACTAAACTGGACCGCCGCCTTTGCCTGCACCTACCTACTAAACAATGCATGCTGCTCCTAAACACATATCCTAGATTATGTAGTGATGGAAGGTCGTACCTTAAACTCCTGTCATGCACGGATTTTTGTTTAATTGGTTACCGGCATCACGCCACAAATGTGCACATTATGTTGCCCTTGACATGTACATGCATAAATAGCTAGATCAAGAATAAATGTCAAAATCCATCATTAAGATATCAGGAAGGACTTCGACCGAGCGATGAACCCGGAATTATCTGCATTTGAAACGACTACCGCGACTGCAGTCCACACAGACATCGCAAATTAATTTATTTATAAGTACTATTTTAAGTTGACAATATTTAATAATTTGTGTGTGTTAAGATGTTTTTATTCGAAATTGTTATTTTAATTTCTCTACCTAGGTATACTTACGAAATAAATTTTTAATATATAGATACCTATCTACTTAAATGTATGATAAGTTCTTAGAGTAATAATTTTATAAATATTCGTATGACATAGGTTGGTAAGTCTCTAGGAACGTAGCCTGAGTTACACTTTAGATTAAATAAAATACTAAGACCACCTTACCAAGGTCGGTATAATATTATAAATTATTTAAAATCACAATACGTCCTTAAATTATCTTTTATGATTACCATTACCTAAATTTAATTATGTTTTGTCAGGTAGGTACACTCGTTTGCTGAAGTGACTTTATTATTATAATGTTTACATATGCATTGTTGTTATGCAATGATTTAATTTTGAAATAACATCAGAAATAAATTGGACCAATAATATTGACACATATATTTACCTATTTTTACCATAAGAAAGCTATGTTATACACTATAATGTCGATGTCGTGGTTTGCAGGGCACTGTTGAGACACTTATACGAGGTGTCCCTAAGTTCTCATGGATAGCAATGAATTTCTGGCCGACCTACAGGAAGGACTCTATATCCTAATCTAAAATTTATGACAGATGTCCATAGCGGCAGATGAAGGGACTTGCATGCTCATCTGCTACTTTATTTTCATATAAATATATTTTTATCATACTGATTATCCGTTAAAGATTATATTGACTTGCATAATCAACAAAAAGTGCAGAATTTCTACGCTTTTGACGAAGTTTTAACCAAAGAAACAAAATAATAAATCAACCGGACAAGTTTGTTATGTAGATAATTACTAATGAAAGGAAATAGGTACATTTTTAATCAAATCCGAAAAAGAAGGAGGATATAGTACCTAATATGATCAATTGTAGGTACATGTATTTGCTTCTCATATATAGGTATAATATGTAAATAGGTATAATATTTTTCCTTTTTTTATTATGCCTTGATTCTTATTTTTATTATTACGCTGTGTGTGTAACATATGTGTTACCAATCTTATTTTGTTTTTGTTTCACAGATTGGCTGTACGCATCTTTCAGCGATTTAATATTGGTGTTGTGTACAGCCATATATTAATTATTTATACATATTATTACGTACCTATATAATGTAACGAAACCCTCAGAAAGGGAAATAGACTCACGCTTGGCCGGTTTCTGTATTTACATAATATTTACGGTACAGGCATAAATAAATATTCGTGTAATGAAACCGATTGTTATAATGATTTCACTATTGTAGTAATTCAAATTGTATTTTAGTAATTCAAATCACCAAATATATTGTATTCACGGCCTATTGATATATATTACAATAATATTGCTATTGTTATGTTGTTAGATAACAACAAATTATTATTATTGTGATGATACATGTGACACATTTAAAATAAAATTTAAAATTTATTTATTGATCACATTTCGGATATTTTGTTGAATAGTAGGTATTAGACATTTACTAACAGGTGTCTGTATATTTGAAATACAAGTTGGATAGGTGGTGGGTAAGTTTCATACGATCTTCTGTGCTTTGGAAGTCACGTTAACGCATTTGCCCCTGTTATCATCGGATGGCAGTTCTGTAACCTTATCAGACTTTTATTGGCAAATAGAAAACATCTGATACTAACCCCACTAGGTCGTATCAACTTCAAAACTTTGTTTTTGCACTTGAATAAGGATTAGGATGAATTCTTAAATTATATGAACCCTGTTAGATATTTTTATGTAATAAATAGGTACTCATATTTATATCATAAAACAGTGTCGTTATAGTTAAATTGCAAGGTTATTCGATTATTACTATAGTTTACATTAATTAAATTTAATTCAATGTCAGTAATATATTACGTCTATATAAAAAAAAAAACATAAAATTAATTGTATTAAATTATTTTTTATCTTAAATTATCTTCCACTCAGTCATTTAGCATTGAATTAGCACTGGAGTACCTAACTATATCTCTAGTAGAGAGATTTGAGAACTAAAACCTTTCAAACAAACTACTTGCAGTATTTACATTAAATATTAGTACGCTGCTCTCCTCGTACGATATTAAGTTTTTAGGTCATAAGCCAACTGGATAGTTAAGTGCATTTTATATAGATCTGTGTATTAATGCATGTGGGTTTTCTCGTGAAGTTTTCCTTCACCGACAATCTAAGTGATAAATAAATTTGCTATATGTACATTGTGATTTCTAAGACTTGACTAGAATCTAGGTCGTCAACGTGGGAAATCAAATTTCTTATACATATATGAGTCATAATAGATGTTTAGCTATTTTAAGGGTACGTAAGTACCTATAGTAACTACCTAACTAGTAAGTACCTGTAGTAATCAAGCATCACATTGGCTGTATTTGTACGCTATACTTTTTTGTTCCATTGCTGCATTCCCTCACATTTGGAGTGGTACTAGAAAAAAATGTTCTAATGCAAATTTGTGATGGAAAGTATAGTATGCGTTAAACTCCTAGTCCGCGCTGAATATAGAAATGCGAATCTAGAATCGCGTCACCATAGAAAATTGTATGACTAGACCTGCTCGTAACAACTTCAGAGCGAACTAGCAGTTTGGCGATAACTATAAATGTTAGTGGCCAATCTGGCCGTGAAGCCTTTGAAAATGTTAGATTTCTCCCAACCCAACAAACGTGTCTGACATTGCTTAATTTAGTAGAATGATCTACACAAGCTTGACTGTATAGATGAATAGTGTATTATATATAATACACTTTTCAAATTATAATTTGTCATAATAGATCACTATTCCATTTCTAACTTTATAATTATTCGACAGTTGATAACAATACAAAGACAAGTTTGTTAGTTAGTTGGTTACTAAGACAGATAAACTTTGTTTGACCTTCCTGTTTGGACGGGGTTACCAATTGCTTATGATACCTTCTTCAAATATATTTAACAATGGATTCATTATGATGTTCAACAATAATTTGAAATAGTTTTTCTAATTGTACCTCATTATTATTATCTTAGGATGAAGAAATATGAAATGAGTATGCAGTGCACGTAATGAGCCCATGTAAATCTGTACCTATATATTCGAGACTTATGTAGGTACTATTTAAGGGTAGATGTAGTACTAAGTCGCCTATGTCAGAACGTCTTATCTCATTATGTATCTTTGCCTTACCACACCAGTGATGTCACCAGAACATTAGTTATTTATTAACTGATAACAATATAGAAAAATCTACGCAACAATAAAGATTGGTAAAACACAAACACAAACGATAATTTTAGGTAAATAATTTTAAAATGTTGTATTGATCATCTACTTCGTTAGGTACTTATAGACTTCTACATCAAACACTATCATTTGAAGCACACAAAATGCATTATAATCTATTATAATATTATAAAGATAGGTGATAGGTTGAAGGTGGTAGAACCCTTTGTGGTTCGACTCCGGCGGCATCACCGCCACACCTATTTCTACCTAATAACAGCAGTGTTAGGCGCTGCTGTGTTCCGGTTTGAAGGGTGTGGTAAGGGAGACAGACTTTTCCGAGGCGTTCCAGCTTAGTCCTCAAGAGTAGCTGCGCACCTGTGGCCGACCTTAGGTGGGAATATTTAATCCTACCTGATCAGATATTCCTACATGAGGTCGGCCACAGATGCGCCGCAACCCCTGGACTAAGCTGCAATGTCACGGAAGAGTATGTCTCCCTAACCACACGCTTCAAACCAGAACCCAGCAGCGCTTAACACTGCTGTTTTAAGCTAAATAGGTGTGGCGGTGGTGCCGCCGGAGTCGAACCACAAAGGGTTCTACCACCTTCACAGGTCTAGGATGCACAGCGCGTGTCCGCTGTGTGACTCGCAGGTGGCGGCTCATTTGAAGAAACAATAAATGAGTGGCTGCTCGCTGCGTGCAAACGCGGCGTGCGACCTGCACCCGAGAAATACGTAATACGGAAAGGATGGAAGTTTGGTTCACGTCAAAATATACCTATGTATTTATTAAAATACTATACTTACGGGATGTAGAGGTTGAAGAATTTTATTATGCAGGTGTAATCCACCAACCTCCAAAAGGGAGGGCGGAACCGATCTGACGCCGTTCCACACATGGTACGTGTTGATCAACACGACGCTCGTGTTTTTTGCTATATTTTCCAATTTGGGTAACCGTTTACCAAGCTTATTCTCCAGAATCCGCTGTTCTTCCCAACGTATTGCAATTTCGTACCACCATATGTAGAAATAATGACAAATCGTATTTTGAATTCTTTCGAAGAAACTCATTTCAGATGTAAAAGGCATCATCATTTCGGGTATGTGCGCTGGGTTGTCCGAAGCTCCTACTCTTCGCGGTGTCCAAGGTAGCATGGATGTTGACATTAACCCGACAGATGGAAGACCATAATTGTGAATAATGCCCAACATACAATCACTATTAAAATGTTCAACTAAGATAACATCATAGTCACCCTTCGCGGCAATAAACTCTTCGAACATTTCCGAATCCAAAATTCGCTTACAGAGGTGTAAATTCGATTTCGCCAGACCAGTGATAAGCGGTATGTGCTCGAAGTATTTTTCTAGTCCGAAAAAGGAATAATCAAAATCCCTTAAATCTACGATTTCTATATTTAAAGACGCTAAGCTTCTTAAGTCAACATCGCGGCGATTCGACTGATTTTGTTTCGAAAAGAAGGATACTACAGTCAGATTGTGCCCTCTGGATTCTAATTCCTGAAGTAACGGCTCAAACACCATGTAATGACTTTTTCCTGGGTACGGCAGTAAGCAGAGGATATTGTAAGCTCCTGTTTGTATCCATATTAACGTAAATAAAAACACTCTCGGAAGAAACATAATGAAAAAGATTTTAGCGACACATTTCCTAAGAACACTTGTTTAAATTATTAGATCGGTTAAATGACACGTGCGTTATACAGATCCAATCCAACTGACTGAGCTGAGCTCCGTGATGGATTAACGTAGGCAACATTATTGCAGTGAGCAGTGGGCAATAATCATATAGGTAGGTATATAGGTACCAGTGTCAATTTATAAGTGCACACGGGATGTAAACACTTATTATGTAAGACATAATGTCCATACGTAAAATGGACGAGAGTGCCAGAACTACTTTCGTAATTTTAATTTAGTCAGTACAAATACAAAGTACTTATACAACACGTTGTTGTAAATTAATTGCATAGAAATTATCAATGACCTGTTATATAACGTATTATTATTGTGTTTTGTGAGATTGACTCGACTTTGATTTGCTTTTATTGTGAAAACTATTTCTTTAATTATCGTGGCTCTATTGTTCCTCTTTCACACCCTTTTCTTCCTTATAACAGTATTGTTGAGCACATACAAACCTAGATCATAGAAGCACCAATTTTTTTTAGTCGACTAGTCCATGCTGTTATTCTATTTCGTGTTAATAACGATATTATGTATGGGTGGGGTATTTAGGCAGTCCGGACCGCTCTTAACATAGATGAAAATTAATATTCGCCGAATTAAGGGGAGCGCGGAAATTCGGTGACCGCTTTTCTTTAGTAAATAAAATAAGCGATTTTTAATTAATCGACAATTCGTTCCAAAATGATAAATAGGTATTCAGTATCACCCGATGTCTGAATAAAAAAGATAGTCGATATTTTTGTTACTCAGCTAATTTAAATTAGTCAGACATCTATTTACCGGTACCGATATGAGAAATATATTACCTACTACCAGTATAATCTATTTGTAAACAAGACATTACTTGGCATTGATGAATAAATTTATAAATTATGATAATCTATTTCTAATTTTCACGAATATTCTCAGCTAAAATTTTATTTTGCCATTTAAATTATTTTTGTCTAAATTAATAAATATTCGCGTCCTTAAACGTTGCATTATATTCGAAAGCCAACTGGGCACATAGTATAATTTTATTTAGGTCCTTAATATTTTTTCATACAAATAACTTAAAAAATATGTATAATCTGGGATATAGAAAATTAAAAATGTTGAAAAAAAACCAGTTTGTGCGATTTTATTAAATCTATTTTATTACCTACTTCAAAGATGTTTTAAAATTCTTTTTGAACATAATCCGCCATGATCTCATTAATAAAATTAAATTATATTTTACCTTATGATGAATTGAATGTTTTAAATCGTATCTAATATGAGGGGGTTATTTGAAATATAAAAAGTCGTAAGAAATATATATAGAATGTACACATAAAGTTCGTCCTTCGTAGCTCGACTCCAAAAACATCGCCGCATCGTGTGTCTTATAACAGCAGCGCGAAACATTTCTGTGTTGTTTGAAAGGGTGTAGTAGGAGATACATTTATACGAAGTATTCCAAAATAGTCCTCAGAGAGAACATCGTATTTGTGACCGACCTCAGGTAGGACTTTTATCATATTTGCAAGAACGCACCATAGATTAGTAAAGATTACTCACTCCTAACAAGAAAATGTAACCAGTTTTGAAATTGTCACTGTCATCTATTTTCGTGTTTGAAAAATATTAAAAATGTAGTTTTTAGAGTATTTACGAATGAAACGTTATTCATCTGCACTTTTTCGATTTAGTCTTGTTTTTGCACCACTTAACTGCACATGTCGGCATTGTTCCGCGTAAATTACACCATGACAGTCGGAAACGTAATGGGAAAACAGTCAGCCATTGTACTTTTGTGACACATTTAATGTCTTCCTTCAATTACAAGGCGGTGAGATATCTATATTTATCTATGGAGCGCACATACATCTGTAAATAACATTTGCAACATTTTATTTACAGATGTCCATCCGCGGTAGAGACAATGTACCACCAGAGTGACTACATGCTCGTTTACTACTTAAATATACCTAAAATAACTTTTATTCTACATTAGAATCATCATCAATTACAGGTTCAGTTTTTTCTGTTTTACTCTTCTTTCGGTATCCTTCCTTTTCCGCTTCAATTATAGCCGAAAAGACGGCGCCGGTTTTCAATTTCTTCAAAATCCTCATATCGTGGTACGGATGCGTGTGCGCAGCTATTCTATAAGTAATAGGAACAGGATGAATATTTTGCTAAGATTTATATAATAAACTTGGCACTTAAAAGTTTCACGGATTAAAAATATTTAAAAAATAAGAATAAAAAAAGTTATCAGCAGCTTTTTTATTAAAAATAATTACCTATTTGATAAGTGATAAGTAATAATTATTAAGTTGAATAACTTTGTCGAAATAGATATAAATATTGATCTGTATTATTAAACTTCAAAGAAGATCAATTACAGGTTTCAACGATATCGAAATTTGTTCTTTGCATAGTAAACGACGCAATTTATTTCTCATAAATTTACATCTTCATAACTATAATGATGAATCTATGTTTGTGTTACGACGGAATTCGACCTTAACTGTGTAAGTCAATTCTAATTTTTGTACTTTAGAAAGTATAGTTCGCGTAAAACTGCTAGTCCACTCTGAATATAGAAATAAATCGAGTCGCCATAGCAAATTGTATGACTAGGTGTAGTCGTAACGTTGTCCCTGTAGTACCGGGATCAGAATAGGGCTACGGTATCCCCTGCTTGTCGTAAGAGGCGACTAAAAGGGGCTTCCGGGGTTGCGGGCGGCCAGAGTGGGAGCTCGAACCGTCCAGCAAGCGGCCCCGGGAAGGACAGCGGTTTTGTGTGGTCGCATATCGCTGTAATCACCAGGGGATGTGAGAGGACCGTAAATTGCTCCCCCAGGACAGAGCCCGATAGAAGGGCACCGCGTTAGGAGAACTCCGGTTGTGTTCCGTTGGAGATCCCGGAGTTCTCCACCAAACGCTGAGGACGGCCACCGGGGGGGTTTTAGTGCGGTAAAAATCCCACATAACCCGGCGTCGCTCCCGTTTCCCGCTCGTCAACAAATAAAAAAAGGTGTAGTCGTAGTGTAGCTCGCAACAATTTCAGACCGGCCTAGCAGTTTGGCGCGGACTATACATGTTCAATGGCCGTACACTCACCTTTGAATGACCATGTCGTCTTTAGTAATCACGTACGCCGGACACTTGGCTGAATGACTAAGGTAATCCACGCATCGCCACTGACGCGACTTGTCACGATTAGTGTGCTTTAGGTAGTACACAAAACGATTCAGGATAATTTGGAGAGAGCCTTGGTTTGATACCGTGTATTGGAGTGCTGAGTTGCCTGAAATAAAACATTGTGTATAATTGAGGCTGTTAGAACCAGATTAGCATAACTATAAGAAACATGATTTATAATATGGAGATAAGTAGAAGTGTGCAACATTTTTAAATTACGAAAATACAAATAGGTCAAAAGTCATTAAAATACAGTTAGGCCACTCTGGTTCTAGCAGCCTCAATTGTTATTAATAATTTTGATAGGTAACAAGTTTGTGGTACGTTACATAATATGAGGGTCTAACCAAGTGTCAAATGCAATGTTTCGGAGTATTCAAGGCTAAAGCTCATCTTGATCAAACTTCACTTTGAATGACAGAATACTTGAGGAATTGAATGGATACATTGGCTATCATTACAAATATTTGTTACAGTCAACTATAAGCTAAAACTTGCCCTCATCTATCCCAATGCTTATTTCAAAACTTTATACAAATATTATCATTTCATCAGCTAGCGCATTATTGAAATATATAAAATTTTTATGTCTAACTTACTTGGATCAACTTTGGCCTTAACAATATCAAAAGAGATGTTACTTTCACTATCATCTTGCATCATATCATCATCCATTATTTTCGAATCATTTTCATCCTGATCTTGTTGTATAATCTGTTCATTGTGCATATCCTGTCCATCTAAATCATTATTCAATTGTGTGTCTTGCATATCCCCACTTTGCATGTCATGTCCTGTTGCCATATCCTGTTCATGTTGCATGATATGTTCGCTTTGCATATCCTCTTCATTGTGCAGAAATTGTTCATTCGGAATAACCTGTATTATGTCCTTGTCACACAATTTTTCATCGTCATAGTCGCATTCTGTCGTAAACTGCATGATATTAGACATTCCATGAACTTGTTGTCTAAAATAATATTATTCAATTAAGAAGGTATTGAAGAATTTGGTTATCTTTGTTCATAAGTTACGATCTACGGAAGCGAGTGGATTATGTGCTCTTAAAATTATTCTGACAAATTTTTTTTTCTTTAACTTTGTGCTTACCTTTCTTCGTCATCAAGTGTCACCTGAAATAAACATAGCTCTTCATCTTCCAAAATGGCTGCGCTGGGGGGTTCCATTGGTACTTCTTTGGATGTCTCCTTAAGTGTTGGATGCACTTTCTGCAATTTATCTCATTTTTAGAACAACACCTTGATTACATTTCCTATTTTGAAGATTAAGATAATGTTCTGTATAGTCAGATACATTAAATATTTTAGTGACATTTTTTTCTTCATTCATTCATTTTTATTTCATATATTGATGACACACATTATGCAGTTATAATCAAATCTATGATCATTATTATGGATTTGTGTAATGATCCAGATCCATAATAATGATATCAGAGAAGAAATCATAGCCAAAACTGTTAGCAGGACAACATTGCAAACTTTGTACCATATGCATTGTAAATGTAATTTAATTTCCATTCATTAAATAAAGTAAAATATACTATGGAATATATTACCATATCCTTCAAACCTTTTATGTGCAATTCTTTGGCAGCCTCAACAAGATCATTTAAGTGCTCTAACGATACTAATACTTCTCCGGTGTATATGTACTCAAGTATGGCAGATAGAGTTGCATGTTTGACTTTCTGAAAATTAACAATGGGTATATACATACGGGTAAAACAACTATAAAATATAGAAAAAAAGTTTTATTATCTGTTGTTACCACATAGAAGTCAACATAGGGCAATGCATAGTTGGGGAAAGTTTTTATTGCAGCTATTTTAACAATTAAGCCAACATGGGTGGTAGTGATTACTTACAATTAGGTAGACCTCATACTAGTTTGTTAATTTTATCTTTTCACAAACAACAAAATCAACATCCATTACAGGAATTGGAGTTTTCTTAAGGTATTATGTAGATTTTGACTTACATTCAAGAATATAACTGGATGTGGACACTTGACCGAGGTTATCAGTTCCTTGAAGAAGGGACTGGCCAGGGCTAGGACCACCTGATGAACCTTCACAGTATGCCCATCTGCTGCTAGTGTCATATCCACTAACTCTCCATTCTGAAATGGAAGACACACATACATTTTTAATAAAATTAAAACATAATAAAGTGGTACTTTTTAAGTTTCAAAGTGTTTAACATGTCCTAAAGGTTTTTTTTTATAATATTGGAGTAGCAGCATGTAGTCCACCTAATGGTGGACCTAAAAGTGGCTACTTCCGCCCATGGACCTTCGTAATCAATCCCAGATAGGATTAGATATTCCTACCGGAGGTCGACCACAGATGCGCATCCCCTGAGGACTACTGGAACACCTCGGGTAAGTATGTCTCCCTTACCACACCCTTCAAACCAAAACACGGCCACGCTTAAAACTATTATGAGACAGAAATAGGTGTGGCGGTGGTGCCGCCTGAGTCGAATCACAAAGGGTTCCACCACCTCAGTTCAGTCTGACAAGAATTTAAGAAAAAGATACGCACAAAGTTTGAAGCAACAAGAAAATTTAAATTAAAACAAGAGCTGTAGAATGGAGCCGTAAGTTTTTATTTTATTTATAACATTACCAATCAAGTAGATTGGTAGTGTTATAAATAAAATACATTTAAAAAATAACTTAAATTCATTTTATTTTTAAATAAAAATAAAAGCGATAGTAAAAAATTAAGACAATAACAAAATTAATACTGCTGTAATAAGGCAGAAATAGACATGGCAGTGATATTTCTAGAGTCGAAATACAAAGGTTTAGATTCTTGTGAACCAACTCCATTGATCAATTTTATTAGTCACAACTTATAAGTTTGAAAATACATTTGTTGCTAGCTGTGTTTGTACATATATTTGTTGTACTCTGGCTTATCATATACCAGATATCGCCAGAAATCCATATTTTGTCTCTCACTTTCATAAAATTATTGATTTTTGTTTACAATTTCAGGCTGGGTTGGTTTACCTGCTGAAGACTGCTTAAGCCGTCACATACATTTCTAACATGAGCCTCCCATGATAGAGAGTATTGCGATTGGGACATCATGTTAAAAGTATACAATTTCACTGCAGTTTCATTCTAAATATGAGTTGAATTTTCAGTTTCTATAGCTCACTGATATTGGTTCTCTATTTAATCACAGTGATGTTTGACAATTAATGAAGTCACTGTCATTTTCATGTCTCCATGTGACATTGTTATATTTTCTTAATGAAATCATTGCCGTGCCTCGGATTCTAGATTTATATCCAACTGAGAACTATTTTTTAGTTGGAGGTTTGAAAATATTTTTAAAAACTGTTTCAGCATCTACCTCTCTTTTATTATTTTTACAGACTTCAATCCACAGACCTTTAGGTACAATACAGGTATGTGCTTCGAACAGACTTTAAGGATTGATTCTTACAGACTTCTAGGAAATTAACATAACGCTGCATTTTGAAAAATAAAGTTGGATTATTTAACAATAGATTTTGTTATTTAGGTAAACTACGCGCCAAGCAACTAGTCTGCTCTGAAAACGTAGATACTAGCGGGACGAAAGCAGCGCGGGTCCCCCACTGGCACCCACCTTCTGCCCGCTCTATTCTAAACAGGCTCCGACATTACTTATGACCTGTGTATTTTAAATTAAATTCTTTCAAATGGGTCAAGGAATTGAAACAAATTTTATAAGGTAGTAACTAAATTAATTTATTTTACAGTAACACCCTTCTGTGTGAGCGTATTATCTTCGTAGGTCTCGAGTACATCAGCCAAATGTTCATTATCTCTGGGCTTCTTGAACTGTCTTCGTTTCTGTGCAGCCTTCTTACGTTTAGGCACAATGGGTTTCTTGGGGCCGTGGTCCTGCATGGACTTGATGCCTTGTTTCTCCAAGTATTCTTCGATCTTAGCATCGTCCATCGCGTCTACCGCTGTCGCACGCCATAACTTCACAAATTCTTCATCTACCTGTGGATTTCATATGAAAAGTTATTATGCATATATTTTGAGCACATACATTCATACAAAAATTATTGGTGTATATGGCAAAATTGTCTTGTTCTGCTGCAGTGGGGTTTTGCTGACGTATTTTAAGCATAGACTGAGTATGACAAATTTAGAAATTACTGTACTATTAGTATAACCCTTAATCTGCTGCAAAAGAGTTAACTTCAAACATATGAGGTGCTTGAATGAGAGGTAATGGTAACTTTTCATAGGCAAGCCTGTGTTCCCAATTTATTTTTCATACCTATTTATTGTGCCATGTTTGAAGCCTACAAGCAATGGTCCCAAATAATGGAAAGATGGCCACTCAACACTGTCTTTATATATTCAGCATAGATCTGTACCCAGTGGTAAAATAATTACAGGATAACTTACATCTAATGTAGCTGTTTTATCATTATAAAACAATATTTTTTTCTTATCTGAAGGCCTGGTAATGTAAAGGATTTCTTGTGCTAAACTCTTTAGCGCTCTTTCGCAGTGTGGCAATGATTCTTGTACATCTTCTAGGAATATACCTCCTAAACCTTTTAAATCATGTTGCTTTAGTAATCTGCAAAAAAACGAATAAAATTTTAAATTAAATTAAGAAGGCAAAGCTTTATACAAACTAGCAATCACTTGCTTTAGTACAACTTTCTATTCATTTAACCTAATCTGCAGCTCATAAGTAATAGTAAACATACCTTAATAATGATTTCTTATCTTTAATTTTATAAACAGGTTTGAAAATATATTTTCCATCTGGAGTGCATTCAATCTTTGGATTATTTTGCAGAGCCTCTGTTTGTAACCACTGCAACAAACATACATATGAAGGATGTATATGAAATATTTTACAATAATTATTATAATGAATTGATTTGAAGCCTGTGCAAGACGCAAAAATATGTAAATTAAATTTACAAAATAATTTCTTAAATATTCCCACTGAAAGCAATTTGTCAGTAATTTGAAGCATATTTCTGCATATTTCCTCTCTCTGTATGAAAGTGCATTGGAGGAAAGTGCATTTGGAGGTTTCCAAAACATTATCATTTTAAGGTCACATAATACATATACATTAGAGTTCAAGGGCTATTGAGAATATGGTGGGATATTAGAGGAGGTGACATTTGCTAAATCATGATAATGTGTAACAATGTTCCCAAAATTTACCTGTTTAACTTTATTTGCAATATCCAACTGATTTGTCTCATCGAGTACTTCGTCTAACGAGAGTGGGTGGTCATCACCTTCTTGGTGCCTTGTCCTCATGTGTCTCACGATGCGGGCAAGCACACCAAATCTGTATGGGGAGCTGCCCGCCATAGTTTTGTAACTGTAATAAAGGTTCACATTTTAGTATGCATAGTGCAAAATCTACTTTGTTATCAAGTTTTATTTGGAGTGGGTACTAGATTTCTGCGTTACAATTGTAATGTTAACTGCTGCTTTATGGTCTAAGGCACTCTAAGGTATGCAGTAAGATTGAGATAACAAGAGGTTCCCATTTAGTACTCGAGGGTAGAAACACATTCAAGACAAATTAAGGCATGATTTAGATTTTGTTTGAGGTTGAATACAGCCATGCATGGTCGAAACTGACTAGTTCCACTTACAATCAAGTAAACTGTATGTCTATTATTAAAGAAATCAATAATACATTAAATGTATTATTAATTTATTTAATACTGTAATTATTCAGGAATATTTTTTTAATAAACCTTTATAATTCTTTGTATTTAATTTATAAATTATTAACAGATGTCAATGGGCGGAAGTAGCCACTTACCATCAGGTGAACTGCATGCTCATCTACTACTCCGTGTATTATCGCCTCGTTATTATAAAAAATAAACTTACTTGTCAGCATTGAGTTTGGGAGCTGTGCTGACTGAGCTGGTGGTCTTTGATTTCTTTTTAGTATCTTCCTTGTATGGAGACTCATCTTTCTTTTTCTTTTCAACACTGTAAGTAGTACAAGAAATATTTAGTTATAAATATTATCTATGTCTTACATTCTTGTTGGAATATGTAAAATATTACTGAATGATTTGATATAACAACAGGCAGTTATTATATTGAATTAAGAGTGATAAGATTTTGGAAATAGCAAGATTTTTCCAAAAATTAACAAGCAACTTGAGATTGTGTTTACTTTAAAGATAACTCATAATATCAATATCTATAGGTCCTGTAAAAAAGTCACCGTTTCTCTTTAACTATGAATTATTTACAATGATTTCATAATTTATATATACCTTACTAATTAACAGTCTGTTTGTTTGGGGAACTGGCCCAAACTAACAAACTGTCTACATATGTCTACATATTTATTGAAATATTTCATTTAGTATGTACAATTAAGTTTAAATAAAAAGGGAATGTTATATATAACAATCAAATCTCCTTTTGTCTTGGAAATGATTATGATAATAGTGGGGATCATATTAACTTGTATTGAACAATCCCTTATTATGTATAATACAGCCACTTTTTCGAATCTCGTATTGTTATATTGTAGATAATTCTGTAACCTCCAGCAAACTCTGTATAATCCGGTGACTGTGGTTCTTTATTTTGATGATAATCGCGATACACGCTCGTAGTGAGTGGGAGCGAGAGGAAAGAGAAAGTAATTGGCTATTTGCAAAGGTACGGTTAGTGTTCCACGTTTGAACGACCAGTTAACTATGTAGTGTACCTGGGTGTCGCTAGTGCCTTCTTCCTGAACGCTTCGCGTTCCCGCAACAGTGCCGGATCCATTCTGCCTGTGAATCGATATATTTTAAGTAAGATTTATTGTAATATGTTATTACTCCGTTTATTTCAATCCATTTTTTCGCTTTGTTTGATGAACGCGATTTGACGTATTTGACATTGGCAGTGTCAATTTGTAATCTGGAACTGTCAACTTGTCAAGGCAGGTTTTAAATTTTGTCTATTCATGGATGGGCAAACGTTTAAGGTTCGAAAAGCCAAGATTAATATTTATTTCGACACAATAATTTAGTAATTCGTAAAGCATAACGATGTTGGCTTATTATCGACAATCGACATAATATTTTCGCTATTTGGGTTCTGTGCAAGTGTGCATGGACGGTAGGGACCATTTATATGCTCCATTGGCTTTTAACATTAGATGAAAGTTACAATAGTATTATAATTAAATATATCCATATTCCAATTTTTGAGTTCTCAGTGTAAACTCCACTTTTTATTATTATTATTATAAAATTGATTTTACATTAAAATATCGTCTACGTCTTTTGTAAATAAATTGCAGGCAATACTTATTTAAATGACGGACATGTCTTATACTATTTAAATAGTAAAGTCCATATTGTAATTACCTAATGAAAGACTGGAAATCAAAACAAAATGCGTGTTGTTATATATTTTTTTTACAAGTTCTTTGACCGCGTAACCAGCTCTGAGGTAGAGCTGAGACGTATTATAATATATCATGCTATTCTGTATTATTGCATGGTTGCAACAGCTCCACATGACCACATGACAAAGCTTTTTTGCAATCGATTATACCTTTACGATAACACGAAATAAATTTAAAGATAGTGTCGAATAAAGGGTATACAAAAGTTTTCAATAAATACATTATTTAGGTTTTCATTTACAACATTAAAACTTAAACAATATATAAACAAATGGCGTGCAACGGCTCTAGTGTGGTACTTTTTCGTAAATGGTAATAATAAATGGCTACAATTGCCCATGGACATCTGTAATCAAGCCATGATAAAATTAGATTCCTACCAGAGGTCGACAACAGATCCACCGCTACCCTTGAGAACCAAGCTGGAATACCTTGGAAAAGTAGGTCTCCCTTACCACACCCTTCAAACCGGAACAAAGCAGCGTTTAACACTCCTGTTAGTAGGCAGAAATAGGTGTGGCGGATTCGGCTCTACCACCTTCAAATCCTACTAGATTTAACCTTAAGCTATCTCGTAGATCGTTTTGGGTTCAATCCCGTTGGTAGGTTTTATTAGACTTAAAATTTGCTTAACATTAACAACCTGATATCCATCTGAAGTACTTCTGTTAAATCTGCTTAAAACTATGAGACGGAAACAGAACTAGTCCATTAAAGTTCCAGTTTAATTTTCTTCAGTGGCAGTCACGCATAACAGATTGTTATCACGTTGAAGTAGGACTTCTATCCCCTTTGGTTCTTAATTCTTAATATCCTTAGGCTGCAGTGACTACTTAATCAGGCGGATTATACCCGTTTACTATACCCACTAGCAATGTGCTGTAATATTTTATCACGGAATTGTATTCGCTGCGTGCTGCGTGTAAACGTTCACGGGCAGCTTCATTTTATATGCAGTTTCAATTTCGCGTAAATGAAAATAAAATTAATAGTGTGACGGTATTTTCACTTTCAATCATGTGTTAACGTTTTTATAGTAAGTAAATGCTTTTCATAGGAAATATTGTGTGCGTTTTCATTAAGTAGTTACTATGTAATAAATCAAGCTGTCTCGTTAAAAGGTTTATAAAGGATGTGTATTTATCACTTTATTTACTGATTTATTTAGGTACGTAATAGGCAATGATATAATTATATATCATTCGGTATATCGGTAATAGGTAGGTACAGCGGGTATGTTATAAATATGAATGCCAATGATAGGCCAGAGGATTACGTTAGTACCCCATAGTATTTTGCAAATCCTAAGTGTTAGATTAAAACTTGATTTTCTATAATACAATTAAAGAGTTCGACATTTTTACATAATCTGTTGCATTAAGACGCGTATTTCGAACATACCGGTTTTATTTAAGTTTAGAACGCCGAATAAGCGGGAAATGTTAATCTGTAAATAGTTTTCGCGATTCTCATTGCACCACGGATTCTGGCATTGGCATTCGCGCCACTGAGCTGGCGAGGAGTGGACGTCGTGTAAATAACGAGGTACGTGCAATCTTATCTAATCTGTTTCGAGAGATACGGGCCCTCTTTGCCGGTATGTGTTCACTATTTATTAATCTGTGGACGTGTTTCAAGTGTTTTAAAATTAAATTCCAAGTTTGTTATTGTGCTGCATTTGTTTTATAAACTTGACGCAGTTTGTTGGGTAAAATTTATAAATTACCAATGTTAGGATTTTACTATCATGACATTAATTCTGATTAGGTCTGTCTATGAATGTAATAATATTTTATTTTAAAATTTAATTACTATCGTGTATAAGATTAGATATATTTTTTATTATAAATTTGTTAGATGCCGGCCAACTTTCATTGTTGTAGCATTTTATTTTTTATATGAGAACCCTTATGTACGGTTCTAGTCACAAAACTCTTACTTTTTATAAAAAAATATATCTTTGCATAAAAGTTATTACAACATTCGTAACGCCATTTCCACAGTTAGTACAAGAGTTAGCATTTTCCGAATGTGTTCATCTATGAAATTATTTATTTAGTAAAGCATGTTATAGGAGAAACAATAAAAACACACACCTAGTGGTAATACATATATAGAATACTCTGTCTTGCAGAACTTGTTTTGCAATCATGCAAATAAGTACATGAGATGAGAATAGAAAATAACCTTTTAAAAGTATAGAGATGTACAATAATATATACATTATCCAAGGACAATTGAGAGGAAAACTACTTTATTTAGGCTTTTCCTTCCCAACATTTTCCAATGTTACAAAGAATAATATATATGTAAAATATATAAATGTCTATTATTGATGTATACTTTTAGTATAAAGACAGATTTCTTCTTATTTATTTTTAGTCATATGTTTTAAGTTTGTTACTATACACGAATTTTATTTCTTGTTGCTTGTAGCGATTGATCATTGTATTTTGTGGAGAGCGTTGACAGCCTAGTGTTAGGGTTCGCGGTACAAATCCGACAAATGCAAAATTGATTTTTCGATATTTTGAACGTATTAAAATTAATTATCACTTGCTTTAACGGCGAACGAAAACATCGCGAGGAAACGTAGGAAGTTTAAAAATATCTACATCATAATTTTTCAAAGTTGTGTGAACTCTACATTTCAGCATTAGGCCTTAACCCCTTTCATTCTGGGAGGAGACCCCTACCCAGCATCATAAATAATTGGTTGATGATGCCTATTATGAGATAGTAGAGTGATAGTATGAGAATTATGTAGAGTATCGGCCGCGCCGGAAGAGAGTAGTAATAGGGTGGATGTACGAATTACTGTCACTTGCCTGGGGCTCTACGGGACTTAGTAAAAGTACGCGAACTCTAACTATTAAAATAGTATGATATAATGTTTCCACTTTTTGCATTCAGTTTTTATTTGTAGAAATGTAATCATTATCTGTAACATAATGCGAACTCTATACGCGAAAACTATTTTTTTTATATTATAATGTATCTTGATCATAAAGTAGATAAACTCTACGTCTAGTAGTAGTAGGTAAGTCTAGTAGTAGTAGAAGTAGGTCTACTCTAGAAGTAGGTATTAATCCTTTTTTCTGGGTCATTGTGTCATTATGTGGTAGGTACTTATTATTTCATTTCATAGAAACCACAGTATATAATTATACATAAAGGCTTTATCTACCTTTTTTACTCCTCGAAATAGTTAATATATCTGTTATTGTGGTGGCTATTGTTTTATTAAATTGTTTTTCCTTGTTGCAGCTCACAAACATGAAGCTTCGGAATTTCTTCAGTTGCATCACATTGCATTTAATAGTATTAGTATGGTGAGTAAATTTGCCTTACTAGAATTAGTACATAAACCGACTCTTTATATATCACGACCGTTTGAAGGTGGTAGAACTCTTCGTGGTTCGACTTCGGCGGCACCACCGCCATACCTTTTTCTGCCTAATAAAAGCAGTGTTAAGCGCTGCTGTGTTCCGGTTTGAAGGGTGTGGTAAGGGAGACATAATTTTCCAGCTTAGTCCTCAGGGGTAGCGGCGCATCTGTGGCCGACCTCAGGCAGGAATATCTAATCCTATCTGGGGTTGATTACAGTTGTCCATGGGCGGCAGTAGACACTTACCATCAGGTGGACTGCATGCTCGTCTGCTACTCCTATATTATGAAAAAAAAACCTAGAATTTTTAATACAGGTGTGTATGGGAAGCGTGTGTGCGTATGTGCAATAGGTGCAAAACCCTGAATAGCCAACAGTATTCGTAGGCGTGGTTTTATATGAGATTTATTCGACTGATGTTTTATCAGAAAATATTTTGAAATAGGACTGATTTTACTCCACTACTATGTCTATTATATGTATATGTTGGGAATAACGGTAGGCGTAAATTTTATAATATAACCTACTATACCATAAATACCTATATTTTTTCCGAAAGTAAAATTACCGGCATACGTTGTGTTGCCATATAAATAAAAAAATGTTAAGGGTGAACAACCCTTATCACTTAGGGGTATGAAAAATAGATACTAGCCGATTCTCAGACCTACTGAATATGCGTATAAAATTAGGTGAAAATCGGTAAAGCCGTTTCGGAGGAGTACGGTAACTAACATTGTGACCCGAAAATTTTATATATAAGATTAAAATCACAATCGAATGAAAGCATCAAATTACTATAAATAGAATGCTATAAATGAGTACAAGCTTACGGATTGTAGAACAAGTTCCACAAACTTTTAATTTGCGGGCTTCAAACTGAAGGGTAACGACGACTCATGTCAAATTGAAATTTTAAATTTCTAGATGTGTTTATTTACCTATACGATACAACAAAGGCGGTGTTTGCACACCTATTTGTGCCTCATAACAGCTGGGTTAAGCACTGCTGTGTTCTGGTTTGAAGGGTGTGGTAAGGGATATACTTCTCTGAGGCGTTCCAGCTTAGTCCTCAGGGGTGGCGGCGCATCTGTGGCCAACCTCAGGTAGAAATATGTAATCATATCAGACAAACGATACCTTTATATTTTAATTTATGAATCGAGAGCTTATAATATCTAGATTGGGTTTCTAACTTACAAAACGTCAAAACATATTAGGAATCCTCCCACGCACAAATTGTTCCCGTCGGAGAGTCAGTACATCGGTCACACAGCAGTCAATTAAGAATGAAGTCATATCTTGTCGTTGTGTTGTGGTATTGACCATTTAAGTAGTTATTTCGGACAATTTCGATTTCTACAACTAAATTAAAAATAGGGCTATTTCTAGAGTGAAGCGTTCTTGCATTTCAGTGAAAGAGTGTGGCTGTCGGCTGATGTACATATTACCTATGTGGCGATCTTACTCCTCAGGCATGGCCACTTAGGTGGACTAGTGATAATATCCTTATCCTTTTCATTTAGTCTCATAGGTAACGAGTAGAAACCAATTTGTGGCTGACCTATAGTCCTATCTGAGGTTGATTGCAGGTGTCTTTGGGCAACAGTGACCACTTACCCTTAGGCTTTACTAGCCTTTTGTTATAAACATATTTGTTCTTCGTTCATATTTTCACTACTTCCTTCATATTTTAGTGTAACCACAGCAGAAGACCAGCATGAAGCGTCACCCTGGAGATGGTGGTGCGACAATGGCAAGTGTGCTAAGGTCAAGAACGACCCGCAGAGCTCAGAACCAACCCTCTCGTTAGAAGCCTGCAAGATGTTCTGCAATGAGCACGGTAAGTTAATTCCTACTATTTAGACCTACTAGGAGTTTTAAGGTACTTCGTGTTTCGACTATCACTGTCATACCAATTTCTCCATATAACAGTGGTGTCGCTTTCTTGTTTTAGTTTGAATGGTATCGTAAGGTAAAACTTATATGATGCATTTCAACTTAGTCCTCTTAATAACTGGAGAGGCCCGCAGCATACTCTACCACGCGTGTTCCAATGTAGATTGGTAGAGACTCCTTTAATTTGCTATCTTTTCTTATGAATTTTGAACTCTACATTGAGGATGAGAGTTTCAAATCCTACAAGCACACATGTCGAACGTATTAGAAATTATCACATGTTTTAACTGTGAAGAAAGACATCCTGGGGAATCCACATATCTGTGGATATTAATATGTTCTTAAACGTGTGTGACATTTATTAAACCTTACTTTAGCAGTGTAAGGACTTGTAAGGACATTTTCGAGCCTGAGAGGAGACCCGTGCTCAGCGGTATGGACAATAAAAGGTCAAATGATTTTGGTGCTAATCTTATGTTAAATTTTAGGTACATTATGGCCAAAACCGACGGGCGTCACGAAGCTTGGAGACTTTCTATCGAAGGTCAACATTAACAACGTTGATGTGCAGATCGTGAAGCATGGAAGAACTGACGACTTGATGATGGAAGCCATAGAGGTAAGTTAGTTCACATTAACAAAGAGAGAAAGTATAACAGAAAGAACAATGGAATGACGGAAGGAAGTGAAAATTATGTAAAATTAAAAAAAATACTGCTCTTAAAGAATTAGAACCCCTAATGTATTTCAGCTTTGTAACAACTTTCAGAACTTCAGACCTCTGCTGCTGAAAAGCAAATATACTTACCTAAGTGGCGGTGATGTCTCCGGAGTCGAGCCAAGAAGGCTTTTTTCTTCTTATCTTCTTTTTATACTTCTTACTACCTTATTATAGTCAGAGATACATCGGTTCCCACTCAACATAAGAATCATAATTCTGTATGTTATTCTATTACAAAAAAGATTATACTTACATTGTTAGTAATCTTCAGTGTACAACAAAGATCTGTCACAGAATAGGATAAGTGGAAGCCGTATGTTCGCTACTTATTGTTAGTTTATGGGAAGACGGAATCGTTTAGTTGAAAGATATTTACTCCATATTCAAACCCTGGACTCCCGGTATTTAATGTCAAATTCATATCATCATCAACAACCATTATTGTCCCGCTGCTGGGCACGGGTCTTCTCTCAGAATGAGAACGTTTAGGCCATAGTCCACCGCGCTGGCCAAGTGCGAATTGGTAGACTTCACATACCTTCCAGTTTTTTTTATAAATCTCAGGTATGCAGGTTCCTCATGATGCTTCATATGGGGTAATTTCTCATGTATGCTTATAAAATATCTCATGTATGCTTTTTAGTTGAGAAAGTTTTGTTTAATAAGTTTTAGAATATCTCAATACGAATATGCGATCGAATTTATAACCAATTCATTGTCAAAGTATAAATGTAAACGTTAAGGTCATTTTGTGAAAGTTTGCGACACAATATTCGACAAATGTCTGTCTTATATTTGTTATGTTATAGTTATAAATTGAGTTTTTGTCCTCTTGGCAATGATTAGTGGGCCTTGCTGCCAACCCGAAGGTTAGGGGCACGGTCCCACCTGATGAGCTGGAGTGTTCCGTGTCTAGGTGTAAAATCTTTTATTTTTAATTACTTAGAATATATAGAAGTATTTTATAAGATACTTGCTGACACAGCAAACGTTGTGTTGCCATATAAATAAAAAATGTTAAGGGTGAACAACCCTTATCATTTAGGGTTATGAAAAATATATAGTAGCCGATTCTCAGACCTACTGAATATGTATTATATTAAAATTTGATGAAAATCGGTAAAGCCGTTTCGGATGAGTACGGTAACTAACATTGTGACACGAGAATTTCATATATGTATAAGATAATAAACGAGCATGCAGTCCGGTTTTTTGTTTGAAACTGGCAAAAGTTTGAAACTGGTTAAACCGTTGTTTAGATGTGACTTTAAGGACCTGTATTATGGCTTATACTTGTGTTATGCCTATATATAATATGGTAAGAATCTTTCTCCTTGCCTCCTACTCCTTACATTAATTTAGTCCTCAAGGGTACCAATTGGCAACCCACTTGTGACTGACCTTAGGGACGACTTCGATCCTATTTGGGTTTATTCATGGGTAACAGAAACTGTAATCAGGTGGATTGCATGCTTATTTTTTGCTTCACTTACATACAAACAGATATGAACTCTTTAGTGTATCATTAACGATGCCGTGTTTTCACGGAGCGTGACGCTTCTTACGTTGACAACTAGTACTTAAATTAAATAAATAAAAATCTTTTTATGAACATAAACTATAATTATGCATCGAGACGTTCTAATATTTTTAAGTTGTCGCTATAAGAGCTAGTTTCACTGAAATGGTATCAACAATAATCAATTCCTTAATCAGTGTGTTGTAATTTGAGCGCCGCTGAACCCATTGATCTAAAAGATAATAATGATTATACATTGTACTTATAACGGATAATAGTTATAGTAATGCATTTTATATTTTATGGATTAAACCAATAATAAGAATCGATAAACTTTTATATGTGCTCGGGTCGAAATTAATAATCAATTAATTCAGAATGCCAAATGCCTTTTTAGGATGTTTTTGTTCTCATTTTGTCGGTCCGTCCTAATCACCTCATTATGAATTCAAAATATAAAGTTTTTATGAGTACATCATATCAATATTAGTATAGGGTATCAAGACCATTAAGGAATTTTTTCTCTGAAAATGGCCTAATACGAATCTGCAATCAATTAATTTTTCAATATATCCTAGAGCAAATGTTTTAGAGCGAATGATGATTAAATATATATTGTACTGTATTTTATAGTTGTATGCTATATTAGGAGGATTGTATTGAACCTTTCTTTCTTTTAGAGATTCAAGAAACTGCTCACATACGCGGTACCACCGGGCTTGACGCCTAAGCCGAAGGGGAAATCTGTTACTGTGTACCTTGTCGCTGAAGATCCAGACTTAAAGGGTAAGTATTTTAATACGTTGAATCAAATAACGTACCTTTTCCTTATCATATAACGACGACGGGATGATATTCCTAACCAATCGTTTATTTTTGAAGAAAAGTATGCCTATGTGGTTTCTTCAGGGTTTTAACTATCTCTATATATCATTTATCAAAATCGATTCCGCGATTTAGCCGTGAAAGCTGAATGAATGGTATTTTCTAATTAAAATCTTATTATAGACTAGCAAGCCGCCCGCGCTTCGCACGAGCATAATAGAATAAGTGTCTATTTTTTTCGTAGTTAACTATCAGCTTTTTGAAGGTGGTAGACCCTTTGTGGTTAGACTCCATCGGCACCACCGCTACACCTTTTTCAGCCTAATAACAGCAGCGGCGGTAGCGGCGCATCGGTAGCTGACCTCAGGTAGGAATATCTAATCCTATCTGGGGTTGATTACATATGTCCATGTGCGGGAGTTACTATCAGGTAGACTGCATTCTCGTCTGCTACTCCTATATTATGAAAAAGCTATATAATTATCGTCACACTTAAGTCAATTTAAATTAAAACCTTCTCACGATTCCCTTTCTCTATCAGTGACTTATTTTTGCATTATCCTCATTCACTCTCGCTCCACGTACAACATTTTTCTCTCTCTTCTCTTGTAGAAAAATTAAATGATCTTCCACGTAAGTTTACGACACGTGCTGCAAAGAGGTTAAGCTAATTCACATGTTCTACAGTTAAATAGGTATTTCACAACAATTAATATAATATGTTAATTTAAGAAACAATCTATCTAAGAAATGGAATTATGTTTCGTTATGGTTAGTTTCTACTAAATCCACTGAAAATCATATTTTCGTGCGTTCCTACATTAATTGATACCGCAATATGATAGGTATAGACCGAAAGTCTACTAAACTATGCATCCAAATTACATACCAAAAAGAAGGCTAAATTTTATACATTTACTTAAAATAAATAAAAATCGAAATAGTTTGTTTTGGAAAGGATTATTCATTACTATTATTAAACCTACACATATTATTATTAAACGACACATCAACTTGTAGTTCTTTAGAGGGTTTAGAGCAATAAAAGTTTTAGACCTCGATAAGGAAAAAGACATTATTTTCTATTCGTGGACTTATCGAGGTTCGAAATACAAAAAAAAAATAATTACTAATTTTAATTTCCAATTCTGTATTTACTCAGGAGTGGTTACGCGTCTTTGACAGGCTTCAGGTAAATATGGACTTAGTTACTGATCCTCTCCAGGTATACTGCATCCTCGTATCCTACTTTGATAATTAAAGAAAACAGTCGATATTATCTTCTATTATGGTTAGTTTCTATTAAAACGAACGAAAATCACCTGTATTAATAGCGCGTGCCTCTATACATTCATCCCACAAATTGTTTACTCGTAGGATCTTCAAATTTGATGTATTGTACATTAAACGCTTGATTTTTTGAAACAACTTATTTTGATAAGGATTAATATTTGGTAACTATTAAGTAAAACCATTTTATTATGAAGTTCATTGTTGTGTTCTTTTTTAATCATAAAAACAGTTATTGTGGAGTACGCAACAAAGATAGACATATGCCATCGCAGACTTATTTGTAGATTTTTCAAGGTGTACAATACTGTAGAACATTATTTTAATTTATGTTGTAGGGTTCAGTCAGCGTTTGCAATGTAAGACCAAAAAATGTGTTTATTTAAGAAATCTGTTAAATTATCAGTAATTTTCTAGTAATTTATGCTTGTATTATACAGCTTGCTTCTACATCCAAACCTTCCTGTTGAATCACTCTGTCTATTAAAAAAACTGCATCAAAATCCGTTGTGTAGTTTGAAAGATCTAAGCGAACCTGGGGGCGGGAAGCGACTTTGTTTTATAATATGTAGTGATAGTGATAGTGATTATACGTCTGCACTTAAAACAATAGTATAAAATAGTTATTTCAATATTTTGCTATGATAGGTAAAAATAAAGTATTGTTATAACCTATTTTTTAATAAAATGTCGTGACATATTAAAAGTTTATTTTTGTTTATTTTAAAAATCAATATAATAATATTTACTTTAAAAAAGTCAAGCAAAGCCACGTGTGCATACCTAGTTCTAAATAACTTTAGTTATTCTAGTGAACTACTTTAGATGCGATTAGTGGACTAGCGTGCGGGGTTAGTTCAGAAAGGTTTCAGGGGTTAAGTTTCCATAGGTATTCAGGTTACGTAAGGGTTGCATTGGTGACTTGAGAGCGGCGAATCGTTTAATACTGCAAAAAATATATTGTACTAGAAAATTATTATCATTCGGTTAAAAGCTGAAGTAAGGACAATGTCGTGAAGAGAAACCTAGGTACTGTAAAAAAACCAAAAAAAACCTCCTCAAGGTTTGTGAACTCTACCAAACTGCACTAGGCAAGCATTTTGAACTATCAATTAAACCATTCTCAGTTTGGAAGGAGATCCGTGCCCAACAGTGGGAAAGTAATAGGGTGACGATAAGGTAGACGTTTTGAAGTTGGTAACAAGTAAAGGCTAAATAATAGTTAACTAAGTAACAGAGTTAATTCACTTACTAACTGACTAAATTAACTTGAAAATAATGTCTTTTAACTATTTCAGTAAAGAAATAAAAATCTATAGCGATGAACGTGCCACTGATCATAGTGGAACAACAGGTCACCAAGTAAATTGATCAATCACCTAAAATCGTAGTGAATTGTTAATGACATAAGTAATTGGAGTGTTAATTCGCGAATGTACTAATGACTAAATGATTTAATTAATGGGCCGCGTTTAACTAAATCCACTAGTAATAACAGTATAACTAATAACAATTTATTATTTTGTATTATTATTATTTATTACACGAAACCATATCCAAATAATGGAATAAAAAGTGTGGTTATAGATGCGCGCACTGCATAGTTACACAATTTGTGTAGTAACATTTGTAATCGATCTAAAGTTAAGCAACATTGGGCGAGGTTGGCAATTTTATGGGTGACTGCTAGGGACTGAATCTCATGCACAATTCTTTCCAGCAGGAGATGAGTAGAGCTATCGGTTTATTTTGTGTAACGGACGTTACGAGTAAATATTGTTGGGGCCTTACAAATATCTTAGACGGATAAGTACTAAGTTTAAGGGGGTTTAATTTTAATAAGCAAGAAAGCCCATTGTAATAATTAAAATAACTATCCTTCAAACCGTAAGTTTATATTGATGTATAGATTGTTTATGTTTTTACGCTATCATGCGATTTGTGGTGTATTTCTGCACTTTATCATAATACCAACGACATTTTATGTGTGGGACCCTTAATCACAGTTGGAAGAGTGGGACAAACACGGAGGAAGTAGTAAAATTATGTCAGTAGCAGCTCTCGTGCTAAACCAATTTGTGACGAACTCGACCTAGATTTCGAACAAATTAATCGAGCTTGTCAACGTAGTGTTTACCTTTACTTGTAGTATTATTATCATTATATTATTGCTGTCACATTGTTGGACATGGATCTTCCTTCCTATATATAGAAAATCAAGGATTTAAGATCGTAGTCCACCATGATAGTCGAGCGCAGATCGGTTTCATACGTTAGGAAATATTGTAAAGAATTTTCAGACATTTATTTTATGAGGTAGTGATAATGATAAATTGAATTAAATTTGAATTCATTTGCCCACGACTGTTGGCCAAAAATAGGGATTAAAAAATTATAGCCTTTTTGTGTATAATTTTAGATTCGGGACCGTTGGGCTCCCAACAGTTCGGTAACTGCCCAATTGATTGGCTAAGTGTGAGTAGAACTCTCACACCAAGAGTTTCGTACTACCAAATTTTTATTTTATTTTTAGTATTTGTTATCATAGCAGCCATAGAAGTAAATGCATTGTGAAAATTTTAACTGTCTGCCCATTACGGTTGAATAGATAAAGAAATCGATAACCGCCGTAAAATAGCTGTTCATTGTTGGAACTCCTATTTATTTTCAATATTTTTTTACTCTGTAAAAAATCAATTGTCTAGCTATCATGTGATATTAGTTAATATTAGCTGTGGTATTAGGGTTCTGTTGTTACCCTATGGGTACGGAATCCTAAAAATAAACATAACGCTTGGGGAACATAGTAACCAATTTCAAGCATTTCTATTTCCACAAACGAATTCGCTCAAAGAATTACCATTATCAAAAACATCCCTCGGTTCGTGGTTAGTAGTAATTGTGATACAAGGTCGGGATTGATCGAATCGAAAATTATTATCATTTCCTTCCCCTTCTGTTTTCATTGTAACAGATCACGTTATATTTTGTTAACTTATGACTTTTAGGCATAGACTTAGAATATTTTCGCTACGCTATCCTATATCTATGGTTTTATGACTCTTCCATGCATTGTCATACTATTTTACTAGCGTTGAACTGTAATATAGCGTTGAATTGTAATAAATAGCGTTGAATTGTAATAATATGAAAGTGTATATCACTTGGTTAGTGTAATAATACGTTAAAATGCCATCCAATGATAAATATCGAGTCAAAGTCCTTAAGGTATCTCAGCCCAACTTCAAACGCTATTTTACATGCACTTAAAGATGTCACATTACGGTTTAAAATAAATAAAAAATATAATAAACCCATTATGATGCCTTAAACAAGACAGCTTATGTTCTTGACACTTGAAAGGACGAAAGGATGCCCTATGCTAATCAGATCGTAAAGCAATTAAAAGCTGTTGGTTTTGTATATTTCTTAGCCTTTTTTGTGGAAACACTAGATGAACTGATATTTTACGAGCCTTTTATCGTTAAATGTTGTTTAATTAGTTAATAAAAATGTTGGATAGGTTTGGATGCATTTTTTTTTAATTAAGTCTGTGCATGGGTTTCCAAAGTGCGGATTGTTTACTATTGTGAGCTTAATGGTTATGAGAGATGCCTAATACGTAATGTCTGGTTAGGATGTATATGTTTCTATTTGTTTTTAACATTCCCTAACTTAATAAACGAACATGCTGCCCACCTCACTGTCGTTCATAGTTTATAGACATCTAAGATCAACCTCAAATAGGATTAGAATTCTATCTACGTGTACTCTTTACCATAAACTTCATACCAGAACACAACAGCGCTTGAAACTGCTGTTATAAGGCAGAAGTACATATTTTGGATAGTGGCGGTGCCTCTTTTAAACTACCCTTTATTTAAATAACTAGTGTTTGCCCGCGGCTTCGCCCGCGTTTAAAAGAAAATAATATGACATACATAATAATATGGACGATACTCCGATTAATCGATCTTAGATTGTCATACCTAGTTCCCTCGGGATTTTAGGGATAAAAACTATCCTATGTCCTTTCTCGGGTCTCAGACTATCTTTGTCCAAAAAGTCACTAAAATCGGTTCAGTGCCTTAGGCGTGAAGAAGAGACAAACAGACAGACAGACAGAGTTACATTCGGATTTATAATATTAGTAAGGTTAATTCCGTATTGATATAGGCACCTATATAGACACGAGAAATTCATAGCTTAAATGTGTTATAGTATAAATAGTAACATATTAAAATTTATTTTCCAAAATGAGTCAGTTACAAACAAAGTTCTCTTTAACTTATTCAAACAAATCGATTACTCACGTGTTGTAAGCTTCTGACCTTGTATTCCATACCGGTAAGGTTGAAAGCAGGTTTTGTCAACAGTTGTGACTCAGGAAAATATTTCGAAAATATACATTTCATACGATACATTTATGAAAGCGCATAAAGATCGTATGATGTGATGTTATTTATTACGAAATGACAATGAAATAGTCTTAAATAATATGATAAAATGAGAAAGTGAATGATATACCTGTCTCTTTAGTTAGGTATAATACAAAATAATAATCATTTTCTCCTTTTCCAAAAATAATCATACGTCATAAGGCCGATATATCTATGATAAATAAATTCTCGAAGGTTGAGCACTGCTGCCTTTAGCGACAATTAATTCCTCTATCTATTTCATTGCGTCATCATCTTAGACAATAGGTAGTATACGGATGCGGATCGTTTGATAAAGGTATTCAAACTATTCAAATTATTTTATGAAGTACTTTTAAATAAGTATTTCTTATTTAAGTAAGTCTATTTCAATAAATGGGTAATAAAATATTTAATAAGACCGACTCGTGTAAGTGTATCAGCAACTAGAATACAACATCAATTAACATTGCTGTCATAAGGCAGAAGCCTCTTTTTACTCATGTGGAAGAAGTAGGTATGACGGTGGTGTCACTTATACTTTAGATTAAACCTTTACATCAATACACTAGATATTAGATAACTACAAAAATATATCAGTCGGTTTTCTTTGTTTATTATTGTGCTCTTATTTTGATTATAATTTGACTCACAAAGCCAAAGATAAAAGATAAATAAAAACTTGTGATAAGTACCATGAGGATAAACATGTCGACCCAAAAATAAAGATAAAAATCCTCGAAATCAATAATCTTTATCAATGTCTATATATTATATTATCTTATGTATACGTATGTATATATCTTTATCTATGAAAGTAGCTAATTTATTTTACTATCGTATTGACATTTATGCATTTTTTACTGAATAGTTATAGACATTCTGCACTTTAATATGTTTTAACATTCCTATGGTTAAAATGTGATAACAACGTTTGTTAGTGACATTTAATTTATGTGCACGTGCGGTAACATCTGCTTGCCCGCTGTTTAAGTTTTGCAACAAAGGCTTTGAATACTTTGCTATAATTTTTAAAACGTGGATACTGGACTCTTAAAAATATTGAAGTTAAACATTTAGGTTCTGCCCATTCATATCTTTGCCTGAAAGTAATATACAATTTGGTTCAGCTGTTTTAGGCCTGGTATATAAAAAGATTAATACTATTTGATGACCTGCATGGCGAAACCATTATGAAGCCGCTCGCATCGCACGGAGTTCTAGATTCAATTCTCTCGAATTGATTCCAATTTGTGCCTTAGGTTTAGTTAGGTATAGGAGTATCATGTACTCGTATAAAGGACAAACGTGATTTGATTTAGAAAATACGAGTAGCAATAATAAGACAACTAAAGCCCACTTCAATTTTATTAATGTTCATACAATATACAGAATTATGATGTCAAAGATTGGTCCAAAAATTGGTTATTGGTTTCAGATTTCTCCCTCGACTTCGACGAGAGCTACACGCTCCTGGTGTCAGCGGCGTCGAACGAGAAGCTCAATGCCACCATCACTGGGAAGAACTTCTTCGGTGTCCGCCATGGTATGGAGACGCTGTCGCAACTCGCGGTGTACGACGATCTTAGGAACTTTGTTTTGGTAAGTAAACTTTCGTTGAAAGTCTAATTGATTAAATGTTAGGAATAGTAGAATAAGTTGGTGGAACCTTGTTCGATAGGGAACGTACTACCACCACATACTATTTGTAACATGAAGCAGTGAATTTCAGTGGTAGAGTGTGGATGCCCGCTAACTTACAGTCCGCTCTGAATACAGAAATGAATTGCGTCGCCATAGCAAATTATATGACTACATCTGCTCGCAACAACTTCAGAGCGGACTAGCAGTTTGACGCGGACCATAACTACCTAAGTCTGCAGTAGTGCCAGCGCATCTGTGATCGTCTTCTGGTAGAACACCTGTTCTGTGTGGAGTTGGTTGTAGACGTCTAATGGTGGCAATGACCACTGTAAGATGGGCTGCATATTTGGAGTACTTATATATGTATGTAGTTCGATATTATATAGTTCGATTACACTACTACCTTCTTTGTCATAGGATTGGTGTTTAAATTACTGTGATTAGGTTGAAAGCTGGAGCAATATGAACATAGTAGGTAGGCATGATGCATGTTCGTTTGGAAATACGATAACGCTGGGTGTTCTGGCGATTTGGAGACACTGGAGCCTTCATTACTTGTTCATTCCTTAGATGTGGAACGTTCAAAATCATTTTCTTAGTCCTTATTTACGTCATATAAAACCGTGACAAATATCATGCGGGCATAGAGTATTATTAAATAGATTAAGATAGGATAAAAGTTGACCTTTCTGAACTCTGAGATACCTACTGTTTGCGGGACGTAACCTCTTCTTAACTACTTAGTTATAATTTAATGTAAATATAGTACCCAAGAAGTACCTACTGAACACCACATCATATTTCTTTGAATGTGTATAATTTATGTTTTCTTTTCCTTACGTGGTAAAAATGTTTTTTGCTTTGGTAGTTAGAAAAGTAATCGAGAAATTCTTGAACCCATGATTTACTCTAATAAAAATAGATATTTGTTGGTATAGTATATATGCAATATGCATACCTATATTTATATGTGGCCTATTATCCTTTCTGACCATATTGTGTCCATTTTAACTCATGATGTTACGACCACACCAACAAACTCGCGGGCTGAGGTTAATCTTAATTTTGAAAATAGCGTCATTAAACATCAGTACTAAATGGATACAATAACATTAGGAAAAGTTTTGTTACTAGAATGATCGGTAATAGAGAACATTGTAAATTGTAGTAAATAGATGCCAAATTATGTGCTACTCGAAATCTGTATGCAAATGTTATCTTCGTTGTTAGAAACGGTCATTGTGTCTCGGTATTTTAAATAATAATACATGACATCATTGCTAGGTATGCATTCTAGCCTGTGGTGAAGGATTAGATTATTTTTAATCTGCAAGTCTATTCTACACTATTACAGAAAGTTATTATTGTATGTTTATAGGAGATCCCGTAAACAATTTCCATGAAAGTCTCAAATATATTTTATTTTTTCAAGACTTCAATAAAAACATCGTAGAAAAAGTGATATTAAAAAGATGTTAGATATGATATGATATATTTATTATTAATTTTCCGCGAGAATGCACGCATTATGTATATTTTTATTAAAATCGTTCTTAAACTACCCTACTTACGGCCATAATTAAAAATTGAATGCAAGGATTTTAATCTTTTTATGAGTTATATCTTATGTTTTAATAAATAAGGTTTGACTAGGGTGGCACCACGGCCACACCTATTTATTGGGTGTCGCAGTTCTTACGTTTCGGAGCAAGGGTTTGGATGGTGACTGAGTTACTATGAGGTGACCATCATAGCTCAGGAGTAGCAGCGAATTTTTGATCGGTTTCGGGTAAAACCCACGTTCTCTATATAAAAATGGTCACAGTATTTAATGAATCTATCGACTCTTTAAAAGTTTTACAAACATAAAAATACAGAAGCTGGATTTTTAAATACACAATTTGTATCGTTTAGATCAAATGTTCGATCAAGTCATGGTACTATTTTATATAAATAGGCACATAAAAACCTGACAGGACAGTTCGAGCAAAACATCAATGTCCTCTGCCCACTGTCGTGTTCTTGCGGTCCGTGTAACCGGTTGAGCGATCGTTGACTCTACATCAATATCGTTATGGACGCCCTCAACTTAGAATGTACAAGAAAAATAGATGGCGCAATTAAATGCGAAGGATATAATATATGGTAGTAGTTAATAGATAGTTAAGTACAGATACCGCATATAAGTATCAAACTAAGAGTGTAGGTAAAATCAAGGCGATGTTGTCAGATTTATGGCTGGTGTTTATTTGCGAGGCTATAAACAGATTTTTTAAATGCATTGCTCCTTTGATATAATTGTCTATTAGCACAACGTGCATGCAGAATATTTAACTTAATGACTCGTAAGTTCTACAGTGGGGGTATTTTAAAATAATGTTTATGTTTGTCTTATAATACAAATTCATCCAAACCCAGATCACTTGAAAAACAAAGGTGAATCAACTCTACATATCGAAATATGGCTACATTTGTTGTGTGACGCGCGTTCTGTATATTTTTTACAATCTTTTTCATATTTTGTGGACCTTATATTTGCATAATGATGACTTTGTAATTTCTTTGTGACATTTATGGACCTAAAATTCTGATTTGTTTTTTTATTGGGAATTTTACCTGAGTAGGTATAGAATAATATTTAAATTAATTGATACTTAAAAGTCTACTCACAATATTTATGCAAAAAAATATTTGAGGCATGCCATTAAATAATACCGCATACTTTTTTGCAAAATTATGTGAAGACGCTGTTTAGTACCTTGAAAATATACTTATAATTTGATAATTTAGTTTTAACTACAGTTTAACGTGTAGTTTTAACACCTTCAGGTGTTCAAATTTATGCTTTCGGGGTAGCAATGTATCTGTAATTAAATTGAGAAATCGGTTGCTGAAAAAATTGGCTATGTTGCTATGTTCTAACTTAGGGTTCGTACACAAAACTGCGATGCGACGTCGCATCGCAAAAATCTGCGAGCTCCCTCGACGCATCGCAAGAACTTGCGAATTGATTCGCATCGCACAGTGGTTGTTGTTGTTGGTCACCCTGAGAGACGCTACGCCGCACGATATCGCATTGCAGCAATTCGCATCGCAATTTTCTGCGTTGCGAATTCGCATCGCGTCGCATCGCAGTTTTGTGTTCGAGCCCTTAACAATATTTGATATTCTTGTCAAAAATAAAAATACGGAAATGAGTGTAAAATAAAAATGAGTGCAAAATAAAAATACGGAACCCTAAAAATGCTATTTTAGTTTTACTTTTCTTATTGCCCTTATTTCTGAATACAGGCGGGTATATAGTGTGAGTGCAATGGGAAAACCGCAACGCAATTCTTTCCTTTATTTCACTGACCTATGATGGGACTCTTGTCCTGTTTCCATTTGAAGTAGGTATATTCATATAAATGGGCTGCATATTCATTTAGTACTTGAGTAGGTACTTTGTATTGAAAAGTGAAATCGAAATAACGTAGTTTAAACTTTCTCTGACCTCAAGAATTATAACATGTATTGTCAAAAGTAAAAGTCGGTCGGTGGTGGCAGAACCCACTGCGGCGGAATATGTCTGGCACATAAGGCATTCCCACTTAGTCTGTCAGCCCTTAAGCCCTAGGCCTCTCCTGGAAAGGGAGTTTATCGTAATAACCACGCTGGGCTGTGCATGTTGGGCCGCAGAAGATGATTAAATTTGCAGGACGACATTATGGCCTATTTTTTAAATTGAATCCCTTAGTCGTTCCATACCATACTGAGCCCTGGCTTAGTCTAGGCGGTGATAACACTATTACACAAATATTATCGTCTAAATATTTATTATAACAAGTATATAAATAACAATATTTAGACAGTCATATTAGTTCCGTTAATTCGTTTTTATTTCCCTTTGTATTATATCATATTGTATATTGACCATTGTCATGTTGCAGATGCCGAGAGATGTAGAAATTACCGACAAACCCGTGTACCCCTACAGAGGCGTGCTGCTAGATACCGCTAGGAATTATTTCCATATGGAATCATTGAGAGCTACAATTGGTAAGTACAACTAAACATATAAATATTAGGACTTGATTTGAATCAAATTTGCAATTGAATTTTTTTTTATTCTTCTTTGATTTGGTCTTATTTAGAAAATTAGTTGATCCTTGTTATGTCTAAGAAGAATCTTTTTTAATAATTCTAAGATAAAAAGTAGAGATGCGCCGAATAGTGGTTTCACCGAACCGAATACCGAATAATATTCGGTTTAACCTTTACCGAACCGAATATTCGGCCGAATTATTCGGTTAACCATTTCTTTATTGTCAATTATGTGTTAACACTTTAAAATGTTAATTTGAGTTTTAAAAATAAATACTGATTTAAGGTTTAAAATAAATGTTCACTATACTGACTATAGATTAAGTCATAAATGTGTTGACTTGAGGTATCAAAATAAATGTTGATTTGTGTTTAATTGCTTTATTTTATTAGCTTTATTCAACACATTCTTCATAGGATTTGAGTTTGACTTGTAATATATCATAAATCTTACATAAGAAGTTTTGTATTTTAGTCCTGTACCATGTCGTGTACACAAGAAAATAGAAATACTCGAACCGAATATATTCGGCACCAAAACCGAATAATTCGGCCGAATACAAATAGCAAAAAAGAATACCAAACGAATATTCGGCGCATCTCTAATAAAAAGTAATGCCTCCGATTGAGAAAAGATGTAAATTAACTTTCAAAAACTGATTCTTAAGTCTAACTTTGAAGTAAATATGATTGACTTTGGCTTTGAAGATAAATTTGGTGTTCAACAGATGCCATGGCGGCGGTGAAGCTGAACACTTTCCATTGGCACATTACGGACAGCCAGAGCTTCCCCTTCGTGTCGGGGAGACGGCCGGAGCTCACCAAGTACGGCTCCTACAGCCCTAGCAAGGTTGGTCAACTTCGAACTTTTGTTTAAAAATCCCATAACATTTAGCGGTCTAGCTTGCAACAAAAAATACTTAAATTAGTATTTTTGTAATCGTGTAAATTTGTAAAAATACGGAGCTTTGTGACATGTGAAAGTTTTGGTAAAATTGAAAAAATAATTCAAATATTTTAATAACATTTTTAATTTAATACCGTAGACATATACATATAGACGTAGATAAGTACGAGTATATGAATAATCCTTCAGAAAAAAATAGAGTAGCTGTTATAGTAATTATTAGAAAATAGCTCCATTTTTGATAAAGCTGTTTGTTATTCATCGTTTTCTAATCAATACTACAAAGTTTCAGACATTACATTTCTTATATTGATATCACTATTGTATCAGTATTGATATACATTTTTTTAAATATTTGAGCCTAAACGATAAAGCAGACGTGCTACCTAATGGAAAGCAGTCAACGTCGCCTATGAACATTTGCAACACCAGAGGAGTCGCCAATGCATCGCCGGCTTTGAAGGAGAGCTCTTTTTGCACCTTTTTTGAAGAGCCCCATGTCATAGCGCTCTGGGAATACGTCAGGAGGAAGTTCATTCCACATCTTGCACGTTCGTGGCAAGAACGTCCGTGCGAACCGAACCGTCATTATATTGATATCATATATATTTGATATCAGTGGTATATATCATATTTTATATTATTTTTTTCATATCCAGATATACACAAAAGAAATGATCCGCGACCTGGTCCACTACGGGCGCGTGCGCGGCGTGCGCGTGCTGCCGGAGTTCGACGCGCCCGCGCACGTCGGCGAGGGCTGGCAGGACACCGGCCTCACCGTCTGCTTCAAGGTAAATACGTAGGAGTTAAACCAAACATATCACGTGAAAATGGTTTTTCTATTTCGTAGAATCGAAGAGGATTTTTGTCATATTTTGGATAAATATGTCATATTTTGGACCATCGGCATCTTTGTCATATTTTGAAAATATATGTCATATTTTGAACCCTTGACATTTTTGTTATATTTTGGATAAAAATGTAAATCCTAGTTTAAATGAAGCGCGGTCGTATCAGGAAATTCTGTATACTTGTATTCAGGATACTTGTAACCATTTTAAAAATAAATGTTATTGTAAATTCCAGGCAGAACCGTGGACACATTACTGTGTGGAACCCCCTTGTGGTCAGCTGAACCCCACGCGGGAGGAACTCTACCAATACTTAGAGGATATCTACACCGACATGGCTGGTAGAGTATACAAAATTTAACTATAATACTTACTAAAAGCCACTAGCAAGGTTTCAAAACAGCAGCTGTAATTCAGTGTATAGTTAAGACAACAATTAAAAAATCATTCGTCAAACTTAACTATGTTTTTCCTTGTCACCTCAGAGGCATTCGAAAACCCTGACATGTTCCACATGGGCGGCGACGAGGTCAGCGAGAAGTGCTGGAACTCCTCGGAGGAGATCCAGCACTTCATGATCCAGAACCGCTGGGAGCTAGACAAGAAGAGCTTCCTCAAGCTCTGGAACTACTTCCAGACTAAAGCTCAAGACAGGGCTTATAAGGTGAGAAATAGAAATAGGAATTGGACTTGTAAACCTAGAAATAGAGATCAAAGACAATTTATCTCACATTTTATTTCAATTACATAGCATTCCGTTGTAAAATAAATTCTATTTGGTGGATGATTTATTATACTTTGGTGGTTATTAAAATAAACATAATATCATTCATTATTTGTTTTATCTTATTCAGACGAATGGAAAAAAACACTTTATATCCTGCTATAATTTTAGATATCTTTACGTTGACTTCTATGTATGTATATGTATGTTCTTAAAATTTACCCGAAATTAGTAGAAGGTTTGATATTAAAAAGATATTTTACAGGCGTTCGGGAAGAGACTGCCCCTGGTGTTATGGACCAGTACTCTCACAGATTACAGCCACGTCGAGCACTTCTTGGACAAGGACGAATATATTATTCAGGTGATTATCATCAGCATCATTATCTGCTAGATAGACATGGGTTCCCTCTAAGAACGAGAAGACTGGTGTTTTGAATCTCACTTCAGCCTGGTCATGAAATCTAACTTATGCTCGTTACTAGTTATACATTGTTAGATAAGTTTTTACTTATCTATCCAATGTTTTGCCTGGCAAAGACAATTCTTTTATACTAGAAATTGTCAAATTTCGATCTTTGATGGACAAAATTTTGATAGATTGAGTGTTTAGAACTGGCCTTAGCTGTGTATTAGCTCCCTTATTCGTATAGAATTTGAAATTGATATTGCTTATGATTTGTACAGGTGATTACAATTACGATTGCAACACTACTTCGAAATTATTTTTTTAAATTGATACAGTAATTATAAATGAAAAAAAAAGTTCAAGGACAATAATTATAATGTTTATATATAGATAATTTTATACTTAGAGTGATATTTATTTTAGGTTTGGACAACAGGCGTGGACCCACAAATCAGGGGTCTCCTAGAGAAGGGCTACCGTCTGATCATGTCTAATTATGATGCTCTTTACCTGGACTGTGGTTATGGAGCCTGGGTGGGAAGTGGTGAGTTTCTTTGTATATATTTTTATTTGGTTTTTTTTGGATTGAAATATAAAAAAACTAGCGTAACATAAGTATATGTTTAACTTATTTTTGGGTATACATATACATTATACATTAATATTGCGACAGTTTATTTTTTTTGCCAGGGTATGCATAAAAAGCTAAATAAATTGTATTTTAATTTAAAAGTAGCCAGTGTCGATCTTGGCAAAAACGTGTATGCGAGAAAGTCTTATGAATAGATTAGCCATTTTCGATATTACCATTCAGGTAATTTCAACTTATCACTTCGGTGAACAGGAAAAAAATATAAAGCGGTTTTGCATGTTTACATTTAAAAATTAATATGAATTTCCAGGAAACAATTGGTGTTCTCCATACATCGGCTGGCAGAAAGTGTATGGCAACAGTCCAGCTGCTATGGCACTTCAGTACAGGGATCAAGTACTTGGTAAGTGGCTGCAAGATTTTTTGTTCTATTGCTGAGTGGGTTTGGTTATGAAATATGATATTTATCATGCTTTTCCTATTAGGAAAGTGAGGCACTGATTATTATTGCATCTTTTGTATCGAATATTTTTAAATTGTTTATAACGTTTTCATAATGTTAAACAGTTGTTATGAAAACATAACTTTTAGGATTGACTGCTTAAATTCATTTGCTACTGTATTTGTTTCTATTTATCTACGTGTCTGTTTTTATTTGTGTTCTTGCTTATTCCTGTGTTAGGTTCTTGTTTTTGTTCCTGTCTCTGTTCTTATATTCGTTCGTGTATTTGTTCCTGTTTCTACACTTGTTCCTTTTACTATTTTTGTTTTTGTTTCTTTATGTGTTCTTGTTGTTTCTACTTCTGTTACTATTTCCTCTTACTTTTCTTCCTGTTTCTGTTGCTGATTATACTTCTTTCCCTGCTTCTGTTCTTGTTTCTGTCCTTATTCCTGTTTATGTTTTTGTTTCAGTTTGTGTTCTTGTTTCTCTTCCTGTTCATGTATCATTTTGTATCTATGTTTCTATATCGTCTCGTGGTTTAATATTTTTAAATTCCCCCCCAGGTGGCGAGGCGGCGCTGTGGTCGGAGCAGGCGGACGCGGCGACGCTGGACGGGCGGCTGTGGCCGCGCGGCGCCGCGCTGGCGGAGCGGCTGTGGGCGGAGCCGCACACCGACTGGAAGGCTGCCGAGTACCGCATGCTGCATATCAGGTGACCGACCACCGGTGCTTTTAGTGGAACTAGGGATGCCCCGGAGAAGTATTCCTGTCGTCGGGTAGACGGAGGACTATAATGCTTGTTTGTAGTGGAAGTAGGGTCCCGCCTGAGACGCCCCCCTGTCGGAGCCAGGGCTGGATTTGTAAGACGAATGAAGCTCCCGCTCCGAGGTTCCACGAGACTAAAAATTAGACACCTACAATGGAGATCAAATAAATCCAATCTTCGATAGGTCAGCAACTTTTACGCATTTTTACCGCCAGGACGTGGACTTAACGAATTACTTACTAGATTCATAGACAAGTATAAATATCTCACCGCCTTGTAATCGAAGGAAGCCATTAAATGTAAATATTAAATGGCTTAAACGGCTGACAATTCTGTCACCCGTTTAATGACTGTCATGGTGTAATTTACGCGGAACAATGCCGACATGCGTAGGTAAGTGGTGCAAAACCACGAAATAAAAAAAAAGTGCAGAGAAATATCGTTTCATTCGTAAATTATCTAAAAACTACATTTTTTAATATTTTTCAAACACGAAAATAGATGACAGTGACCATTTCAATTGTCAAAACTAGTTACATTTTCTTGTTAGGAGTGAATAATCTTTACTTATCTATGATTGTGAAGTTGTAATGGATGTCAGGTGACGGATTATCTTCTTCACTTCACTTCATTACATTTCACTTCGCTTCATTTTTAAGTAGTAATGGAATCAGTAGGTCGATTGCGAAAAAATCACTGCCTATTTAGCGTTAAGCCATTCTTGCCTTTCGGTGTAAGGATGTGGATGCCGGTTGGCTTTTTGATGTGAAACATCTATAGCCGCACGTAAAACCGATTTCTGGCGTGGCGGCGCATGCCGTGGTAAATATATACAGTCTATATGCAGTAGTGTGTACGGTGTGGCGACGCGTCGCCATGCGCAATCGAATTCAATAAATAGTCATCGTTATCTGGAAAAAAATCGTAATATTTTATTTTATCATTATGACATATTTAGTTCCTATCACAATATGTTCTTTTCTGCATATTACTTTTACAAAATAATGACGATGTTTCCCATCTGCCAGGCGTCCCGTGGCGGCTCACATTTTTTTTTTATAATATAGGAGTAGAAGAATATAGGGCATGCAGTCCACCTAATGTTAAGTGGATACTACGCACTATGGACATCTGTAATCAATCTCAAATAAAAATGCCTCAAAAAAGTATATCTGCCTGGTAAGGATATGGTAATATCCTTCAAAGCAAAACACAAAAGCGCTAACATTGTTCTTATTAGGCAAAAATAGACCTACGTAGTGAAGGTGCTGCCGGAATCGAAGTTTAATGACGTGTTATCTATCACGCGACCAAAACAAGACTGGCGATAATACTGCGTAATTTACATGAATTTACATAATAAATAAATCATTATTTCAAATATTTTAGGGATATTTTAGCACGGAGACGTGGCAAAACTTTTTTACGCTAGTATTTCAATTCTCAAAACTGGGCACATTTTCTTGTTAGGAGTGAGTAATCTACACTAATCTATGCTTTGATGCTAATATTTTTATTTATTACTGTTTTACAGAGAACGTTTAGTCCGTATGGGTATTAAGACGGAATCGTTACAACCGGAGTGGTGCTATCAGAACGAGGGTTTCTGCCACGACTGAGCTGTGATCGACGTAAACTCTCTAAAATACTCTAAATAAATATATTTTATTATCGATATTTCTTCCACTTGACGATCGTAACGACTGCATTTCGTTAGAAGTATGTTTAGTTAAGCATTTTAGAATTATCTTATATTTAGTTATTTGTAGTTACATATTAATTTTCTCTTTTTTGTTGCCAATATTAGCAATGCTTTTCTGTTCAGTTTTACATGCTCATTAAATATATAAAATGTTTTGGACAAATTACGTTCATAAAACATTTTATTTAACCAGTATGTCCAATTTTTTACGGTAAATATTTTATTAAATTAAATTAAAATATTTTAATTGAAATTTTGGTGACTATTAATACTCAAATACACAAATTTGTTTTATTATAAAATATTATAAAAATTATCCCAGTGGTAGCGGTCGCTACAGTTGTTAAGTGGAACGCGTAATTAAGTCACAACTCTATAGACATGACACACTATTCTGTATTGAATTTTATGGCCTTTAAAAGTTTTTAACTTACTGTACCAAGTAATAAATAATAAAAAGATAATATTAATTAATAATTATGTTTGTTTTCTTTAATTATTTTATTTGTTAACGAGCTTCTTAGTTCTTCTTAGTTTTATATAGCTACCTTTTTATAATAAAAAAGTAAATATAATTAATAAAAGTTAGCTAACTTATTCCTTATAACATCAGCCAAATGCCAGTGTAAATTCTGTAAAAAATCCAGCCGTTTCAGATGTATCAAACGGAGATCAGCTGTAACAAACGGACAGATAGACGGACAAATTGAGAAACGGATTTTATTTAAAAGTAATTTTTGTTAGCCCTGTTATGTTGATATTATAATTAGTCTTTTTAATTTTATTTATTAGTATAATGAGAAAGGTATATAGGTTAATCAGAATGTAGAATCCATATTGTCGATTATTCGTAATATTCTCATATTATGCTGCAATTTTATATTTTAATACAATTTAAGTCATATTTGATAGATATCTGTTAATAATTAGATAAAGATTTTCTCATTTCATTTCACTATCAATATTACTCTACTTTACTGTCGTACGTGACAATGCAACGATTAATTGACACATATTTTTAATGTCTTAATGTGTTATTATGTTAATTACATATTTATCAACATTGATCGATTGTGAAAAACTATTGTTATTTGTTAAGCAAGATATTTAACTCTGCATGAGCTCCTCTCAGCCGTGGGGGCAGCGGAGAGGATATGTCGGAATTCTACCGGCTAAAACCCTACGGTGTCCCTTTGGACGCCCTTTGTCGGGACTGGTGGTACCCTTAAAGCATTCGTCCGCGACGCAACCCAACTTTGGAGTTTAGTGTATAAACAATTGGGGCGGTGGTTATAATACTCAGCTATATAGACTACGATGTCAATAGGACTTGGTTCGATCCGAGACGTGACTAATTTATGAATGAAGAATTTAGATTTCTGTTTTTGATTTTATTGTTAATGTTGAGTTCGGCTAATAGTCGTGTATAGTTAGTAGAAAGTTTTTTTAAAGAATGAAAAACAAAAGCGATTATAATTCACAATGATAACGTATATTTTAAAATTAGCTACTTAACAACTACTTAATAACTACAAAATGTTAATCTCATAAGCCGGCCATGGCAGTTAGGCCCGCGGCGTGCGCTGCCGCCCCGATCCCATAAGAGGTGAGTACGGCGGCTTGCCCCGCGGAGTTAGCGGCGGCCGCCAGTGCCGCGGTGTTTGCCGCCGCGGCCATGCCGGGGTCGATCTGGGGCGCCGCGATCTGGTTGCAAGCGTATGGGAAAGCAGGGGAGATGGGACCGAATGCGGGAGAGATTGGGCCGAATCCAGGGCCGATCGGGCCACCGAACGCAGGGCCAGGGTAACCAGGTCCCGGTGCAGGTCCGAAGCCCCCAATTGGACCTTCTCCAACGATGCCCACTTCGCCGTTTCCACAACCGTACATGACTGATCCCTGACCGGCTGTGGGTAGAACACCTTCGAGGGCCACTGTGCCTAGGAAAGGCAGGCGTCCAGATACGGAGACGAGGCCGTCGATGATCAGGTCGTCAGAGACGATGCTGAGTCCAGTCGTGGGCATCGGGTAGTTCTGGAGTAGGAGGGGTCCTCCAGCAGGTCCTGCTGATGCTGCACCAAGGAGGCCCAGGCTTTCAGCGATTGCAGCCGGATTAGCGCCGAAGCATTGTGATACTACTGTCTGTAGAAAAAAAATATTTCATAGCCGTTACAGAAAGATGTTCAACAAATTAAGCTTGCGTAGTATCTACAACTAGACGTATCAGGATAAAAGTGTGCTAACAGTGGAAAGTGGAAAAGATTTGCTCTAGCACTCTTTCATGACACCATACATGAGTTCCATTAATGAAGTAACGTGGACATTAAATCCATGTGTAAGTAGACAAAGACTAAACGTTTTCTTCTTAACTCTTGGAAAATATGTCTGTTTTCCATATTTCAATATAAAAAAAAGAAACACTCACCTTAATCAGGCAAATTTGAACGCAGAAGAGAACAAATTTTGACTCCATTGTTATTGAATAATTTAACTATTTCTATGGAACTGGATGTTTTCAATGATGACTTTCTTTACCCACTGTCCTATATATACAATAATAACGATAAAATATTTCATAACCGTGTTTCAAAAGTATGTAACCTAATGTTTTCACGTATTGCATTTAGATATTTAAGAATTATAATATAAAATTTACGTAATAAGTATAGATAGCAACGAACATGTTTTATCGCTTATATTTGATACTTATTGTGTTAAATGTAATATAATTAGGGTCAAATAGTGTGTATTGGGTCATATTTAGTTGGTCTAGTAACTACTTAGATTACAGGTTTACGCGTGCGATAAAATATATTTTTAGAGAATTTATAAAATAAATAGTACAAAGTTTCGAAATTACTGCTCAGAGTTTGATCAAGACTTAACAATCGATTTTATCTTATTAATTGACGTTTGAAATCTTCAACAAATATATATACATTATAATAAATACCTAAGATTTGTTTAGGAAATTCACGTGATATTATTTGCAGCAATTGGTTAATTTATAAGATGGAAGATAGTAATAGCTATGAAGCGTAAATTACAAGGTGCCTTTAATTATACTATTTATTTGCAGCTATTGCAAAGTCTCCATTTCTAAATGCGAAAGTAGAGTGATAAGCATGGACACATATTGATATTATTAGGCAGTACTTTCTTTTGACTTGTAAGAAAATTTATTAATGCGTAGATATTATACCTACTTGTATTTAATGTTTTGTGGAGGAATTATATTTTTATAATAATAATCATTTATTTCACACAATATTAACAAAGATACAAAAGTATAATTGAATACAGAGGTCCATATCATATATACCTTACAGACTAACATACATATTAATATATACTTATAACTAAATCACGTATTTGCGGCGACGTGAGACGCGGGTCTGGTGACTGCCGGGGGTCCTCTCCGTCCACAGAATTTCCGGAACACAACTCCCTTCGGCCACAGCTCCTCCTTCAGGAAGGTCGACAATTGTTCGGTTGGGACGCGTACAACAAATGAACTAAAGTTCACTGTGTTACGCGCCTCCAACTTTTCGACCACCAGTCGGTTATTGGTGTTAATCGCCAATTACTCCACTACGTCGGACGGTTTATTAGATATTATAATTTTAGTAGTTATTTTATCAAATACTAAGCTACTAAGTTATTAAATAGGTATCTTAGTATTAGAAAATGTTATTGCAGTAATTATTGATCATAGATACGAGTAATTGTTACCTATTATTGGCTTTATTACCCAGGAATACAGATCTATTATTGCGCTACAATATTTGAAGTTTTTTTTTTATTAAAAACAAGCATACCTACAGTCCGCTTGATATCAAGTGGTTATTGCGTGAATAAATAATTTAACATTATTAAAATTTATTTTTCTGAGAAAAAACAAAATTAATTTCAATGTATTTGAGCTTATCGTGGGTAATATTTGTGTGCATTCGTTTCGTCATCGTTGAACCTATTTACTTCTTTTGTAAGAAAATACCCAACAAATATAATTTAAGCAATAGGTGATTAAGGCTTATCATAATACATTTTTTTAGAATGTTTTCAACAAATGGTCTCAGCTATAGCTGGATAAATAGAGCATATCATACTCGTAGTTATATTCTCAAATTTATTTTTCATTTTATTTTTTAAGTATATACTGAACAGATTTAAATGAAAATGATTTTTTACGAATAACAGTGATTAGTAAATTTTGTATTTTAATCAAAAATGGATCAAGTCAAAAAATATGTACCTATCAGAATATAGTCCATTATGTTTTGAAAGGAAATTTTACAAGAAAGTATTTTTCCTTCTCATATTATATTTGTCGATCGTATTATATTTAGCTGCCATGATTTCGATAACCTTATGTACCTATTGAGTAGTTGAGCATTTCAAATTTAAGAGTCAATAAGGCAAATTTGAAGAAATTCAACAGAAATAACGTAGTGTTTCAATCTTTATCAATGTGGTTGTTCACATTTTAGGCTATTTACAAAGTTTTGGATTTATCTGCGTGGTTGAGAGTTTTATCAGCTCATCAGGGCAAGATGCCAGGGACGCCAATGTTCTGAAATCAGGGTTGACGACCCTATTTTGGCCATGATACATTTTTCAGGAAGGTTCATTAGCAGCGGTCCACACCTATTTCGCCGTTTCAAAATTAAAGTTCTGGGTATTGTTTACATGGTTTGTTAAATTAGAAATATGAATTCAAAAGTGAATGAGAATAATGGTAATCTGTTGTCATATTTATTATGATTTATTTAATTAATGAATGCATATATTTGTCTGAGTACTGCCACTGCGGTCCATAGACAACTATGAATAGAAACACTCTCATTTGTAGTTTGGACATACATTGCTGTTCCTTAGGACTCAGTTGAGAAATTTCATATCTTTGGCTTAGCATGCCCTTTAAACAAGTACCTACGTATCGCGTAAAAATGTTATTATTGTGCACGAATGTAGAAATAAGAACTACATCTAACATTTCAAATACTAGCAACCCTGACGCGGTCAGTGACCCGGTAAACACTTTGAATAAGACAACAGATATTTTTGCACTTGAAATTTATTTATCAGCGCGATTATTGTATAGGTCCAAGATCATTGTTGTTTAAATAAGGTTCCGAATCTCTTTACACTGAGATAGTGTGTCGACGAGTTATTTTGAAGTTTGTTCATCTTTATTAAGCCGTTCATAGTATGTGGTGAATTAAATCATATTAGGTATGGTAGGTAATGTTTCATAATCAAAGCTGGTCGATCACACAACTCTCAAATGGTTCTTCTGACCTTTCGTATTGAGGAATTATTACATTTGTTTCAGTGGGATGCACTGTTAGCGTGGTTATAATAGGCCTACTAAATACAGTAAGAATCTTGATCGCCAACATTTATGATATGCGTAGGCTTCATTTAAGGTTTTGGCCCTGTAGTTCCGGGACCAGAGTAGGGCTACGGTATCCCCTGCCTGTCGTAAGAGGCGACTAATAGGGGGCTTCCGGGGTAGCGGGTGGCAAGAGTGGAAGCTCGAACCGCCCTGCCAGCGATCCCGAGGACGACGACGGTATGCGACCACACATATGCACCAGACGGTTACGCTCACGTTACGTTACGCTCACCTGGGCGGAGCCCAACGCTCGTCGTTGCGTAGAGGATTCGGGGATCTCCAAGGAATATAACCGAAGATCTTTGAGTGTTTCTTCCCGTCGAGCTCCGCCCAGAAGTACCTAATGTCGCGAGGTGGTTAGTGATTAGGTACCAACTTACGATGGGTCCGTCACGTATATATGGAGTGTTTTCATAAAGTATTAAGGACCCAGACCCTATTAAGCTTGTTTACGTGTACAAATAACTAACAGTGCGCGTGCAATGAGGACAAACAAACAGAATTATAACAATGTAGATAATGTGGTACAATTACAATACAATGGGTGCATTTTAATTAAAAATTAATGTTTTCCTTTATTTTGATTATTTCAATTGTTTTCATACTACGAATTGAATTTAATGAAGTAATGTTGTATGTGAAGTTGAAGTTATAAGACGCGGTGGCTCGAATCTGGACCGCTTCGGCTGCCAGTTTTAATTTCAATATAAATGTTGAATTTTCCTTATCTACCTACTGTGATATTAAAATTTCGACAGCGCATCATCAATACGCTGATCGGGTAGGTACAGGGTAAATTCATAGGGTGAATTATGAATTTAAAATCCTATTCTGATCTGGTTAAGTGGTATGGTTATCATTAAATAAACCGTAATTTCCTAAAAAGCAAAATTTAAAGTTATATTCAGTGTTATATAACTTAAGGTATTTTGCTAGCCTATGTGATTATTTATTGCACAAAACCTTACATTCTAGGATGTTGCAATAGTTCTGTCCCATATGTTTTTTCCCATAAAATTCCTTTTTCGTAATCCGTAAAAATTACAGCGTAATAAACCACCATGTTCTGGATGTGTCAATCGGATTTGTGTTGTATTTAGTGGTTGTTAACCTAGATTTATATTTACTTAACCATAAAACAACTCCTCTTTCGATGCATTTCGTAGTTCTCAGTTATTTCTGAGGCGATTTTACAACCGCTGCTTAAAATATAGATTAGTTACGCGGAGAGGTTGGTATCATAAAATTTGGAAGATAATTTCTGTAATGATTATGATCCATTTAAATGTTCATTAAATTTTACAGTAATGAGAAGTGTGTGGAAACATTGCGAGTTTTCTTACTGTTATTTTCGTAATATATTATAGGTATAGTAGTAGATAGTAGCTTTTATTATTTGCATCTTGCATCCCAGTCTCTAAGTTGTAGATATGTTCCAAATAAAAGTGGTATGTAAACATAAAAATAGCTAAAAGGTTTCATACATACTGTATTTTACTTCTGAAATATTATCAACACGTTATGTAGTAGGCACTTATAGGTAATAACGTATTACTTTCGGTTCTCATAAATATTTGTTTTTAAATTAGGGAAAGATAAACGGATACTCCTGTTTACCTTCCCCTTGAAAGTAAACAATAGCGTAATTGAGATGTAAACAAAGTCATTAACAAATTAATCATTCATGAATTATTCTCATTAGTTCACAAGCGTGTGCCTATTGGAAACAGAAACACAATTGGTAACACTTAGATCAGATTTCAAGGTATAGTTAATAGTGAGATAATAATTGTTTTTCTTTCTTAAAAATTATTGAGGTAATTTACGATGATCAACAGTGTAATTAGAATCCCTGTTGGCAAAAGATAAATAAATTATCCTGTCGGTAGTATTTATATGCACAGTTGTACAGTGCAGTGTGTTATCGATATTGTAATAATTGATGTTGTTATAAATTGTGTGTCTAAGTTGGTCTGTGATACTCTTCTGCCATGATTTGTAAAGAACCAAGTGATTAAAAATATGAATAAACATACAGTGGGCATATGCCTATTAGGTTTTAGTCGTACACCTACCTACTGAGCTCGAACATTTTGAAAATTTTATATTTACCCATTTACTTTTTGCTTGAAATACAAACGAAGTTGATGTTTTAATTTCAGTATAAAACGATCAGCCGATTTCACGTTATTGGTAGAAATGTCATGATTAGGAGCTTTCTACAATAAAACTCCCCAAATACCACGGGATTAATAATATTATTTACTATTTTTCTAGTAAAAAAGGACAAAATAGGTGGTACAAATACTTAGTTTTTAAGCAGTAGGTAAACAAATCTCTGGGAGTAAAGTGATCTGTGAACGCGTCCCGGTAGTCAGTAGTCCATACAACCGGGTGCGTTCATACAGTGTAGTTGTGTTCCGGAGTTGGTGCCATGTGGACGCGCGTGGGCTTGCTCGTGCTGGCCGCCTGCGCGTGCGCGGTGACGCACGACCAGTTCTACCCGCACGGCGTCGGCCTAGACCAGCAGTTGCCGCGAGGCCCCGAACAGGCCTCCCCCGAGCTACCCCTAAACGTGCCCATTGTGTTCTACGGCGAAGTCTACGAGTCTATCTTTGTGAGTACTTTTCTTTCAATTAATTTTTATCTACACTCAATTGATAAAATAAGAGGGAACGTCTCCGTCTCTCCTGTTCGCTAATAATATAGCTTAATAAAAATTGGCAAACAGTGTTGGTAACGAAATATTGTTGACTTCACTCTTACATATCGGAATCCTGGTTTTGATTGCAATATTTCCTGTTAGATATTATTTTTTTACTTGCTACAAATGTACATGGTAGTCAAATGGTCTTCATTGGTATTATATTAGCCCTAGGACCTCAGCTCTTCAGTACCTCAGCGAACCGTAGCTATAAGTTAGTGTTATATGCTCTCAACTTTAAAGATTACCTATATGCGTTAATATCCCGTGGGATACTACCACATAATAACACTCGACGTATCCTTTCCACTGACGAAACAGTACCAACCTATCGTGTTCTATGAATAAATCGTGACAAATATACCTCCTTACATGTGACAAATATAAACCTCCTTTTAACTGCAGGTCCTTCTGAGATCAAGATAGGTCTTCAAGCTGCAGTGGTCCTAGGAGTCTCAAACTGCATGCCCATTATATCATGTAAAAAAATTGCAGAACAAAATAAATCTCATTTGAAATTCGCGAACCGCAATCTTTTGAATTATTCATCATAAGATATTAAACTTTGTTATACCTATTACTACTACTACGTATTATTACTAATACTATTATGTATGTATGTAGGTATGTATTGAAACTATCTCATATATTCTGTAAACAAACGCGCATATTTCCTCAGCTTGTATAGATCTCAATGTATCTACAAAGTTAAGCAACGTTGAATACATGGTATTTGGATAAATCATTTAAGCTTCCGTACTTCGGTAGACATGATAAGCTTTCGGTGCTTTCGGTCTCAGTTGTTATCATAGGGCAGTAGTTGTTAAACCATGACGGCTTTATGGGCGGTTTCAAAACAACAAACGAGATCCACTAATCCGTTTATCCATTCAGGGATCCAATATGGAATCCAAGAATCCAATTGGAGCAACAGGGTGCTACCACCACCACACCTATTTCTGCCTATCAATAGTAGTGTTAAGCGCTGCTGTGTTCTGTTTTGAAGGGTGTGGTAAGAGAGTCATACTTTTCCGATGCGTTGCAGCTTATTCGTCAGGGGTAGTGGCGCATTTATGGCCGACGTCTGGTTCGAATATATAATTCTATCTGGGGTTGATTACAAATGTTCATAGGCGGCAGTAGCCACTTACCATCAGGTGGACTGCAGGCTCCACTAATCCGTTTATCCATTCAGGGATCCAATACGGAATCCAAGAATCCCATTGGAGCAACAGGGTGCTACTACCACCACACCTATTTCTGCCTATCAATAGTAGTGTTAAGCGCTGCTGTGTTCTGTTTTGAAGGGTGTGGTAAGAGAGACATACTTTTCCGATGCGTTCCAGCTTATTCGTCAGGGATAGTGGCGCTTCTATGGCCGACCACTGGTTCGAATATATAATTCTATCTGGGGTTGATTACAAAAGTCCATAGGCGGCAGTAGCCACTTACCATCAGGTGGACTGCATGCTCGTCTGCTATCCCTATATTATAAAAAAAGCTTTCCTCCACTGGTGAGGAATGTTGCAGCCAAAGAAGATACTAAGTATAGGCGTAGAATGTAATGAATATGAATCGAATAGGAATATAAGTACCTATATTTTAAAACATTAACACGTTTCTAAGTATCTGTACATAATTAAAATGATGCAACAGCTTGTTTGTTTAGAATGTCGATGTTTCTTAAACACGAATATTATTAAGTTCTCAATAATATTTATATTTTTGTTTCCTCAATACTAGTTGTGAATAATTTCTAACAAACAATTTTTACCTTGCTACCAACATGTTTGTAGACTAAAAATTACTGGGGAACTGGTGGACAAAGATATAATAAAATATATTATACGATCAAATCAAACCAAAGAAAAGATTTTCTTCAATTTAGATAATTTAAACTTTTTCCTTTGAACGAAAAAAAAATGTTCATGCCAATTACCGATCAAGTATAACACTTGTAGAGAAGGAATCGAACCCAATAGTGGGATATAACATTCTAGCTAAAGGTAAAGTAAATATCGTGTCTTCAGCAACCCATTCCTGTCCCGCTGCTGGCCGTCTCTTCTCGGAGCAAGAGGGGTTTAATTCATTATCCACCGCCTGGACAATTTCTTTTTTTTTAAGAAATATCAATCACGATGTTTTCTTACATCATCTTTAATTAATCAAGTGATAGCTAATTTATAATAAACACATAGCGTTAAGTGTCTTTGAATATCGTGAATAATCTTTTTTATTTCAAACTTCTTCATGTTGTTCTTAAAATTGTGTGACGGCAGTCCTGTTCTTTTTGTTTTATGACCCAATTTACCATTCTGAGACTAGTGTCCAGAGGCAGCTGTGAACAATATTGGGCTCAGGATGATACTCAAGGCTACTGCAGATAATTTCGATGACATGTACCATTGTATACTGTGCTGAAACAATTGCAATTATTCGCAACAGCGATAAGAATCGGTTGCAGTCAACGGAAGCGCGTGGGTGGAGGATGGCAGCGGTCACTGACTGCTGTTTATAATCCATCTTAGCACCTAAAATGTTTTCTGTATACATTGGCGTACTTAGCATTTTTGGCTGGTTTCCGAAAAATTTGAAGAGTACCAGTGTTCACAATTGAGCTTCACTATTTAAATATGCCAATACTCTTACCCTTTTGGCTGTACTCTTTATGTCCCACTTCTGGGTACAAGAAGAGCCTTACAAATGGAGGAGTCTTTAATCTTTATACTACAACTTTACTTGTTGAAAATTCTTGTGATAGTAAAGGTGTGTGTGAGTGTATCATTATCTCTTTATTTGTGTCATTCGTATGGTATCCATGACATAAGGAATACTAATGTAAGTCTATTAGTTTAGCTTAAATCTAATTTCATTGAATTGTGCCTTTTTTTGCCTTAAATCATCATGTCTAAATGAGCGTCTTCTGTCTCCTCAAAGATTGTGATCAATTGACAAACTTATCCCACAAAATGTTCTATGAGCAGTCTATTTTATTACATTCTATAAAATAAAGTAATGACATTCAATAATTCTTAAGCGAATTTTAATAAGAAACATTACAAATTAGGAGACCTCGTTATCAGCAAGTTAGGCAAGAGTCGGGACCTTTACTTACATAAATGTGTAACACTTGATATATTATCACCTAGCGGGTCATGCCTGCCTAATCATTTTAGATAAGCTACTTAGTATGTAATATTACGTAAAGAATACTCTTCGTATATTTTACACGTACCTTAGTTAGGTACTATTCGTTAGGTACAAGATGTTGGAAGTAGTGATGATAAAATTGTTCCATAATTTCATCTGTCTATGAAATGCTAGTTACAGAAACATTGCTTCATATACGCCTAAAGTTATCAGCTTTCTTAAATACCTTTAAATTCTTTTGCTATTTACACACGAGTAGGCAAACAACTTAGTTCCTAAAAATATTCAGCGCATCTTGTCCATGGGCATCCATGTCCAGTGACCTCTTGGACTGAATGCTCGTTTGCTATTTCGATTTTATATAGACAAGATGAAATATCTTTTATATCACGGCGTGCGTAAATTGACGTTTTACGCACGCTTCGCGTGCGCAAAACCCCCATTTCCGACCCCGTAATATAAAATTTTATACAACACGCGGACGAAAAATGTTTTTCTGACTCGTGTGATTGCAGTCCTCGCCTGCGGCTCGGCCTGCAAACTCACACTTGTCAGAAAAAAATTTTTCGTCCTCGTATTGTAATGTACTATATTTAGCATCTGTAAAGGATGAATATTCAAACTGTTGGTGCTTATCCATGTCAAACTTCTGTGCAAAATTTCATGTTTTAAATCAAATAGCGATGCGTTGTTATCAGTTAGAAAATGTTTTATTAAATACTCACAGATGTTTAATTTAATTACATAAATTACGCAATAAGTAATTAAATTTCATATTAATATTTAAGTGGTGTGATAAATTATGTCGTATGCTTTTTAACTCAGCATTTACACATCGATAGCACTGTAAAAGTAAACAAATAAATGAGAATGGGTAAATACCAGGAATTCTATATGTTCATATGCATATATTAATTATGATATGTAAAACTTAGGTTTGCCTATATTAAATTCGCTTATTCCAAATTAATTACCTAATATCTATGCTTAAGAGTTCTATTAAATTTTAAAGGTATGTGAGTGAGAGTGCCTTATAAGCGCCTAATAAGGTGGTATGCGATTTTTACATTCTTTTATAAAATTAAAGGGAATTATTTCAAAGAACCGTCAAACATTTAACTTGATGTGGTTATAGTAACATTCAATAATAGATTGTAGACACGAAGCAGCATTTAACTAAGTTTCGATCATAGGGTCATTGATATCAGTTGCTATTTTAGAAACAGACTATTTCATGTTAATAATTGAATTAATTACGTTTATTAACGCAAGTATCTATTTTAACTATTTGATTATTGTTATCTATTGCTCACAGGTCAACAACCATGGCGTGCTGTCTTTTAGATCAGATATACCATCGTTTATGAACACAGAATTTCCACTACCATACCCTTCGATAGCAGCTTTCTATTCCAATATCGACACCACTCAGGGTGGTACAGTTTGGTACAGAGAAACCAGTGAATCTCACATAATAGCAAAAGCCGAAGAGAGCGTTCAGAACAACTTCCACGATTACTATGACTTCAAACCAACAAGTGTGTTTATAGCTACGTGGGTGGACGTAACATATACAGAAAGCCGTCAAGAGCGCAAGAACAGTTTCCAAATAGCTGTGATTAGCAACGGAACGGAGAGTTTTGTGGAGTTGTTGTACCCAGAACGCGAGATCCAGTGGATAAACAGAGAAACGCTGCCAAATGGCTTGCCAGAAGCAAAGGCACAAGCTGGATTCGTCGCTGAAGATGGCAGACTGTTTACTTTGCGAGGCTCGGGAAGCCATCAGATCCGTAATGTCGTTTCGTGAGTATCTCCTGTCACAAATAGCGTTACACAATCTGTAATACAATAAATGAGTATGTAAATAAAATTGTTGATGAGTAGTCCATGTATAACAAAAAAAAAAACACTACGTCATTTTAATCCCAAAACAAGCAGATACTCTTATTATATCGAGTATAAATCAAATTGAAAAATACAATTATAATAAAACAATTTATAGCAGTATACTTATTTTAAATATATTTTGTTAATTTCAGGTGGTCTAACATTCAAGAGCCTGGCAGATACGTATATCGTGTTGGTCGCATTCTTCCTGACGGCAACGTCGCCGTACCAGATCAATATAATGAAGTCGAAGTAGAAATTGCAGAGGAAAGCAAAACTTGTGCACAAAGTGGACCCAGTGTGTGCCATACGCATGCCAGATGCGTAGACTACCAAGCCGGTATCTGTTGTCAGTGTAACGATGGCTTTTACGGAAATGGAAAATCGTGCATCAAAGATGATGTGCCATTGAGAATCCATGGGAAATTGAATGGTGTTATAAATAATATAAATCTTAATGACGTAGATATACAAGCGTACGTAGTTGTCGCAGATGGAAAATCATACACGGCCTTGTCACAAGCTCCGCCAAATCTTGGTAACAGCTTGTTGCTTTTAAATGTACTAGGTGGAGTTGTCGGTTGGCTTTTCGCCCAACCATCTGGCACTGCTCGAAATGGTTATCAGTTAACAGGATCAGTTTTCAATCATACAGCTTCTGTAACCTTCCCTGGTACTGACGATAAAGTAGAAATTTCCCAAGAATATATGGGGCATGATGTGTTTGATCAAATTATTATAGAGACATACATTAACGGTACTGTTCCAGTGGTACCAATAGGCACTAAAGTCGAAATAGCCGAGTATGAAGAGCAGTATGCCATCGTTACGCCAGGATTAATACAAAGTGCATCGAGTCGTATGTTTACCATTAAAGGGAGCGGTCAGAAATACGAACAAATAGTGTCACAATCATTTTCATACAACCCATGCCGGTTCCTACCATCCTCAGAAGAAGACACCATACCTATGATGTTGAAAGTAACGAAAAATTATTTGGGCTATGAAGTAAGAGAAAACATAATAAGGTACGCAATGAGTAACAGAATTGCGAACGCAGGTCAAGAGAATCCGTGTGTTGAGGGTCGTAAAACTTGCGGACTCCATAGTACTTGTGTCGTTAGTGGCGAATCATTTGACTGCGTCTGTCAGCCAGGATTTACAAATGTGTATGTGGATGACGCCGTATCTTGTGTTGATATAGATGAATGTGTATCTGGAGCGAATAATTGTGACGTAAATGCTGACTGTTACAACCACGATGGCGGGTTCCAGTGCGTGTGCCGTCAAGGTTTCGAGGGAAACGGCATAAGTTGCAGGCGTGCATCTCAATGTAGAACAATGAATTGCGATCCAAATGCGAAATGTGTAGAGAATTACGGCGAGGCAGCTTATTGTGTATGTAATGCTGGCTTCAACGGGGATGGACAAAGGTGCACGCAAGTTCAAACACCTGAAAATAATTGCGACAACTGTTCCCCCAATGGTTATTGCGCGTTTTCGCCCTACGTGAACTTCTACAAATGTGAATGTAAACCGGGTTACTTGGGAGATGGTATTACTTGTGTTAGAGATCCCTCCTCCGAAGTCGTAGAAACTACACCGAGGCCGGAAGCTACTGTACTAACCACAACAAGTGCTCCGGTGACCGAAGCAGAGTATAACGAGACCTTTGTTCTTCCTGAGTGTGACTTTTATGGTTGTGTGTGTCCACCTGGGTATTCGAGCATCAAAGATGAAAGAAACAATGAACTATGTCGCCTTGACAGCTATTATGTTCCAAACCCTATTCCAGACGCTAATGATACAGCAAGTAAGTAATAATAATTAAAGAAGGAAAATTTTCACACTTATTATACTATTGAAATAACGTTCCAAATTAGTCTGTACCTATTGCAATTGCCTGCAAAAGTATTTTTGAGCTTGATAAAAGTAAATAAGAATGAGTAATAGTGTTTACATACAAATGCGCTTGACCAACCTACGTATGTCATTTAAGATTATTCTTAGAAATAATTTCCAATGAGACAGAAAAATGCAAGTTTATTAATATCGTGTCCTATTTTAAATTTAAATAAATCGTCCGCGTTATTTCAGACTTATAAACCTACAAGTGTATTTTCACATTTGATAAATGTAAATGGATATTATATTAACGAGTTTTAAATTTTTCAGTTACATGCTATGTCGACACTGATTGTCCGCCAAACGCTGTATGCTCCATAAATATTCCTGAGCCGTATAGTCCTTCAGCGGACCAAGAACTTGGCCATTGCGTCTGCCCTCAGGGTTATGAAGGCGATGGTTACGAATGTATAGAGAAAACTGGTCCTAACTGTTCGTGTGGGCCCAGCGCTCACTGTATCGACACGGCAGCCGGTGAGCTGATTTGCGTGTGCGACGCCGGCTACCACGGCGACGGGTACATCTGCAGACCAAACTTTAGTTGCACGAACAACTCTGACTGCGAATACAACGCTGAATGCCGGCCAGATGCGGTTAATGGAGAGTACGTCTGTCAGTGCATTGAAGGTTATATCAAGGATCAGAATGACGCTTGCATTCCTGACGGCCAGCTGTGCAATGGCGCTGTTTGCGCTGAGCACGCGTCGTGTCTCTACGATGAAACGGATGCCGTCAGTTACTGCCATTGCGACGAGGGGTACGAGGGTGAAGGGATATCTCAATGCACGCCTCAGGGGAGGACGTGTGACGTGTACAACGACTGCAACCCGAATGCGGTGTGCACACGCGGCGATAACTCGTTCCAATGTGTTTGCAGGGATGGGTTCGTTGGAGATGGATACACTTGTAATGAAGAGGTAAGATAAATAACAAAATATTTTGATGGGCTTTACTGTGCAAACGTTTTTTTTTACAATATAGGAGTAGCAGACGAGCATAAAGTTGGTACCTGATGGTAAGTGGCTACTATCGCCCATGGACATCTGTAATTAACCCCGGGAGGATTAGATATTTCTACCTGAGGTCGGGCACAGATGCGCCGCTACCCCTGAGGACTAAGCTGGAACGTCTCGGAAGTCTGTCTCCCTTACCACTTTCCTTCAAAACGGAACACAGCAGCGCCTAACACTGCTGTTATTAGGTAGAAATAGGTGTAGCGGTGGTGCCGCCGGAGTCGAACCACACAGGGTTCTACCGCCTTCCCGTGCTTCATATACAGCAATAATATTTTCTTGTTCGGTTGTTACATCAGCCTGTTGCTTTTATTACAGGTAAATTGCCGAACCAATCCCTACATGTGCGACATCCACGCGTCCTGCCTTAAAACGAACGATGGATACGAGTGTGATTGCAACTCTGGGTACAATGGGAATGGGAGCTACTGCGAGCTCAACCCGCGCTTGGCTGGCAACTTCCTGGTAGCGAGCGACGGCTCAACTATCTACAAAGTGCCTTTCAGAAACACGCCGAGAGACTTCGCCACACCACTCAATAGTGCCGTCTACCAGATTGCGGTCGGTGTGGACGTAGACTGCCTAACAGGGAGGATATACTGGGGAGATGTTGTCAGCAACACTATCAAGCGTGTCGCGTACGATGGGTCCGGATTTGAACAGTTCTTGCCCACTGGTAAGTACTCTTCATGGCACCATATCACACCTATCATCATCATCATGAACCCGTTATTGTCCAACTGCTGGGCACGGGTCTCCTCTCATAATGAGAAGGATTAAGCCATAGTCCACCGCGCTGGCCAAGTGCGTATTGGTGGACTTCACATACCTTTGAGATATTTTTTTTATAAATCTCTCAGGTATGTAGGTTTCCTCACGATGTTTTCCTTCACCGTTAAGCAAGTGATAATTAATTTCTAATACGCACATAACTTTGAAAAATGAGAGGTGCGTGCCTGGGATTTGAACCTCGGACTAACATGATCGACAGGCTGAGTTTCTTAACCACTAGGCTATCACTGCCACCAGTGTTTCTAAAGTGTTCCCAAGAGAAATGGTAAAGATTTTGAAAATAATATATTTCTTCAGGTGAATTTTATGATGATTATGATATTTCTAGATGTGAAATCCCCTGAGGGTCTGGCTATAGACTGGGCCGCAAGAAACATATTCTGGACAGACTCCAAGAAACTGACAATCGAAGTGGCCAACATGGACACCAAAGTGCGGAAAGTCTTGTTCTCCGGGGCTGGCATCGCGAATCCCAGGGGTATAGCAGTACACCCTGGATTAGGGTAAGTTATAATATTTAAAAAAATCTAAATTTTCTCGTTACGTTGGCCGTTATTTTGACTCAATGAAAGTTAAATTTATTTTTTCTGATATAGATATTATGTTTAATGAAACCAATGATTTTAAGGATGCAAATGTTTTCATCTAAACTATACATATGTTTACTGTAATAAAAAACGATCCAATCGTTTGTTTTTGTATATCATATTGTCAATAATGCTTTATAGCATAATATTTTTTAGATTTAAATTTATTACATACCGTGACTTGTGAGGCATATTTCACTATGAATTAGGTAATCAAATAATATTAATAAGTTTATGACCATACTAATTTGCATGGTGACGATTAATACACTGTGCACGTAATTTCATCTACAGAAAGATCTTCTGGTCCGACTGGAACCGAGCGGACCCGAAGATCGAATGGGCGAACATGGACGGCTCGCAGCGTGGCGTATTCCTCGACAAGTTGAACGTGAAGCTGCCCAACTCGCTCGCCATCGACTGGACGCGCGATCGACTTTGTTATTCGGATGCTGGGCTCTTCAGCATACGCTGTGTGACCATCGACACGCGGCAGAGCGAAACTGTGGCTTCTAATTGCTCGTATCCATTCGGCTTGGCGATCAGCGGTGATAAATTCTATTGGACCGACTGGAGGACGTAAGTTTTACTTTTGATTTATAAGGTAGACTGAATCCCTTTTTTAAATAAAGTAGTTAGTAGTAGTTGTAATCTGATGGTAAGTCACTGCTGGAATAGCTCTTGAACTCTTGGGATATCCTCTAAACTTCGCGAAAATTGGTGCGATGGAAGATGGGTGATCGCACCTATTTTACCTGATGACTATCAGGTAAAATAGGTTCTCGTAAAATTTACCACGATGTTAAGAGCCCATGTTCCTTCCAAGTTGCAGCCCTTTCTAAGTTTCTTTCAATACAATTTCTAAATTACTACATTTTTGACAGCTTTTTTATTTGAGATGATATTCCACAAACATATAAATTACCATGTCTTTAACCTATAATCAACAAAAATTTAAAATCAACAGGCAAAAAATCGAGTACATCGACACCGTAAATCAAGTGAGAGGATTAGTGCCGATTTCGACTACATCCCGTCTGTTTGGGCTGGCGGTGGCGCCGGACCAGTGCCCGGGTGCCACTAACGTGTGCCAGAACAGGAACGGCAACTGCGACGTCAACCAGCTCTGCTTGCCAGTCGGCTATGGCACCAGGACATGTGTCGATGACGACGCACCGATGGATAACTATATAAGATAAATAATCCAATCGTTTTTTTAAGATCGTGTGAACGTACTTAAGGTTTTCGGTGCAAAATTTGAATTGTTATTTCGAGTCTATAGTAAGCAAATTTCAAGAAACGAGTCGATTGATTCAATTATAATTTATTTGATACATAAGTTACTGAACATGAATATAAAAAAGCCGCATTTACCTAATTATTAAATACACTATGTATAGTGCTAAAAGGTTACTTATTATATAAAAAATATTAGAGGTAGAAAACTTCATGACATCGTAGCTTTACTACACCTATGTAAATCAAGTTGTGTCAGTAACCTCACTATTATGAGACATGTTTATTGTTTTGGTATGGTTATATTTAAATTACTTTTCCGAGTTCATTTAAATATACCATAAACCGTAGGTCAAAGACCATGTCATGAATATTCTATGTTCTTTGGATGCCATATTTTAATTACCACTGTTAAGTATAATGCAAGTGTACCAAAGTTCTTTAAAGTCAAGTAGTTTTAGTTTATAAACACATCACAAATGAAATACTCATTATTATTCTATAAGATCTTTATTTCAATAAATGTTACAGTTAATAATAATACAAAGCAATAATTATTTATTTCTCCTTCGTATTTTGTTAGACTCTCTTAGTTTTATATAATTTGACAAAATAATTTATCCTGTTTAATAGTTATAATTGCAAATTCTACAGAATATGTATTTTAATGTAAATAATATATTATACCTAATAAATATTTGAATGTTTTTTACAACCTCACATATGATCTGATGAAAGAAATGAATCAATTGGAATTAATGCAACTGCACACAATATTATTGGCAAATAATAAAATTATCTAGCTTTCACTCGCGGTCAGAGGTGATGTCAATAGTTGTTTTTTTCTATCCTTTGGGAACAGTTCTTTTTTCCAGATAAGATAATCCTATATCCTATGTCTTTTTCTGAAACCCTGACAACTTGCGTACAAAATTTCGTGACAATCGCATTTGTAATATTTATAAGGATAATAGTTTGTCTGTGAACTTATAATATTGACTGTGTAATATTTGTGTATTACTCACAATATTATTGTGTGCAGCAGCGGTGTCAATTTTTCACAATTTGACATAATAATGAAATATAAAATAATACTATAAACAGTTCTAGGTTTGCCTATCTCATTCAAAGATACAACAAACCAATAATAAATAATAGAAGGCTTTTTATGAAAATAAATATCAATAACCACTTAAAATTAAACTAAATATTTTTTTGTTAATGAACAAAACTGACAGTAATAATTTTGTAAAAAGTTTTTTTAATTTATATATCTTTTAGTTTTTGGATAAAATGTAGCATAGAATATGTCATGTTTTTAACCTGAGTAAATAGGAATTAAATGAAGTAAAGTTGTTATACATTTTTAGAATTGGATTGTTTAGTGTTACACTTGCAATATTACAAAAAAATATGGATACATGTAGTTTTTTTAATTAATGTCAGTTTTGTTCATAAATAAAAAAGGCAGCATTCAGTGCTTACACTCCAACTTACAGTATCAGATTGAGCTATTGGCACATATAATTTTTTGCCCTCAAATGTAAAGTTAGTTTTAAACTAAAACTCAGGTTATTATAAATTGATTGGTTGTAACCAGAGTGCAGGCACTGAACGGAACCCACATATAGATTGGATGTATCTAATCTCTAATGATTTATAAACAAAATGTTTCCTAGCTATCCTTAAACCAAAACTGAAAATAATAATGCCAAGAAAATGGAATCAGTAATGACTGGTATGAGATGAAACTTTTGAATGTACCTAGTCTTTATAATCTATGGTCAGTAAATCATGCAATGTTTTTCGCAAATTTCGGATCGCTCATTCCGCCCCACCCCTTAAGCCACTAGAGCACATTGCACATGCCTGTGGGCGGCAACGACCACCCAATTGCTACTTGCAAATACATATATTATATAAAGATGAAAATATTCCTTTACGAGTATTTTAAAATTACTGTCAGTGTAAAAGTCTATTATACTTTTATTAATTTGAGTTCAGTTTTCTCAGTTTGTGACATTTACCGTGTGAAATAAATTTTGTCATAATTAATACCTATATGAAAACAGAAGTTACTTATTTTTCATTTATGTGTCAAACATTTTAGCAGGATGTAAATATTTCAATAAGTCCTAATTTTTAACTTAAAATTTTGCTATAAAATTAAATAAATTTGAAGTAGACTTTTTTAAATTGTCAGATTTAAAAATTTACATACAAGCATAATTTTCACGGTGAAATGCAATTAATATCCAATTAATTACGGCATAGGGTAGCAAATGTTACCGTTGTAAATTAGCCCCACACGTCCTCAGTGCGTCCGAATTTGAACACTAAAGAGCCGGCGAATATGAAAGCGTTTTGCATGAACAGGCTCACACCAGGCCATGTGTGCTTGTTGCTGCCTGGAAAATAAAAAATATAGGTTTTATAATCTGTATCTTTCTTATTTCGGATTATAAATTCATTAGGCTCAAAAAGAAAATACGACATTTTTTTATAAAATAATATTAATAATAAATAAATAATATTAAGAAAAGGATTTTTTAATGATTTTCGCTTTTTTAAAACAATTATCGTGTTTTCCATACAATGCTAAATTCATCAAAATTATTTACAAAAAAATCTTCAAAACTCATTATTTAACCAAGATGCCATGTCAATTATTTAATTCATTAATTCCGTGTAATGATTGTAAAGTTAGTTACAGTTTTCATTAAATTCATGTTATACCAATATAGCTTTATGAAAAATTTCAGAAAAAACTATGTTGTGGTTTATTCTATAAAATTATATATATATATATATATATAATTTTATAGAATATATATATATATATTATTTCCATTTTGCAATAGTAGTGTTAAGTAGTTATGGTTGTAGATGTTCATGTGCAGTGACCACTAAGTAATTACAGATTGACTTATTTTTGTATTGATTGATTGATTATCAGATATTAGATAGACTTCCTACTACTTTAACATAAATAAAAAGATACCAGATCAAATAATCAAAAACAGATATACATAGATCATACCAGCAGTGACATAGTTGGCGAAGAGTATCCAGCATGCAGCGATGAGAGATGCGAAGCCCACAACGAAGCCTAGGAAGAGCCACAGCCTCGCGCCTCGTGGGCCCATGCACCCGCCCGTGTATGTCTCACCACGGACCTGGAGATGACAATTGGATCATTAATGTCTATTATTAATATTCAATCTATCCGAGTTTCGCTTATCAAAGATTGATATTTGACAATTTCCAATATGGTGAAATTGCTGAATTTCGATTCTGATAGTCACACATTGGATAGATGGATTAATAATAATGGGGGTAAGCTATTAGTGTCAAGTAACATACTGCTCAAATTTTAGAACTCTTCATGCTTAGATTTTGTTGTTAACATGGTCACACCAATACTTGTTTCATAATAGTGCTGTAAGTGTTCTGGTTTGATTTCTAAGGTCAATTGTCAAGTGAGTGGTGCACCATCCTATGTCCTAGATTATTAGTTCATAACATTAGCTTTTGTGTAACATGAGCTCTATGATTCAGAATTGTTTTCATAATTAGCAACTATTATATAAACCTGTAACTAACCTTGAATAAGATTGAAGTCTTATCACAGACCAGCTAATAAATTAATTCGCAAAGGTAATTATATATAATGCGTCAGAGCTCAGACACTCATTAGTTTGTATGACTATGAGTGTTAAAAAGTTATTTTTAAAAGATACTTGCAATTGCTACACTAACTCAAAAGGTTGTTCATTATCATGAATTCTATTACCTGTGCATTTGAAACAGAGTTGACCATGACAAGTGACAATGTTGCCATCACACCACAAACATGGGCCGCATCTGGCAGGTCTCTCGGGTAGACGGAGGCTGCATCAATGATGAACCACCACCCAGTGAAGAACTGGAATCAGATTTACATCATTATCAATTCAAGTATATAAATTTAGTGGTGGAATACTTAAGCTATAGTTATATTATAAAGATATATGGAACGCCTTGCCCGAAAACATCAGGAAAGCATCCTCCAAAAGCACATTCAAGAGACGGGAGCATTATTTACGACTGTCATCATTTGAATATGAGTTTATCAATATTTCTTGTCCTCTTTGTTATTATAGTCTATTTATTATATTGTATTATATATATTATATATTTATATGTATATATTATATGGATATGTATGTTTGTATGTATTAATTTGTTTCATTTGTATCGTATGCAGGTTACTGTTTTCTTTATATTAGCCTACCACATATTATCGCCATCACCCAGGGTTGACTGGCAGAGAATGCCATTAGGCATTAAGTTTACCCTTGTAACACTTACTTTAAGGTGTTTCAAAAATTAAATAAATAAATAAATAAAATATAAACAAAATGTGTTAATTGTGATTCAAACATCTCAAACAAGGAAATTAACACATTTTATCCTGCACTAGGATTGTAGATTTTTAAAAATTAGTTTTTGACTCATAATGTAACATTTAAACAAAGAAATGAACACATTTTATTCTGTACCAGGGTTGTGCATATGTTTAATATAATAGTTTTAGACTTTATCAAAATTGGCTCCATGACCATTTGAATACTTTTTGCTATTTCGATAGTTCTGGATTTAGCCATCCAGATACACTTGACAAACTCCACAAATTAAAAGGACAATAAAATTTGCTACAATTTTACTGTATTGATAAGATTGGGAATCCTATTCCAGGACTATGATTAAAGATTTTTTTGTTATAATTGCATTATAATTATTATACATTTACAACCAAAAGAAGCAGTTTATAAATTTGTAATCTTGGATTGGCCTATAGATGATAAACAATAGAAACACCCAAGAATTTATTGTAATAATCAACAAAACAAAAAAATAATATTACAGATTTCTAAAAAATTCCTACTCGCGTCATTAGGAACTGACACCATTTTAACTATTAGTTTATTAAGTATCAAATTGTATAGCATAAAAAAATCATTTCATACAACAAAGAATATCTGATAACATCAAAATTTCTATATCAGAAATATTGGATTACCCTAAAAAGCGAAATGCGACAGTGAATCACTCATCCATATTACTTACAAGGAGTCCAGCGCAGATAGACGACAAAATATTCCTTTTCTCTCCACTCTCGAACCACACACAGCTTGGCAGCGTAATATTCTCGAAACAACTCATTTCGAAAATGGTTTTCACTTATTTGAGATTACAAAATGGAAAATTTATTATGAATAGCTACAGCTGCAGTGCAACGAAATTGTAAATAAATTTGACAGTAATGCAAGTTGACGTTGACAGCTCAACAATATGGCGTCTTTGCCGTTTCGGCCTTGGATTCTTTCTTTTTGGCTATGCATGTAATGACAAATGCCTGCCTTTATAAGCCACTCTCATATTTATTTAATTGAAATTATTATTAAGTCCTTATATCCCAGGTCTCCTACATTCCTCCTCGCAACTACGGATACTGTTATTATGATACGCAAATATAATGTTATTACGTTACTCTGAACGTGAAGAACAAATTAGTTACTGAAACAGAAATAAAAAAAGGCGGAATGGCAAGGACGTGCAAGTTATCAGACGATAAACTTGTTCCTTCAAAATCAACTTCAATAGTGAGCTTTAAATTAAATTTCATCACTTCATGCATACATGTAAAACCTATAAAACCTACCTATAAATATCATTGACTCATGTAAGTATCACTTTATACTTCAACTCCATGAATACCTACTAAATTTTATTATGTTAATTTAATTATTAATGTTAAAACCCTCACTTCATTCTTCGTTATATCCATTACCTGGTTTTATTCTTATTCGTAATGACCGAATAGGTAAAGGCGGTGGTGGCGTAGCTATTTATTTGCGAACTTCAATTGCGTATAAAATTGTATTAGCTTCCCCATCGAGTTATTCCGCTTCCGCCGAATACCTATTCTTAGAACTCGATGTAAAGGGCACCAGGGTGTTGCTTGGGGTAGTGTACTGTCCTCCTTCCATTGACTACTTCTCCTGTCTGGAAAGTGTTTTCGATTCTATTGGGTCTGCGTACGCTCATTATATTATAATGGGTGACTTTAATACTGATTTACTAAAGGATTCGACCCGTAAGCAGAAATTGAAAGCCATAGTGGATTCAGTCAATCTTTCAATAGTTCCGTTGTCAGCTACTCACCACAATGTCGACACTGATCCTACCTGGATTGACCTTATTTTAACCGCGTCTCCTGATCGGGTTTTGAGGCACGGCCAGCTCTCTGCTCCCGGTTTCTCTCGCCATGACCTCATTTACGTCTCCTATAACTGTAGACCTCCAAGATATGAACCTGCAATTGTTAATTTGAGAAATTTCAGAAGGATGGACACTGGGAAGCTGCTGAGTGATGCTTCTGGTATAGACCTCCAATCGGTGACTGAGGCGTCAACAATTAATGATAAAATCTCTTACTTCAACACTTCTGTCATTAATTTGTATGATGTCCATGCTCCTATTCACAGCGTGAGGTTGAAGCGTGCTCCGGCTCCCTGGATGTCCAAGGGGATTCAAATGGCGATGAGAAGGCGGGATCGGGCCTTCCGTGTATTCAAGAGGGACCGCACCGATTCCAATTGGTCAACTTTTAAAGCAGCGAGAAATCGTTGCAATCAGATGGTACGAACAGCCAAACGCCGCTATTTTCACGATAACATCTTTAATTCTTCTCCCGCTGAAGTGTGGAAATTTCTTCGCTCTCTTGGATTTTGTAAACCACAAACCTATGATTGCGGTCCGTTTCTCACTCTTGATGCGATTAATGATTATTTTGTCACTACTACGACATTGGACCCTGCGATCAGACGTAAAACTCAGATTTCAATTGCAGCCATGCAATCACCCTGCTTTCCCAGTTTTCAGCTGTCTCCTGTGACCCAGAAAGAAGTGATGACAGCCATTACGTCAATTAAATCAAGGGCCATGGGGTGTGATGACATTAGTAGGACCATGATTTGTCAGATAGTAAAAAATCTTTTACCAACAATTACGCACATTATAAATTTTTCTTTACTATCGGGCCACTATCCTTCTATTTGGAAGAAAGCCTTTGTGCGACCTCTTCCTAAAGTCTCAACTCCTTCCCTACCAAATCACTATCGCCCAATCTCTATACTTCCATTCCTTTCTAAAGTTTTGGAAGTCTGTGTTCACAAGCAACTTTCCTCTTTTGTGTGTAACCATAACCTACTGAGCGTATATCAGTCTGGGTTCCGTCCTGGTCATAGCACCACTTCTGCATTGATCAAAATCACTGATGATCTAAGACGGGCCATGGATAACAGAATGGTCACAGTAATGGTGCTAATTGACTTTTCAAACGCTTTTAACACAGTCGACCACGATATTCTCCTTTCCATCCTTTCGCACTTAAATTTCGCCCCATGTACCCTTAAGTGGTTTGCATCATATCTTCGCGACCGTCAGCAGGCAGTTCGTCTAGAGCGTAAGAGCTCTAAGTGGGCTGACCTTACTGCTGGGGTTCCGCAAGGCGGTATACTTTCTCCTTTATTATTTTCGTTATACATTAACTCCATCACTTCACTTATTAACTGTTCGTATCATCTATATGCTGATGATTTACAATTATATGTGCAGACAAGTATCGGTGAAGTTGACAAAGCTATTCAGGCTATCAACAGTAACTTACAGGCTGTGAAGGATTGGTCTAGTCAGTATGGCGTTTCTGTTAATCCTTTGAAGTGTCAGGCCATTATAGTAGGTAGTTCGAGACTGCTGTCTAAAGTCGACTTTGCGAATTTACCCGCTATTACATATGACAATATCACTATTCCTCTGTGCAATGCCGTGAAAAACCTTGGGCTTGTCATTGATAGTAGTTTGAGCTGGCGAATGCAAGTCACCGAGCTGAGCCGAAAAGTAAATGCCACGCTACAATGCCTATATCGGCTTAAAAATTTTCTGCCGCACAGAACTAAAGTTGCGCTAATTCACAGTCTCGTTCTGCCTGTTATTGATTACGCGGATGTGTGTTATCCAGACCTGACGGATGAATTTCTTGATAAGCTAGAGCGCCTTCTTAATAATTGTATCCGATTTATTTTCAACCTACGTAAGTATGATCATATCTCTAAATATAGACGTCAGCTTAAATGGCTAACTATTCGTCAAAGGCGTAACTCTAGAATTCTCCTGGTTCTGTATTCTATTTTACATGATCCAGCTTCTCCTCCGTATCTAAAGGAAAATTTTCAGTTTCACTGTTCGTTTCACGGCAGTGGACTACGTTCGTCCAGAATTCTTAAAGTCAATATTCCACCGCATAATAGTGGTTTTTTCCAGTATTCCTTCACAGTACAGGCGATACTACTTTGGAACGCCCTGCCCGAAAACATTAGGAAAGCCACTTGTAGGAATACCTTCAAGAGAATGGTTCGGGAGCATTACTTACGTATGTCCTCCAATACTTGAGTCTTTAAACTCTCCTTAATTCACTGTGTTGTATATATTTATTTGTATATATTGTATTTTTATTATATATTTATATATTATTTATATTTATTTATAATTATTATATGTAGATATTGTATGTTTTTCCATAGTTGTATTTATTGATATTTTATTACTGCTTATGTTTATGCCTACCACATGCTATCGCCATCACCCAGGGTCGACTGGCAGAGAATGCCATTAGGCATTAAGTTTACCCTTTGTAACCCTTAGTTTAAGGTGTACAAAAATAAATAAATAAAAATAAATAAATAAATAAATACTATTTCGAAAAATTATAAAGTACTTCTAATACTTAAATGATATATTTTTACTATTATTATTAATTTATATCATTGAATGAAAAATAATAAAATATTCGCTTATATTTATTTTACACTAGATCAATATCATGCTTATGACATGAGCAAAGAAAAAGAGATAAATATAACTTTATATTTTTGAACCCTCGCAATTAAGTTGAAATAACTATCACGAGGTGCCAAAATTCAAAGCAAGGAACAAAGCGAGGGAGCCGAATATTGAAGAATGGCCACCTCCGAACGCTTCTAAAACAAAAACTGCCTGACTCATTACTCGCCACGACTTCCCTCCAAAAGCAATTTATCGCACAACTTTTTACGGTCATTTGTTTTAAACGTAGCTTACTCATTCCACAGGGATTACAGAAATTAAAAATGTAGGTTTAAATACTTACTCAAAATGTTTTGTCTATTAATTTTGTTTTTTATTTGCATAATAAAGAAAGTGGCGAGGATTATAAGGATTCGGCCCATCAGGAAGGTATCCTATTACCTACTACGTTACGAATTTAAACCATGTAGGTAAGTACAATTTTATTGTACACCAGAGTCCACCCAAAATAGAATCATGAAGGATCAATGAAGGATATTTTTTCGAAGTAATTTTGGTAGTATGTATTAATAGTTACTCAACACTTGTTTATGCGATGAATGGTAACATCGTTATTTAACCTACATATCCAAGCTCTACACAACGTTCTAGTAGTTTTATGAATTCTAACATGCTTATTTGCTTGAGCTTATATGCCCAGTTTGCAAACTGGAACACTAAGGACTTGATAGAATTTAAAGGTTAAATCTCTGAGTAAATGCAATCTGTATTCAAAATGAGAATAATTGAATCGGTAGTTTTAGGGAGCAACTCCGTCGCCGGGATACTTCCGGTCTACGCTCAATGATTCCCCGTTTCCTGTTATGGCGACTGACTACATTTCATATTGCATGCCCCGGCGGTATCAATAGAAAACATATTTTATTGAAAATATATTACTTTTCCTGCCTTTTACGCTATTATTGCGGACATTAAATTTATTTTCGACGTGGATAAATATTATTTGTTGTTCCAGTCGAATTCATATAGAATTAAAAAATATAGTTTTCATTGTCCATTTTAAAGTGACTAATATTCAGTTGTATGTGTTGAAAATGCTAGATATAGAAACATACAATAGAGGTCCTTCAATAGCTAGACTCATAGGTAATAAAGTGAAGTTACAATAGTAAATAAATGAGATTCTTCACTAATTAAGGAATAAAATACATATTGTTTCTGCAAAATTTGTTGACATTCACCTGTGCAAGTTGAAAAACAACAAAATAGGTGTAAAGAATTGGTAGCACATACATATAATTATTATGAACTAAAAATCATTATTAGCCTGACAAAGACGTAATTTTACTTGCACATTAAAAAACCAACTTCATCAAATTCGCCTTTCCTCGTGCTGTCAGCAACACTTACCAAATAGTGGTTTTATTTATATTTACGCACTTTATATTTCAGTTAATTATAACACCGTAATCTCTAATCAACGCACCACATTCCGGCCACAACATTACGCGAGCCGTAAAACACAAATAGCAAAGGGCTGGGCACAACACTCTTCGACGCGTTTCATAGCCGTGCTGAATAAACCCTTTGGCCTATATCATATACGAAAGCGGTTAAGCTAGTAATAAGTAGCCTTATGATATCGATATAGCCCTGTTTATTTATGTGGCAAACAGTTTAACAAAAACGATTGAATTGAGTTTGTACTTAAAACTCCTTAATGTTTTTAGGTTCCGAAGAGGAGGTAGCAGGTTATTCCAAGTTAGTGGTAGTAGAGTCCTTTTTACGATGTCACTCTTTCTACTCGATAGTCATGACTTCGCTAAGAAGTACTAGGAACTAAGAAGTATCAGCAAGTAAGTATATGAAATTGCTATCGCTTATAACTTACAGAATGTGTTCAGCGGTCGCTCGTAAACAGTTTACGATGCGCCGCCGGCGTGGAGATTAAAATCATGCATTTATTTTATAATGTCATTATACACAAATTGCCCAAAGCTTTGTTCAGCCCGCTTATTGCTCTAGTTATTAGTAGGCAATTTTGTATTTCACCAATAAAACACTATACGTCGTTTAACAACTCGAAAATTGTTTATGTTTTTTTTTATAGGAAACGCTAAGACACGCGTTTCATATAAAGTTCTCGTGTTGTTTATTCCACACGAAAGAAACTTTCTTATAGGCCGATAATAACCTAAAATGTTCTAATAAAATACAAAATTTTTGCACAGACTATTCAATACAAAAAGGTACATTCGGATTATGAACATTTGGATACAACATTTGAACATTGGATTTGGGTATATTTGGATTATGGTCATTATTTGTTAATGTTTGTACGTTATGAGATTTGTGGAATTTTACTGCCCTCAAAAAGTGGAGGCCTCCTGGGCAGCCTGTACCTACGCCTCCAATAAGGATTGGCCGTATATTCTACACTCGTACCTTGTACCAAGGCGCAATGGAGAGGCGTAGCTTATTCTCAGTTGTCGCGAGAGAGTCGTACCCAGGAGGGGGAATTCAAGATTTTGGTTTTTGGTTGAATTTTTGGTTAATGATAAATATGCGGACTAGGGAGATACTGATAAATAGCGAGAGAAAAGGCGGACTTTACGCACTATTTTTCTTAAAATACCGGTGGGAGTGGACGCAGCCACGCACAAATGCACACAAACGTTAAATATACTTTCATGCGATTTGTTTAAAATGAGTAAATACTCATTTTTGTTATCAACACAGTTTTCTCAAAAATTCACACCCAACAAAGACTTGTCCTACAGAAAGGACCTCATAAAGTTTACGACGTGAGCCATCAAAGCGTTACCTCGCTTAGATTGACACCACATCAAATTTCGCTCAGATTTTTCATGATCACTTTAATGTGGAGCATAATAAAAACCCTGTGATATTTGTAGGACAGTTGTTGTCACATCATAGTTTTTTGTAACTGGATTTGCAATGGTGATTCAAATATGAGTTCATAAACAGAAGAACAAAGCAATATTTAACGAATTACGATGTACTTTATTAATAATACTTTCTGTGTAGTTATTTATAGTACGAAAAAATCAATAGTAAAATTGCCTTTATATAGTTGGACCCTTTTAATGAGGTAGGTACTCCTACTAAAATAAGCGGTCAAGTTCGTGGTGATTTTGTGCTGACTAGGTATTCAGAGGGCTGAAAATTAAAATTGTTATTAGATTTATGAATGACGCCTTATATCATAGATGACAGCGGAAAGGGAATATTATATATAGGGTGTCATTGTCCCTGTAGTTCCGCGACTAGAATAGGGCTACGGTATACCCTGCCTGTCCCGTAAGCGACCCGGGGAAGTGTGGTCGCATATTAGTCGTGAACGGGAAGAGCGAAAACTACTACCTAACTACCTACCCAGGGCAGAGAGAGTATAGGGAGTCATAGGTTTTCTTCAAAACTGTCCCTTTTGTTTGTTTCGTCACCATTTGTCCTAACAATATGACTTCATCCAAAAATTTAATTGGAAAAAATCGGGAGCGTCTTTAATCATTGCTTTGATAGTGCCTCGTAAACTATTTTACGAGTCCATTCCAGTACGTCAGCCGGCGCAAGCATCATTATGACTGTTTTACTATCGACAACTTGAGGATGGTTATGAGGCGGCGTGCTAACTACAGATTGAGCGTGCATGTTACGTGAGTAAGCGACTCTTTAACTTCTCTGACCAGGAAATGCTATTATGTTTCTTCTCTTCACAATAGTGCTAATTGCTGTAACTTTTAGCTAATAAGGTTCATATATATCAGAATCTACATTGAACATGTCAGATTATAGCAGATAAAATTATATTTTTCGTACAATATTTTGGCAGATACGGTCCTCATGGCTATCTTACGGCAAAATAATAAAAATCTAGGAGTATATAGTCATATACTATAGATAGATATACATATATATATATATATATATATATATATATATATATATAGCCATATACTATAGTTAGATATAGAAATCTGCCAAATCAGTCGATTTGGCAGATTTCTTAACGCTGATGGATCTCCTGAGAGTAGATTTTAAAATTAATATCTGTATTGGGTTCTAAAACTATTTTCTATCGTCTACGCCATATTATTCTACAGAAAGTACAGAAAGTGTGTATCTTGTTGATTATCTCCATAGATAAGTATAGATGCCTCAACGCCTTGTAATTGAAGGAAGCCATCAAATGGCTCAAATGAATGTGTTAGCCATTTAATGGCTGTCATAGTGTAATTTTCGCGGAACAATGCCGACATGTGCAGATAAGTGCTCTAAAAACTATTTTTTTTAATATTTTTCAAACACGAAAATAGATGGCAGTGACAATTTCAAGTGTCAAAACAGTACATTTTCTTGTTAGGAGTGAGTAATCTTTACTAATCTATGATTATCTCGAAAACATTTAGAAATTCTGGTAAAAACATAAATCGCGTGTCATCATAATTAAAAAATGTAGCGCTAGCTTAGAGCGCGCGAAAAACAATAAACGGTACAGAGAGGCGGTGTTGACAAAATTACTTTTTTGGAAGGGTTCAATCGACCCTCCGTTTAACGAACAAAGACACACAAAACTCTTTCATGTACTGTACTGTACTGCTGTATAATGCAATGTGTTTGGAGTTTGACCGAGTTTCCTTGTTTGTTTAGGTCTGAACATCACAATTTCATCAGGGACTCACATAGCACATACACTCATATACATCTATGATGTTCTCGTATTGTAGGGCGAAAAGACAAAGATTATACGGGATTTGTCAGTTATTTTTTGAATTTATACTACATAAATAGTAATCTCCGATTGTCGTTGTAAAGATCATGTGGCTCCTAAGTCATCGCTTCCGATCGATCGATGCTTGGTCAGGCATATATAATGGCGAATTTACATTTCTTCTAGGTATGCGTGCTTATTTTACTTCATATGGGTACATGGCACCTACGTGACAATGTGACGTCACACAGAAAGCAAGTATGTGGGAATCTACTCGGATAGCACATTGTACACGTATATTATGTGCAATATGTTTAATATCATAACGAAGTTATAAGAGCGAAATACACAAACATGCATACATATGTAGAGGTACAAAGTACATACATCAACATCCAGACACAAAACTATTTATTATTTAGATGTCTGTCTGTCCGGAGATAAACTCAAAGCCCTCTGCCTAAGTCCATATAGTCGTGTACACGAGTACAGATAGGCTATACAGTAAATTAAGTTGGAATACGTCATCTATCCCTGCTTTAGATATTTAAATAATGTATAGTTTACGTAAAATTGCTAGTCCGCTCTGAATATAGAAATTAAATTGTATGATATTTGTACAGCAAATTGTATGACTACACCTGCTCGCAACAAATTCAGAGCGGACTAGCAGTTTGGCGTGGAGGATACAGTTACAATAAGTGGTATAACAATTACTAGGGTGTCAAAAGTAGTAAAGTACCTTCTGTGGAGTTAAAATTTAAGCACACCCGAGGACTTTTTATTTTTAAGAAATTGAAATAAAATAGTACAGCTTAGTGAATTAACAATGGAGTGACGACGTGAGGCATACCCGTATCTAGAGTTACAGCTGGAATATGAAATCCTGATTACAGAATTATTGTTTAAGACCGTCAGTGCAAATATTTCTAACGGTCCCCATTAAGTTGCAGAATCTCTAATTACAACACAGAAATAATCCTTGAGATCCAGTCTTAAACCCATCCATCCAAGATCACTAAGTCCTGTTTAATTGAAACGGCCGGTGCTATCGTTAGATTTTACTGACGGTCAGTTTACGTCCTCTCTGGACTACTTTAAGATTCACTTAATGATAAGTACCTTGAAGAAGGGATTAAGTATGTTTGTCATCTATATAAGCTAGTGCTATCTATGTATATTATATATGTTTATGTATTTATTAAAAACAAGCTTAAATCGAATTAGCTTTCATAGAGAATGGGTTTAAAAAAGCTTTGGTAGCGTTCATTATGTTATTTTAGGTTCTCCTGGGCTTAGTTATCTTTTTAGGTCTACCAGTTTAACCATTCAGTCAGTGTAAATGTTTTTTAAAGTAGATAAATGCGAACGCCGCAGTTGTAAGCACAGCAGTTATAATTTTTAAATTGACAAACAGATAAAACATTACTTTAAGGATTTTAAAACTTTAATTATGGAATTATTAATTAGGTTTTTGGGTAAATTTGAAACAAATTTATTCCTTATCTTAAGATGATTTCTAATTCTGTCTGGTTCTGTTTTTAGGCGTGACAGTGCTTAGATTGTTTTTTTTTTTTTTTTTTTTTTATAATATAAGAATAGCAGACGAGCATGCAGTCCACCTGATGGTAAGTGGCTACTGCCGCCCATGGACATCTGTAATCAACCCCAGATAGGATTAGATATTCCTACCTGAGGTCGGCCACAGATGCGCCGCTACCCCTGAGGACTAAGCTGGAACGCCTCGGAAAAGTCTGTCTCCCTTACCACATCCTTCAAACCGGAACACAGCAGCGCTTAACACTGCTGTTATTAGGTAGAAATAGGTGTGGCGGTGGTGCCGCCGGAGTCGAACCACAAAGGGTTCTACCACCTTTAAAAACCTTTTTGCTATTCAAATTTTTGTTATATCATAAGGTAAAGTTTGATATATGGTACCTTAGCCCTCCAAAGAGTACTTAGATGTAAAATAACGGAACTTCCAAATCAAATTAAAATCTAGGACTTATGCATACAAAAGTCGCTATCACGGCTCGCTCGTAATAACAGGACGATCTCATATCAAAATAGTTGGCTTACCTTTTCAATTTGCGTATGAAAGGTGGAGCTGAGACGATAGCCGCGGGCGGATGGAAATTAACCCGCGAGTTGCAGAACCTCAACAATATCTCGCTCGCACCACCAAATTTGAAACCGACAAGAAAGGGACAGAGTTAATAAAATTCCCGGAGAGGGAAAATGGAAGGATTCAAGAGTAATTGGAAATACCTTCGCATTGAGTGGCGCGACTGAGGTTTGGGCATAGAGCAGATGGTTTTGAGAACGGGTATGTGGAACATCGACCAATTACACAATCAACCTCTTATGGTATAAAACGCAGGGAAAAAATAGTAATTTTTCATCAGGATTTTTATTCCGTTATTATTTTATTGTCTTGTTGCTGCAGACTTCATCTAGCTTCGGTTAGGATAAATTAACACATAATTCGCAGTAATTAGGTTTCTTCATGATTTTGCTTTTACCAGTAGAGCAGATTTAAATTGGCATATTTCTACGAAGAATCTGAGATGAGTGTATAATCAATCACACTTCTCAGGCTGATTACTCTCCAAAACGATTGTTATTCAAGTCTACTAAGTCAACCAATCTGTAAGTAATTAACATTTTGGGTGACCAATGTTCTTTTGCAGAGACCCTGATTGTTATAACGAAGTACAGTCTAAATAATTATATCTTTCCATCTATAACTTAGTATAGGTAAAGATATTTTTAACCGACTTCCCAAAGCAAGAGAGGTTATCTATTCGACGCGTATATTTTTTTTATGTATGACCAGCGACCGATCGACATGATTCATACACACATGAGTCGGTTTTGTTATTTTTTTTTATACACCACAATTGTTTCGACGAGTACTCGAACACCTAGGCTCAACGCAGCTCAACAAGTACCTATATTCAACATCTGTTCATAGAAAAATGGCCATGGCCAGGTATATTTGGTCATGGTATTTCATCGTGAATGATGGATCAGCATAGTATGGTGGCAGTTGTACCACACCATCTGTACCACCATTGTGCCTCTGTCCATCGATCTCTAATCTATGACCATCATCTGAAATAGAGATCGTCGCGTGTATTTTACTAGCCGACTGCGGCCTTTTGTATGAATTTAATCAGATTCTGTTTCGGTCGTTTTGCGCGGTTAATTGGAATTTATATTGGTCTGAAAGCGTTCCGACCACTTACGGAATTGCTAAGTATAATGCAGATAGTATTTGTACCAAAATACGCTATTGGGTGTATTGTAGATACTCTTTATGAAACAGCTGTGAGCTGAAAGTACGCGGTGCTACGTTGTATTGTCATGGATTTTAAGTTGGAAACTTCTTCCTAGTTTTATTGCGGAGGTATCATCTCATCTATTTTTGGGTTAAAATGTTGTTGTTATTACATCTGCTGAAGTACGTGGTGCAACGTTGGTTAGTGGTAATGAAGTGCTGTAGTTTAATTGTAAAACTATTCCTAGTTCTATTGGAGATATAACCATCTCATCTATTTTTGGGTTATAATATTGATGTTGTTAGATCTGCTTGGGTGTGAGTTGAAGAGTGCTGTTGGGCATTCGATATGCCCAACAGCACAGAAAGACATTTTACAGTAAAGCATCTTATTTGGGGTTGCTCACAGATTCTACTTAACAAAAAATGGGCTGCATTCTCATTTGCTGTTTCATTTGGCTATTATTGAATAAAAAAAATATAGAATGTAGAAGTCCTTAGTAGTCGAAATTTAACGAAATCCTTACTTAAATAGTAGCTACGGTGAATGAATGTGTGCCATTTTTCATAATTATGAAACACTCAAAAATGAAAAAAAATAGTATAAGTAAACTCGCATTTTATGTATTTACTACGTTACTAGTGATACAATAAAGAGAGTAATTTATAAGGAAACTTAGTAACGACTATGAAGAATGTTTCGAACGTGTAGCAACGGATCTTCAACATTAATTAATACAGAGTATAATCCCATCCCTCGTCCCTCTGGGGTCCTTACTGAAGACGGCCGTAATAATTATAAATAGACCTCAGGGGTTAACATTCATACCTTTTCTATTTGAAATTCGCAAAGGTTCCGGGTATGTTTCGATTAATTTGGCAAAAACATCCCCTGAAGTAGGTTTATCCGCTTTGTTTTGAAGGCAAACTAATTCTTTTTATGCCAGTGAAAAAAATCTGACGTTTACTTAGATTTCTGTGAGGAAGTGCAAATAATAGAGATCGTACGTAATACTTTTTATAAGAAAGACTTTTGACAGAATCTTTTTTCATGAAAATCATGATACTAGAAGTACTAAATCGTTGCGTATACCTAAGCCTTAAAGCTTAAAATGAGTCTTCACACACATTTCACAAATATGAACAGAAGAGATTAGCAAGCAGGATATCACGTAATAGAATTGTTAATCTCGAAATTAAAATACATCCAAATATAAAAAACTCTAGAAAATAAGAGTCAAAAATGAGTTTAATAAGAATAAGTCACAATAATAGAAAATAAGTAACCTAAATATTTCTCACAAAAAATATCATTCCCACATTTCAAATTACACAAAAAACACGATAGCCGAAACCGGACCGCGTCGGGAAATAAAATTTAATATCACACCGCCTTCAGAAATGAAGAAGTCGAGTATTATTTCAAGGCGGGCATTAGAGTCGGGAATATTGCCCGGGCAATTTACGAGCGCCCGCCTTATCTTCAATATTAAAGATTTCATTAAATCATGCGTCGCCGCAATAAAACAGTTTGATACTGCGTTTATGTCGCTGCCGACTCGGGTCACCGAGTTAATGACGTGTACGCTTTGGGTCGGTTTTGGGGTCTAAGTTGTGGGAGGAAGCGCTTGTGATAGCGGAGAATATTACCCGAGCTTATAAACGCCTATCCGTACATTGCATGTAATAAAATAGTAAATATAAATAACGATAGTGCTATCAATTTGAACCTAAAGAAAAGTTAAGAATGAAGACGAATCAGAAAATTTATATTATTTTTTAAAAGAAGAGAATCGGTTAAAATAGCGTGAAATTTGAACTAAATGTCTGAAAATGAGTTTTGGAGAAAAAAAAAAGGAATTAAACCATCGGGATTATGTGGTAGTGGTGAATAGCACGTACTGTGTGTACTGTCAGCTATTAAAATCTATAAATTTCAATGTCTTGTAGAGACCAACAAAACTTTACCCAGTGGATAGTATCAACTTTGAAAATAGAATAAGCTTGTGTAACTATTAGAAATAAAATACCATTTATGCTGAAATAGTGACGATTAACATCTTAAGAGAATCTGCCTGCCGGAGAGTTCTATATATTTCTTAACCAGAGTTCACAATATTAAAATGTTCCACTCAATAGGAATTTAAATGTACTTGAAAAAATTATTTTGAGTCGCAGACGAATCGCTTATACTTTGGACCGACTCATCAAAATATGCTACAACATGGTAATGCGTTGAATCCGCGATTTGAAATGTAAATTCCTGATATATAGTCCTGGGGCGTCTGTAATAAGGTTCAATGTCGCCCAAGCACGTTTAGGGCGGAATCATATTTTAGTACTGGTCAGCCCTTTAATGATGATTGCGTGATGTATGACCTTCGGGAGCTTCTGGGTAGATAAGGGACGGTAATAAGGGTGTCAGTTAAGTTGTAATGTGAGGATATGCGTATGATTGCTGAAAATACGACCTCAAATGTATTTAACTTGTGTTCATTAATTACAGATGTTTTTCTCAACGTCGTCTAGATTTCATTTGTTGTTTTTCATACGTATATGACGTGTAGTCCGTTTAAGAATATAAGTGTAATGGCTTATAACTTAGTTCAAGCCATAGAAGCCGTAGTCAACTTAACGTGAAGAGAAATTATGCTTAAAGTGGATCTTAGATGCTGTTAAGCCGCCGTAGGTTTGGGTACAATGGGACGAATGGGAGTTAGTAAGCCTCAAATAATTAGGTCACTGTTCGAACTTTTGTTTAGGGAGTAACACAATGGCACAAACAGCAAAAACTGTTGCCATAAGACAAAAATATGTGTAGCAATGATGCTCATAGTCGATATACAATAACTTATGACATCTCTAGGTGGCATCTAGTGTTAGAACTACTTACTTTGCAGAATAAATGTAAGTATAAATTAAAGGATATAAATTATTTGCTAGATCTTTCACAGCAAGAAGCCGTAATATTCATCTGGAAATATCTCTCTTGATCGCTTATTATTCGCGCATTTCCGGGAATACTTACCTTATTGCATATATTATTCAATTCCCTACTCAGCAGTGAGGAATAATTACAAATATCTGTAGATATCGCGTTACATTTATAGCGGATCGCAGTCCGTCTGCGGTCATAAAGTGCGTGAACGGCCACGCTCTGGGGAATCTATGGACTTGTGAACTGCCCGAGTTATAAGCGTAAGCGGATTACTTGCTTAAAAAGAAAACTCAAAGTCTGATTGCTTGTTTTATAGGTACCATAAATACGCACGAACATAAGCCAGATAGGTTACATGTTGATTTTTATTAGTTCCGATTGATGCCACTTAAAACTGAAACTAAACTAAAAATTACAAACTGATGTTAATAAATAGTCACTGATTTTAGTTACCAATAACTTTTAGTGTATCAATGTTACTCGTACGTCAACCATTTTTTACTATTTAGTTAAGTAGTAACTATTTTATCTTATATTTAATTTTCACACAGACCTTCGTCATTTAAAAATACAACATATTTACATGATCATACAGCTTTACCTTTTCTTATTTAAGTACGTTAAATTAATTTTAATTCTTTATGTAAATCGCTCACCACTTATATTAATACCACACTTTGACATTTGCATACCTTGACGTCACCCTTCGTCCTTCCGGCCTGAATCTTGGTCAAACGTCACAAATCCAGGATTAAAATGTCCCTACATCAATTTACTGAAGTTTTGCTGTTATTACATGAGATTTATGCAGATTGAATTTTGTGCTACACAAATTGTGTTTTCAGTTGTTAATTGTAAAGAAGGTGGTAGAACCCTTAGTGGTTCGACTCCGGCGGCACCACCGCCACACCTATTTCTACCTAATAACAGCAGTGTTAGGTGCTGCTGTGTTCCGGTTTGAAGGGTGTGGTAAGGGAGACAGACTTTTCCGAGGCGTTCCAGCTTAGTCCTCAGGGGTAGCAGCGCATCTGTGGCTGACCTCAGGTAGGAATGTCTAATCCTCCCTGAGGTTGATTACAGATGTCCATGGGCGGCAGTAGTCACTTACCATCAGGTGGACTGCATGCTCGTCTGCTACTTCTATAATATTAAAAAAAAAAAATAGAATTAGCAGATGAGCATGCAGTCTACCTGATGGTAAGTGGCTACTGCCGCTTCTGCTCATAGGACTAGAGACCCTGAGAAGCTGGAATACCTCGGAAAAGTATGTCTCCCTTACCACACCTTTCAGCCCAGAACACAGCAGTACTTAACACTGCTTTTATTAGGCAGAAATAGGTGTGGCGGTGGTGCCGCCGGAGACGAACTTAAAATAAATTTCCTTCTTTTAAATTTAATAATACAAACCATATCGACACATAGACAAATAGCTAAACTAAGCTAACAATAGGTTCTAATTTTAGCTCTATTTAGAACAAATCCCGTTTTGTATTACATTAACAGCTCCAGATCATTGTTCAGTGCTACAGATAGGCCGCTATCGATTGTGGCTGAATAATACAGCGCGCGTCGCTGACTCTCTGGCGGTCAATTAAGCTAAACTTGGAGCACAGTAAGAGCTCTGTTCTGTATTGTTTTGGTGGGCGTTTTTTTATTTATATTTAAGAAGGAAATACTTAAAGAATTAGTCCTCGGTATTGATAAAAAAAAATAGCAACGTACTGTAATAATGGGTATTATATCATATCAGGGATGTAGCTGTTGGTGTATGAGCCGTATTAATGATACGGGGTCCTCGAACTAAAGGGGCCCTGTATGTAGGCAAAAATTCATAAAATATTAATCATAATTTCACTTAAAGTTTTAGGTCGTACATTTTGGAAAAAATCTCATTATCACAAAACAGCCGTCAAAGTGACATTTGTGAACATGTAGAACAGGTTCTATCTAAAGCCACTCCTGAGGACTAACATATTCACCTCATATGGGAAGTCGACCGTCGTCCATAGCCTATTACCGAAACGCAGTGTTCCTTCACGCTCGATTCTATAACGAATGTGAAAATGCATCTTTTAATTGATCAACTTTTACCTAAAAATTCTAAATATTACAAGAATTCTAAGGTAAAAATTCACTTGCTTAAAGTCTTGAATACAAGTGAATGTCCCTTTTAGTTAAGTTTGCATTTGTGTCAACTTTTTATCTAAGTCTGTTTAGTTCCATCCAGTAGACATTTCAGGAAACCAAAGTTCATATAGGTTTATCTTTAAAAACAGCATATTGCGAAAACACAGACAGAATCTTACTTATTTGCGTACACACTAAAAAATTAACTTATTCGAATATCCACGGTACAGTTAAGCTGCCATTAAAATAACGGAGTGGAGTGCAGTCGGACTGCGAGATTCGTCCAAATGTCAATTAGTACGGCGCTATGTTAATGCACCTTTATGTGGGGAGGGCACTTTGTATACTAGATTTAGATTATACGGCACTCTCATTTGTTTTGTTTGGAGAAATAAAATATATTAGTAAAAAGAATAAAATAAAAAAAGAAATGAAAACGTTTATTTGGATTATTGCTACGCAAATGAAATCAGTGTTTCCATATTTACTTTTTATATAGGTTACTCTATTTTATGACTCGGAAACATAAAAGCTTTTCCAAATATTGTATCATTTCATCTATATATTGAAATGTTCGTAAACAATTAGCACACTTAGTTTGAATTGGTTCATTTTGGTAAATTGATTATTTTCAAATTAATTTGCAGCCATGTACATTTAACTCGGCCTCTAGGGATCGGACCCTTATTTCAACAAATAGATCGACACATACGATTTTTCGAAATTAAGTAACACTTTTTAACAGTGCAGAAAAACATCGGGAGCAAACCTGCATGCCAGAATTCTTTAAAAATACGTTAGTAATGGTGTGTGAAGTCTATCGGCGTAGTCTGGAGTGACAATAATGTAATTTACACTATTAGTTATTGTACAGGTTTTGTGATTTACTTATTGTTGAATGAGGTAATGGCAACACACTCTGGAAATAATCTGGTTATAATTTGATTATATTAAATGGTTCGAAATATAAAACGCGTTTTTTTCTCAATAGATATTGTATTAATTAATTACGAGTCTAAAATATTTATCAGCAGAACAGAGTAACTTATCGAGATCAATACTTGTGCAGCCGTTCTATATTTAACATTGGCGGCTGTTTAAAATAGAAAGAAGGTGTGTTCTGTGGAGTGCATGCCTGTTTATTACTTCGAAAAAGTATTCCTCGTTTTCTCAACTCGAATATGATTTTCATGCATGTTTGCTAATAACTGAAATGTATTACTAGTAATATAAAAGTCATCTAACATTTGAAATGTAACGCTTCCATATAGAATTAAATCCATATTATTACAAATAAAAAACCAACCTATATGTCTTTGGCTGTACAAGTATTTAGTCGTCTAATTCTGTTATCAAGCTCACTTTTGAACTCTGTTTTTATACAAAAGAAAACTGTACTATTACATAGTGACAATCGACCAACATAACATTTGTTGTACGACCAAACATGACCGCGTTCTGTCGTTACCGTCGAAACAATCGCTATAAAAATGAAATTCGTATTTACGTTTGGGGATGCAAAGGGGTGAAAAGTATTGGAATATGACTGAAAGGTGAAACTAGCGTACATAGGTGTTGGAGGTAGCACCGGCGTCACTAACAAATCTAATTTGGCCATCGTCACGTGCGACTTTTGATCGACCACTTTGAAGCACCATTTGAAGCGGCAGTTTTTACGAGTGCTCGTTCTATCTATATCCTCAAAGTACAAACTCTATATGGGTACAGTTAGGTGTGTGAAAGTTTCTTTTTTCTTTATAATAGAAATAGCAAAACGAGCATACAGTTGTCCTGATGGTAAGTGCCCATTGCCGCCCATGGACATCTGTAATCATTCCCAAATAAGATACTACCTTAGATCGAACACAGATGCGTTGCTTCCCCTGAAGAACACCTAGGATAAATATGTCTCCCTTAACACGTTCCCTGCGGCACAGATTTTTCTGTACTTTCCATTACTGCGTTACGAGTTGTTTTAAACCTCGTCCTATATCCGACATTGTGGCGGCACGAGGCGTGTTAAATCCCACCGCCCGAAGGAGACTAAAATCCTTTTTTTGGCGCCAAATAAGACAAAATCGACGGCTTTTGTCTTGATTATTATTAACAATGAGTTGATTAACCTAAAACTGCCGCCGCCCTTGGTTAAATTCGTTACTTTAGATTCTATGGGCAAAATAAAATGTGGGTCTAATGCACCTCGGACCGCACTGAAAAATGGCAGGTTTCCATATAATTTAGTGATGGGAAAATAAATATCGATTTTATTTTATTGTTTTTATTTATCAACGTTATGGACAGAATGAATACAAAAAGGGGAAAAGTTATGGATGTTTTTCATTGAAACATTTCAGACAATAAGGTTTTTTGCAAACAGTGCATTCCGTGAGATTTTTGTTTTGGTTTTTTTGTCTGCCTCACGACATGTCAAGAATGTGCGGAGTTTTTCGTAGCATCTGACACATCTCTTCTTCTTTGGACCCTTATCGAGATGATGTGCTTTCTTTGCAGTGGATTCTGAAAAGTAGGAGCGAGTAGATTAGGGTAAAGAGTAATCGGAATACTCGGTAACGATTTTGCCTACGTTTCCTATATCAATAATGTAGCTACTTAACTTTTGTTTGAACCATAACAGGAAACGTAATTATCTATAATGTAATTTCTTACTATACGGATATACGCCTAGCCTGCCAAGTCTCACTACTGGACTTTCACCTAGACAGAGTATATTTGTGACTTACCTGTTTTTGAAATATCTTCCTGTATTCTGATTCTGGCTCAGATTTTTCAACCGGTTTTTCTTCATCTTCCTCCATGATCAACTTTTTTCGGCAACGTTTCGACATGATAATTTTCAACATAAAGACAGCGGTCCTACTTCGTCGCTGCGCAGCCTCGACTGCGTTGCACAACACTAACCACGTGAAGCTAGCGTGGGGTGCGGTACGAGGTGCGTGGGGAAACGAGGCGTTCCCAACCTCGTTCCGCACTGTGTTAGCATTATTATTTGTTCAGTGCGGTACGAGGTCTAACAAACCCGACATTAGGTTGGTGTACCATAGAACTAGGAATCAGTAGCACATCACAAACATATAGTTATCACTCTCCTACACTGAACCAGACGGAAGTTATGCCTCTCGCACCACAGAGAAGTTAAAGTTTTTTCTTACCGCTATAACGACCAGACATGGACGAGGTGTTTTAAGCCGCGTTCCGCAGCTAACGTGTTAACACACTTTAAATTAGAAAACAGCAGGGCTTAACAATGATACTATTAGGCAGAAACAGGCGTGGCGGTGCTGCCTAATAGGTTTGGCGGTGATCCTTTATACAAACGTTTATGTTATGGACCTTCTGCATTGTCAGTGCCATGTCTTAGACACTAAGTCCTAAAACAGAATCCTTCTTCATCTTTTAAATATGTAGTTGGCCGGGAATAGAACTACGACTAGCATACCAGAAAAGTAGTGTGACCGCTTCACCAAGCCCTTTATACCTTACAATAATAGTATACTGTACTTCAAACCAGGTGTGTAGTGCTACCGTGTTTCGAAGGCTTTGGTGGGGCAGGTTTACAATAATTGTGGAGCGATGGTAGTTTGCTGACGCTTAAAAGTACTCGTAATTCTGAACACAATCTACTTTAAAAAAAAATGTGTTTTCCTTTTGCACCTAAGTTATAGACATTTCAATTTCATTCGACAGTATAAGTTTAAACCACATATTACTTATATCGAGTAGATGGGTTACGTGCTCAACTGCCTGTTCTATAAAACCTTTTTATTGTAAAACTTCTAGCTTACTAGGGTGAAATAAGATAATAAAACAACATCTAGAAGGGGGTCATTGTTCTATAGCTAACGAGAAACATGAAGAGAGCAATGAGAGAAAGAAATATAAGTTTATGTCGTGTGAGAAAAACTTGTTATTTCTAAATACATATATTCAGTTAAACATAATGTTCAGTTATATTATTAGCATAACATTATAAAACTTCATATAAAATATCATATTATTCTCGTATAACACGTCATAATAAAAATAGTCTGCCAGGAATAAAATAAGTATTTTTTTAAATGTATTGAAATATTTTATTTTTCAAACTGGCTGCTATATTCAAAACAAAATATTATAATGTGATTTGACGAGGTGTAAAGAAATTATTTTGACGGTGGTGCTGTAGCGACTTCCCGCTACTCGTCAAGAGATGGCGCTGCTGAATCACGCTATCGAAGTTTTCTTAACGTCTTGCATATATACAAGCTCTGAACTGAGACTGTCGGAGCACGGCCGCTCCACGGTGTCGAACTACAAAGGGTTCTATCACTTTTAGTAGTAAATAATCTATTTTTACTAGTATTTTGATTTTACCAATAACATAGCGCCGCTAAGTTATTGGTAAAATCCTATCTTTTTCATCACAGTCATTTTATCGCTAGTAAACTTATTTTAATTTAAAAACCGATAGATATCGCCACTGACTTTGGAAGTTTGCGCTTATCAGCCAGGTAGTCTTGCTTTGAAGGAAACTTTTCAAGTTAATTAAATGAAAACTTGTTTAACGTGTACTCAAAACTTTAATTTTGCAGTTACGACTTAAAGTTTTGGTAAATTTAATATTACTTTTGAAGCAGAGTATAAGTATTTTATGCGTCTAATAAAATTTGAAACTTGGTGCCTGAACTTAATATATGTTATGGGGATTTAAAAGTTAATCTAATAATATAAGCGTCGCTTAAACGTCTATAAATTTAGTTATTTTAATTCTTAGTAGTTAACCTTATTTATTTATTTATTGTTAATTAGAACGATACATGAATCACTTACACTAATTAACATGTCAAATTCAATGTCATAATAAAGAAGACTTAATTATTACATAGAATAAAACATGTATGTAATAGCTGAAAGTAAAATTGTAACATTTAAGAATTAATAAGAAATAATAATACGAGTAATTAAATAAACTATGTCAGTAAGAAATTTAATATTACATAGAAAAACAACTGAGAATGTAGGAGTAGGAGGAACCTTATACATATAATGTCCTTTACCTATACCCATGTATTTTTAAGTAAATGATAACCGTTAATGGCTTATGTTGCATGTGCATATTTTGGGAGTTGGTAGTTTAAACTACCAGAAGGATAGATGATTTTGAAGCCTTAATAGAAGTTTGCTAATATTAGTCACGGGTTTAAGGCTCCTTTACTTTAATTACCGTATGCCTTAGTTACAGGCCTGAGTTTAGCAGTGAAACAGGAAACAATTTAAACTCGGTTAATATCTATATTAATGTTATAGCCATTGTTTACGTTTACTCTTTTACTTGGTAATTGACATTCGATCCGCCATTGTAGTAGTCCCTTTTAAATTACCTTCATTTGATAAATTTTTGAGCGCGGATCTGATATTTGTCGGTCGCTCCATGATGAATACATAAAAAATAATATTGATACCAAAATGTATTGCAAATGTAGGGTAAGGTCCACGTCAGTTCTGCATCTGAAGTGAAAGAACACCCTTCTCAAAGTAAGGGTTATCTTTATCAGCGGATTTCACGTGGAAACTTATGTTTTACGGCATAGGGGAACGTGTGGGATCTTTATACAATTTTAATATTTGAGTTCAAATTGTAGGACATACTCGTAAATAGGGTAAAAAGGGAAAATAGCTAGTCATTATTGTTCCATATTTTGGCACGATTATCTCTGAATAAGAAGGATGTAAGCCAACCTATCATGTAGGCTAAATGCATGTTGGATAAATGTCAGTCAATTGGAGAATTTTAAGTGGCTACTGCCGTCCATGAACATGTGTTATAAACCCCAGGTAAGATTAGATTCCTAGTTGAGAGTGACCACAGATTCGTGCTACCCCGAGGACTAACTTTGAATGACTAGGATAGTATTTTGAAGGGGGTAGAACCCTCTGTAATTCGACTCCGGCGGCACCTGCCTAGTAACAGCAGTGTTAGGCGCTGCTGTGTTCAGTTTTGAAGGGTGTGGTAAGGGAGACATACTTTTCCGAGGCGTTCCAGCTTAGTCCCCAAGGGTAGCGGCGCATCTGTGGCCGACCTCAGATGGGAATATCTAATCCTATCTGAGGCTGATTACAGATGTCCATGGCCGGCAGTAGCCACTTACCATCAGGTTGACTGCATGCTCGCCTGCTACTCCCGTATTATAAAAAAAAAGCGTGGTTGTGATGCCTCCGGAATTGAACAGAGAATTCTGCCACTATACATAGTATGTTAACTATGTTTTTTTATCGTTAAAAAGTTATTTATTATTTTAATACGTCTATTACATTTTTTAAGATTTTGTACTGTGAATCACATTGCAATAAGCCATTGAGTATAGAAAAAAATAACATCTCTTTTTAATTGTATTCTTTTCAAAACGTAGTAACATTGGATATCTATTACATTAGGGTGGCATTAAAGTTTCATAAAAGTAAGTTTTGGCATCGTCGAGTGAAATCGAGCGTGTTTTCTCTGTCGTTTGATTGACGTCTGGGGTGATGGAGTCGCAAGTGGAGCAACGGCTTTATTGGTCAGTCTAGTGTGTATCTCCCCTTATTGTTTGAATTCTACTCGACCGTCTTTATGTGGGGTTCAGAAGCTATAATTATTTATATATAAACACCTATGTAAATACTTTTTCCCTTTATTTTTTAAGCTGCGGTTTTGTGTCTTCTATTATAGTGTTATACATAGCAACACATTATTAAATTTTCCCCTTTATTGCATTTTAGTAATTATCAATATAATCAAAGACATTCATAGGTGGTAGTTATAGACCACATATGGGGAAAACTGACATCTACGAGTCAGTTGGTAGTAAGTCGATTTAACATACATGTCATCTGTCAATCAATCGTTCATCTATTAAAGTTGGCGTTAGTGTGAAGAGGGCGGAAAACATTTTTTGGAAATCTTGACAATTTTCACTCTATAGCTACATATTTCAACTTTTTAGTATTATCCCATTATGTTATTAAATTATATATCTACATACGAAATACAATTACTTTGTAGTTTGTTGTAGGTGTAGAAGGGGAGGCATCTTAGAAGTACTGTTATCTAAATCATATAGCTACTTATTTCAACTTTTTGCTATTACCCCATTATATTATTAAATTATGTACATACGAAATACAATTACTTTGTAGTTTGTTGTAGGTGTAGAAGGGGAGGCAGCTTAGAAGTACCGTTATCTAAATCAAATGCCCTCAGACGCGACGATTCGAAGTACTTTTAAAGGATTTTCTAAAATAACTAAAAGGTGCTCGACGCTCCTCACTATTGTTAAAATGTGTATTTACTTGAAACTGTCTGCATACTACTTTTATTTTTTGTACTTCGTTTAAGTTTAAGTGATTGATTTCTTTTGGTGTTTGCTATTATTTACTAAAGGTACCTTCATTGGACTTTAGACATTTTAACTTCTAGATTTATACTTGAACCTCTCGTTTGAGATATACCGTACATTTACAGAAAGCATTCTAATTTAGTCTCCATCCAAAGTAATTATGATTGATTGTTTCTGATCCGTTGTTACTCTCGAGGAAGTGGTGATAGATTATATTGACCTTAACTTTTTTTTTTTTCAAAAAAGTCCATTGAATATAACTATTGATCTTTTGTTTAGGAATACGGAACTTATAAATAAGACTCTTGTTCCATCTACGATTTGTTATGTAAATGTTCGAAGGCAGCTGTTACTCTTTAAAATCAAGATTGCGAGGTTGTTTGTAGCATTGAATGAATTAGGTACATGAACTAGAGAACTACTATAAAAACAAATCCGACTGAAAATATAGACTAAAGTATCTCCCACATTTTACAAAAATCAATGACAATTTACATCTAAAAATCCGTTTTGTTTAGGCCGTAGGGCGTGCCAGAGTAAATGACATACATACGCTCCAAAAACATTACTCTCTGTAATCATCACCAACCCATTATTGTCCCACTGCTAGACACGGGTCTCCTCTCAGAGTGAGAAGGATTAGGCCATAGTCCACCGCGCTGGCCAAGTGTGAATTGGTAGACTTCACATACCATTGAATTTTTTTGCTATCACTCTTAGGTATGCAGGTTTCCTTGCGATGTTTTCCTTCACCGTTTTAGCAAGTGAATAACATAATTTCGAAAAATCACAGGTGCGTGCCTGGGATTTAATCCTCGGACCCCTCGATCGAGAGGCCGAGTTTCTTAACCACTAGGCTATCACTGCCTTAAACTCGGGTAAAAATAGGCACTCCAATAAAATAAAATACTCGTAAATACTCGTATTTTAGACATAGTTTAATTTATACGAGGAATAGTTACGAAATAGAGCCCGAAGCTATATTTAAGAGCATTACCAGTATCTATTGAAGTAGCTTCTACACTAAGGATGTCTCAGCTCCCCTTCTGTTTTATTATGTAAATAGCGGTCTGAATGTTCCTGCTTCGTGGTGAGATTTAGTGGAATACCGGGAATATTCCGGGTCGAAGTGTAAGGCAAGTTTACAAGGTTTTTGTTATATTGAACATTGTGTAAGGTGTAATAAACTGGTGGTTAAAAGGAAGCCTCGGTCAACTTAATCGACGGGACCGAGGTTCAATTCCCAACTTTTTTGTTTTGATGGTGAAGGAAAAATATTGTGAGGCGGCATACCTGAGAGATTTAAAAAAATGTTGAAAATAAGGTGAAATATATAGTTATGTCGCATAACGTCCACCTATTTATATGAACACACAAGTACACGCAGACATATAGGTACATGAATATACGATATAAAACACCTGCAATATATTGATACACCTAAAAGATCCCATTACATGTACCTAATATAATCAGAGTCGGAGTATCCTCCTGCACAAATATTTGTATGCGATCCGATGTTCACACCACAAAGCAGATATTCGACTTACATGCATGGCTGTATACATCTCGATGGACGCCGAACGATCTTGAAATGCAATTCGAGTGTAATACTGCGCTTTGAAATTCGGGACACACTCGACACTGCTCTATACTTGACACTTAGACTTTAAGTGACACTTAGCTGTCTACATGTGGCATAGATATGGTAGGTCATGAAAATTATGTGTATCTATGGGTTTTCTGTGGTATGGGTTGATTTTATCAATCATATAAAACAATTATTTAAATAATTATTTAGCATTTTTACCTGTGTATCATTGTCTTTTGTGAATAAATGCATGAGTAACTTTACTTAAATTAGTGTAAGGGAGTCATTCTAACCGGAATAGTTCCAAACTAGTCCTCAGGAGTTGTAAAGCATCGTACCGACCTTGGGTAGGATGAGGATATCGTATCCGTGATTGATTATATATGTACAATGTACATAGCCAGCATTACTAACTTACCATCAGGTGGACTAAATATTTTCGAAACATTTGTAACGGGACCTTTCAGACCACAAAATAGACAGGTCTTGCGGTTTGGGCGCTGTAAGTCTATTCAACGAATGGATTGACTATCATTAGTTACCGATCTTTCGGACGAAACATTATCGAAGTGGAATTCAATGTTATTGAAATAAGTACACAGACTCACGACCAAATAGACGCCTAATACGATACGTACGGTTTCTAGTTTTGTGTTAAGCCTAATACCTATAATTTAAGCCACGTCAAACCTACAAACATTATATTTATTCGTCTCCTTCAGGATTTAATGGTTTTATATTTAAATAATAATACTTATCTGCAGTTCTACCGTCTTTTACATGGTATGAATAATATAGATAGCATTGAGCATAATGATAGCATGAGTTTTAATTATGGTAGCATGAATAATTTTCGTGTAACACTGTGGATATATCGATACTTGACTTTCCTGTAACGCTGGCCTGTAGCTTTTTTTCACATAGAATATTATCTTGCCACATTGGTCAATTGCAGATAGAACTTAAATTTGATTCGAACCTCGGCCACTGCGCTATTACTGCTTATAGCGGAGGTACAGATGTAGCGAGATAAATTAAAATTTATGCTCACTGCTATGATTGTAATTATTTAAAAAATATTTTAATTTTTATTAACTCGAAGCGAATCAAGAGGAAATAACTGGAAAGAAAGAGTGATAGACGAGAGACGAGACATTACTTTTCTCAGATCAAACACTGCTAAAACAAAAAACAAATCTATAACCACATTATGACCACTTTGTAATTTGTATGTACAGCTTGCTAAGCATTTCAAACATTTTGCTGAACCTCACTGGCCTATCTCCCGATCTTATTTACATTTTCCTTCCCTTTTTCCTGTCAGTTCAAAACGGAAAGGTTAATGTATATACGATCAGTAGGGCGACATCTGGCGAGTCACATGGCAACATTTGTTGTACCTTAAACTCCACAATGAAATAAATGGACCCTTTAAGGTAACGCGTCAGTATTTTTATTCTATACGTTGGCACTCTATATTTTTTTACCCTGCAAGCATAGGACTGCCTGTGTAGGGAGTGCTATAGACATAAAGAAAAATAAGAATACCTAGATCTAGAATAGAAGTCTAGATTAAACAGTTGTGTGGCAAAGCATCAAGCTTTTAATTCTCTACGTATCGTGACCTACTACGCAGCTCAACGCGAAATTTTCGTTTTGAAAGGTATGAAAGTTCCTGTTAATTCCTTCGTTCATCTCCTTCCTACAATTTACTAAATAATCCTTCCTTATTTGTTCAAATTCCTTTAGTGTCTTTTCGCTTTGTTCATGTTCAGTCATTCGTTTTTCAGTAAAATTATTTTTATCCAAAAATATAAAAATTTTATTTATTCAAGCATTTATGCTAAAAACATTTATACTATCCAAAAGTAACATTTTGTTCTTTTTCTTGTTTTACGTTATTTTTCAAAATACGCAAGGTCGATTGGACGGACATAACACCTATCGGCATTGATCGCCTTGGAGCCTTGGAGTACCCCATGTCCAGCCTTAAGAGGCAAGTCACCGTGAGATATCCCATGAACGGAGGATAATAGAGTTGCCCAGATGATTTGTCGGATCGGTCCCTATTTTAGGAAATTGGATTTGTAGATCCGAGGCGATAAGGCGATAGGGAGTAGGGTGGGGTTTAAACGGTAAAAGTTCACTGAAGCTCCGTTATCACTGATTTGCGTATATCGATTTTGCTCCGCTTCCTCCGACGTGGATTTATTTATTTATTTTTAAAGGGGTTCTCGAGAGGAAAGGACGGAATATAGGACGTTGGGAAGATTTTGTAATGGTGGCTGTTGGTTTCCTGTAAAGACGGAAAGGTTGTCGATTATTTGTTAAGATTTTCTTTTCCTATATACTTACTGTAAAAAATACGAATTATTTTTTGCGAGCCATTGTATTTTGCTTTTACGTGGACGGATGTATAAAGTTCTTAGACGGATCTCAAATAAGGAAAAAAAAGGTTCTTTACAAATTATGCTAATTACGTTACTAATTTTAAATAAAACGAAATCAGTATCATAGTCGAGATAGAATGGAAGTCCTACAAAAAGTCTGGCACAGATACGTTGACATAGAATTAAGTTGGTACGCTTGGAAGTTACTCTCTCCATTACCACACCCTTCAGATCTCAACGTAACAGCTCTTAACACTACTGTTATAAGACTGAAAGGAGATAAACATGATAAACGCCTCCGGAGATAAACATGAAGGATTTTACTACAAATGAAAAATTCAAAATTAGTAATAAAATTATTCTATTTAATAACGCATGCATTCATTAACTTAAAAACAAAACGGTTAAATTTATTTTCACAGTTACCCAAGATTTTAATTAGGGATTGACCTCCGATTTATTGCAAATTTCATATACCCTGATACTCAAGTCCTGCAAATGACAAATGGCTTAGAGCTGGCGCATTGCACAATAGAAGTGGCTATCTAAAGTGCTCAAGTTGGGCAATTACAGCCCGGCTAGTATTAACCATATAGCCTGAGGCTATGTTGGATATCATTGTTAGGGTATCGTGATTATGTTATCTGTTATTGGTTATGTTGTGGATATCGTCCGAAGTTAAATATATGCGATGTTAACGCGCGTGGTAGAGAGGTTACTATAGTGTATTGTATATGGTCACTATGGCCTGGCGCCAAGGATATATGCATTATTGGTCAGACAAATGTCTCAATGATGATTAAAATTTACTTTTCGAAGTGGAGTTTCTAGCCCATTTCAATTTACTGATAAATAATTTGTATTAGTGATTTTATAAAAAGAACATGTTTTAAAAAGGAGATATGTATATGACTGCGTAAGTATGTCGTATTTGCCGTGTCGAAAAAAAAATACGTGTGGCACTCGGAGACTGCCGCGGTAGAGCTATTGCATAGCATTTTTTATGCTATGAAAACGCTCAGAAGGAATTCCAGAAATACAATGTATTCTTCCATAATCATCAACATTTACATTATTACATCTTTATCCACTATTTTATCATATCTCCATTATATAAGACATTGCAAATATCAGCTGACATTTCATAACTCCAAGCAAGACTGAACATTCTAAAATATAAAATAGAAAAGTATTTAATAAGTGACATAAAGTATTAACAACCAGAAATATAAATGGATCAATGCGATGTGCCTGTGACATTTGGCCGAATGTTACAGGTACATCGCATTTTTCATTAATAAATGCACTTTGTTTATTCATATTTAAAACACTTTGTACACAAATTATTTGTACCATAAATCATAATGGCGTTTTGATTTTGTGCTGTCAAGTCTGTCAGTTGTAATTGTACGTTTATAAATAACAAACACTCTTTTACGTTATTTTATCATTCCAGAATTCAACATAGCTTATGTTGATAAAACATATTATTTGGATAATATGGTAATATAATTTTGAATTTTATAATGGGAATATAAAATATACTTCACGCAATTTTAAGATTTCTGCACGGATTATAAAAAAATGTGTATTACTGCCATCTGTGTTCAAGTTGACGAATTAAGGTTATCAAATAAAATAATAAGGAATGTAAAATAATACTTTATTCAATTATATCCATATTTTTCTATTGACAGTCAACAACTCGGTTGCCTGGAGACTTGATATCCAACAGTCCTCCACCGCTATTTTCACTTACACCACCAGGGGCGCCGGCAGCATTTGGTCAAGGTGACGGCGCACCAGTATGCCATTTTCAGTTTTGACTTCATAATGGAGTCTACCTAATCTTCGGATGACGACTCCGAACTCCCATTTAACTCTTGGGTTGGTGTAACTGCGGACTTGTACCTTATCACCTTGTCCGAACTCCTGCGTTGGCGGTGCATTGTAATGTAATCTGGATAGTGGGGCGGATTTCTTAAATAAGGCATGCATATAGGTTCTTATCTCTCTGCCGAACATTAACTGATAAGGTGATAACTCTTTTGTATTAGGTGTACGTCTCAAGCGTGCCTTGACAGTTAACAGTTTATCAAATAAACTTCCGCTCTTGCTGATATAAAAGAACATTCAGGTATTAGCCGATTATTTTCTTTTTGTACATTCAAAAATTTAAATTTTAGCTTTGTATATATTTCTTCAAATTCGTACCTGTATTTTATTTCCTCTTCTAAATTTTCTTCTTCTGTAAGCCATTCAATTTTTTCTTGAATCGCGTAGAATTTGTTCAAATTTTCTTGTAAAGAATTCAGTCGTATATTTATTTCTTCAATGTCAATTTTTTCTATTCCCGAAATGTAATTTTTGGTTCGTTTCATTAACCCACGTAATGTGGCTCGTATTTCCTTATTGTTTTTTAGTTCATTCGACATCTCGTCGCCAATATCAAATAAAATAATAAGGAATGTAAAATAATACTTTATTCAATTATATCCATATTTTTCTATTGACAGTCAACAACTCGGTTGCCTGGAGACTTGATAGTTGGATATCAAGTCTCCAGGCAACCGAGTTGTTGAAAGGTGTTACTTATTTTCGTTACGGAATTTCTCGATTCGGTCGCCGCGCTCAAAGCCCGCGATAAAAGCTATGCAATAGCTTAAAAAAGTAAAGATGTTTTTTCTGATTTTTGATGCATCGTGTGTCAGTCGTGCTACATACATACATTCGTAATATTAAACTCCATTTAGCCTTAGGTGCGTTTTCGAAAAACATTACCCTCCTCGATTGGTTCTGGTCCCGTCATGTACAAAATACAATAAACAAACTTTTCTTGCTTTACTTATACCTAAAGTAATAATACAGAAAATAATTTTGTATAAATACATTGACGCTGTCTTATTCCATTTATATTCCTTTTAAAATGACTTCGATACGTGACCTGCGAACAAACCGCCCTCTATAGTTTTAATGGGCCTTAACTCTGGGGGAAACTGGGAAATTTACGTGGCTCCATTTTCCGAAGAGCTACGGGCTGGAATGGGTCAGTGAGTCAGTTGCCGGGCTCCAAAAGCTTTATGGGGCAGGAAAGTGGAAAAGAGTTCGACCAGAATGGATAATTATATTTTCCGACCTATTTCGGAAAGTCTTAAACATTCTTTATATCACGGCGTGCGTAAATTGACGTTTTACGCACGCTTCGCGTGCGCAAAACCCCCATTTCCGACCCCGTAATATAAAATTTTATAAAACACGCGGACGAAAAATGTTTTTCTGACTCGTGTGATTGCAGTCCTCGCCTGCGGCTCGGCCTGCAAACTCACACTTGTCAGAAAAAAATTTTTCGTCCTCGTATTGTAATGTACTATTTTGTAACCACAAGTACTTATACACTTGTGTGTAAAAAGTGTAACAAATATTTTAATTTTTAATGCTTTTATCAATGTTTATATTACAAGTACATAGTATGTTATTTTATGAATGCACGCATATATTATTTATTTTTATCAAAAATAGGCGTTACTAGACGTTGATGCGCCAACTTAAGCGAATCAAGGATTTCGGAATACTTTCAAAACATTCAAATGGGCGCAAAAAAGTGCGTGGTTTCTTTGTTTCATTTGTTACATTAAATGTCGTGCAAAGTTTGATTTATTTATATATTCACTTCACATTTAATTTCATTCCACAAAATCTAGAATCAATATGAATAAAAACACTTGATAGTATTGTTTTAATGTTCTTTATTTGTTTTGTGTAATACACAATATGATTGTCTATCGGTTAATCTCATGCTAATAATTAAGTAGGTAGATAAGTTGTTGTTTAAGTACATTTTGTATTTAATTCTTTTCTTTCGTTTTTCGATAAAGTGCCCTAAAATACACTCTAACGTAGTTCAAAACCGAAGTAAAAGAACCAAAGCGAACCCTTAAGTAGCTAATGGCAATTCTCTTAAAAAGCTAATAGCAACCTCTTGAACTGTAAGAACGATGCACACACATACAACAATAAGTATGCAAGGAATCTATATAAATCAAAGTCGAAATATTTGCAATTTAGGAAAACTGTTTTCTCTGGGATCATAAATATGTTTATTCTTGATGTAAAAATATAAATAAAAAACAATCAGAAAAGCCTTTCCTTATTTGTCTGCCTGTCTTTTTGTATTTGAACTAATCAAACATCTTCATCAGATTTGACGTAACTTCATAAAAATACTATGTACTTACTTCAAATCTATAATATAGAAAGTGTCGAAAATTTATTTTTATTAACTCTAAACTTTTGATTTAAAATCGAAGACCGGGTGGATCCGGGGGTATATCGTAGTATTTCTATAAGAGAGGAGTGCGTCGCATAGTAATAGCGCCGAAAAACCTTCACTATCTAAAAATTGGCGTCTCGAGCACGTAAGTACCCGAAATCCGATACTGAAGGGCGATTGTGACAAAAGTGCTGACGTTGATGCCTTTATACCTCTAAGTTTGTACCAAAAAACGGAAAATCTCTAAACATTATTCTGTGCAGTTCAAATAATGCACTCTTTTTTTCGTGTGAAAATATTATATTTAAATAGGACTTAGTATGTGCTTGTGGCCCTATCTAATGTAGGTAGAAAACATAGAGAGTAAACACAGAAATCGCATCGACTTACGCCCATTATCAATAATGAATTTATCCATTTTTACCTACCAAATAGCTGAATTTTTACAATGTCTTGAATGAAGAATTGTCAAATGTTGATGTTTAGTTTGATACGACATTTGATAGATTGAATATTAATAACGGGCGTTACAAAGCCAGTACCAGATCACTAATATTAATATTTATGTAGATGCAGTCAGTTTTAAAATTATCTATTAATAATTTTCAATTTTTTTTTCTTTTTTATTCCATTAGAATTTATATTATTAATTCATTAGAAATATTAAATTTGTAGAGTTAAGAATTAATTAATTAGATCTGCGAAGTTATTGCGAGTGGCGCATTTAATTTCGCGATGTAATGGACCGTGTCATACACAAAGTACGAATGTCATACGAAGCGCAAATGTGTTGGTTGCACTTTTAAAGTGACCATATTTAACGTCTCTTAAATGCGCCTTTCCACCGGATTAGCGAGGTTAGCTTAGCTACCAGAGATAGAGCTCAGCTAGCGAAGAAAAATGAAGCAATCCTACTGGTAGATTGTATATACATCCATAGCTTAGTTATCTTTCATATCTGTTGAAAGACACTCTTCGAAACGTTTGACCATTTAGAGCCCATAATAATTTCACGATTAACTTTTAAGTTCTACTAAGTATTAAGTAGTAGTAATATTACAAAAAGCCCGTCGCATTTTGTTTTAAAAGTCGTACATTTCCGTAAAAAGGGAAAACGCATATTCAACTCCTGAGGGTCGCGTAACTTGACTTTTGTTTTGTTTTAATTACACTCCAGCGACATCGGGGGCAGCCGAGTTAAAAAGTTAATTAGCTTTAATTTTAACAACCGCGCCTCAGAATTTCAATCTTGATGAAATAAACATTCTGTGACAAAAGAGCCTACGTTGGTACCCAACTTGGCCTATTTTTACAAAGTCTTGACCGCCCAAGATAAATGTGGACGTAAAAATGCGTTTTCATGAATAAAATTATGAAAACATTTTTTGTTGACGAAACTTTTTGTTTAAATGAATTATGTATACAGTTATGTTTGTATTAAATGTAAGTCAGAAGGTGTGATATAATACTAGCTGACCCGGCAAACGTTGTGTTGCCATATAAATAAAAAAATGTTAAGGGTAAACAACTTTTATTACTTAGGGGTATGAAAAATAGATAGTAGCCGATTCTCAGACCTACTAAATATGCATATAAAATTTGGTGAAAATCGGTAAAGACGTTTCGGAGGAATACGGTAACTAACATTGTGACATGAGAATTTTATATATAAGATAGAAGCAGTGTCTGTTTGTGGATTTAAAATTAGTAATTTTAAATATAATTATAGTATATTTGCACCTACTTTAATTATGTCACAATTTTTTTTAGAGTTCTGTAGAAAAATATAAAAACGTAACCTATGAAACGTTATGTATTAAAATGCAGTGAAATTCCAAAAAAAATGGAAAAACATTACATGTAAAGTTGCCACATAAGCGAATTATTGTATTGGCTGTAATATTTTTTATGGAGCCATCATACCTTTGCTCCACGCTACTCCAATTAGATATTGAAAAGACGTTGAGTAATAGTTATTTATGTTTTTAATTCATATATGGGACGTGTCCAAAGCTTATAAGGTTTAATAAGTACTATTTAATACCAGGACCGTGGCTTAACGGGTTCGAAGCCAAAAACAGGAGAACTATGGTAATCATCAAATTTCAATGAATAAAATTTTACTTCTATTTCCCTATACATTTAAATCATTGTTTAAAAGTTGAAGATAAGTGAAGTTAGGTACGCGGTTACAATGGAACGGAGGGTTTTATTCTTCTGAATATTGAGTGGGTACCCTGAAACGGTTTGCGTACATCTTCCCATTTGGTGGTATAATCAATAGGAGATAGCGATATTGCAAATTAAAGTGAAATCGTCTTAGGCACCGTTCGATCAAACGATACTAGAAACGAAAGAGGCAGACTTATACCTACATTCATAGGAATTATTTTGCAGTCAGATAGCATAAGTTATACAGTCTTAGTCCTCAACGTTATGTTTCCTCAAGGTTTCACACCGTGGTTTTACATCTACCGCTTAACGCGTACCTAGTATTAATTATATCTTGTTAGTTAAATAATAATTATTATTTTAATTATTAATAATTATTTTAGGTAGGTATATTTAAAGAAGTCACGATCGAGTCGAATGAATTAATGAATTCGTCTCATTTATTATTTCGGAATCTATATTTTAATTTCTTCGTGTAATGTTAAATGCGTTTGAATATTTTTTCTTTCTTCATTTGGTTTTTACAGAGATTTGTAAGTTTAATAAACTAACATAGGCATGTAAAAATATTACACACTATCTACAATTCATCGACACGCATCGCTTAATGGACACTATGTTATCTTACAGAGGTTTCTAGATTTCATCATCGCTTAGACAGTCTCACAAAAACTAAATATATCGAGGCGTTTCGAGTTTAACAGAATTTCCTAATTCCGCTTCATCTTGTAACTCACGTCACACTTAAGTGGGGAGGCACCAGATGTCGCATGGGTGTCAATAAATTTTATCGCCTCCGCGTATTCCGCAATACAACCGTGCGCTCGGATTTGAAACTATATGCAATTGATGGGTGAGTTGGCAAGAAATCGACTGTTTACGTACTCTACTAGTACATAAGAGTATAAGGACTGTTTGGCACAATCATAATGTTGTAAAGTTGTTTTATATAAAAAATGAGTATACTCGTTCATATGCAGAGAAGTAGCAAACGAGCAAGCAATAAATCTGATAGCAAGTGGCTAGACAATCCTAAATAAATCCAGATGACATTAGAGTATAGTCCGCGCCAAATCGTTCATTCAGATGTCTGCCTACCTGTGAATCGTGAACGCGGAAGCCTTTGCCCGACAAAATATTTTTTATAAGTTTTAAATAATTTCAATAGTACGTAAAACTATCGTTAACCCGTTACTCTTTCACTTCTGGGCACGGGTCTCCTCTCAGTGACATGCGTTTAGGCTATAAACGTTCACCGCTTTAGCCAAGTGCGAATTAGTAGACCTCGCACACTTCGACAACTTTCTTAATAAACTCGCAGGGTGTAGGTTTCTTCATGATGTTTTTTTTCACCATTTTAAATGGTAATAATTAATTTCTTATACACTGATAATTTAGAAAAAACAGAAGTACATATCCTCTTTCTGCCTCATGTTCTGGTTTAAAGGGTGTGGTAAGGGAGACATACTTTACGAGGCATTCCAGCTTAGTCCTCAGGGGTAGCGGCGCATCTGTGGCCGACCTCAGGTAGGAATATCTGATCCTCTCTGGGGTTGATTACAGATGTCCATGGGCGGCAGTAGCCACGTACCATAAGGTGGACAGCATGCTCGTCTGCTACTTATATTATAAAAAAAGTACATAGATATCTGAGATTCGAATCTTAGACCTCTACATCCAGAGGCTGAATTTCAGCCACTAGTATTAGGTACTGTAAATTCCTAACATACATACAACAAGCAATCGGTACATTTGTGGGGTATAGTCAATGGTCCGCGAAATCCCTCGACGACGTCGCTAAATTTATCCGCACTCAATGTGACCAGTCTGCGGACTAGTTGGGCAATCGATATCGATTACTCTAATTTTGGAACGAATTCTGAAAAAGGAGATAGTTGGAAATAACGTGACTAGACTTTGTTTAAATTTGGTTTAATCCAGAGGCATCGCTGCATCTATTTTTGTATAACAGCAGTGTTAAACGTTGGTGTGGTCTGAATTGAAGGAAGTGTTAAGAGTATACAATTAAACATGATGTAGTCAGTCCTTAGAAATAGGAATGCATCTATGGCCAACCTAAGTTTTAACGTACATTTAATATCACAATAATCATCATCATCATCAACTTATTACTTATCATCATCACTGATGGGCATTGGTCTCCTCTCGAAATGAGAAGGATTAGGCTAGTCCGACGTGCTAGCCAAGTGCGTATTGGTAGACTTCACATACCACTGATATATTTTTGTTTTGATCTATCACATATGAAAAAATGTTATTTCTATTTCAAAATCTTAAAGCTTCCCCCAAGTTAATAGAAAGTCAGAACTTTTGTTGTATCGTACAGATCAGACATTGTACAGTAAAAATTTAAAAAGATAATAAAAAATGCATACATTGTAACAAACATTCAATGATGTAACAAATGATATCTTATGAAAAGGCACCATCTAAACGGCGTAAAAGCAATGTATTCAGTAACAAAATCCTTCCTTCACAGAACGAGAAAATGAAGAATTGTAAAGAAGTTTATGGCAAAATTTACGGTTTTTACCAGTGACTTCGTTATTTCCCTTTGAGCTCATCATTTCCTTTTTATTATGCCCCCTTATTGTCTTCAATAAAAAATCTGGGGAACGACCCATAAAATTTAATGTAGGCAGTTTGGTGTAGGTTCCTAAACCTAATAAAGTTAACAGTAAATCAGATGTGATTCTGTTTATGAACTAGGTGCTTCGAATTTTAAGTATTCGTATTACGTTAACGATAGGTTTCAGATTGTTCATGTTTAATAATATTTGCTCCAATTTCAATTCTTTTTCTGTACAACATTTACAAGCTTTATACGATCGTCTAGGATCGAATGTATAACAGAAAGTCTAAGTAAATAAATAATGTCTGTGTTGAGTACGGGTTTGCAATAAAAACTCCAATTGAATTTTTCTTCCTGTATTTTCTTTTCTTGACCATTTACAATATTCTTCTATTTTCCGGAGCGTGTCGGACCCTATTTCTAGCCACCTTAAGTGGCAAAGTGAGTGTTACAACCGACGGGGGGCTAACGCAGCAGTCGCTTTTACTCCCGTCTCGCTCACTTCCTATAGCCCTCTCTTTCTATCATGCATCTCGCTCACTCGTGTCCCTCTCTTTCTATCTTTACTTTATTTTTATTTCTCTTTATTTATTTACATTAAATACCTTATTTTAAACATAGTTGTACATTATTTTTCATACACATTAAATATTCTTATAAAATCAACAATCTTACGTACTAAAAAACAATAATATGAATTACAATATATCAACTATTCTTAAATTTATTCGCCGTCCGCAACATCAACTATTCTTAAATTTATTCGCCGTCCGCAACATCCTCCCCCCGGCGCAGCTCCGTCGTAGCCCTCCCTATCTGGAGGACGGCGAGCTTCACCACGGGCCTCCTGAAGACTCCTCCCCGGGTCCTCACGTCTGCTGAGCGTATGATGCCGTCGGGTCCCTCGTGCACTCGCTCGACGATGCCGCGTGGCCATGTGTTGCGGGGTAGCGTGTTGTCGACCACGATGACCAGGTCGCCGACCCGTAGTTGTCGTGATGCCCTTGTCTCTTGTCCTCGAGGTATCAGCGTCGGCAGGTACTCCTTGACCCACCGCCCCCAGAACTGGTCCGCCAGCGCCTGTGCTTTTCTCCACACGCTGCGGTCGGCTTCCTCGCAGGGTCCCGTCAGCGGCAGCCCGGTCGACGACCCAATCAGGAAGTGGTTGGGGGTTAGTGCTTCTGAGTCGGCGGGATCCACGGAGACGTGCGTGAGTGGCCGAGCGTTGACACAGTACTCGGCCTCCACCAGTAGGGTTTGAAGGACTTCTTCTTTGGGTGACTTCTCGTTCAGTGTGGTGCTCAGCGCGGTCTTGACTGACCGCACGAGCCGCTCCCATGCCCCGCCCATGTGCGGAGCCCCCGGTGGGATGAAACGCCAGCTGGTTCCATACTGTAGACAGAAGTTATGTAGCTCCGGACCCCATGCCCGGTACGCGTTTCTTAGCTCGACGTCAGCACCTCTGAAGTTCGTTGCGTTGTCTGAGAAGATCACCTGTGGCCATCCTCTTCTGGCGGCCATCCTTCGGAGTGCCATAATTGCCGAGTCGGTCGACAGCGATGACACCAACTCCAAATGCACTGCTCGTGTAGTTAAGCAGGTAAACAGTGCGCACCATCTCTTCTCATGTCGGCGCCCAATAGTGACTGTTAGGGGGCCGAAGTAATCCACGCCGCAGTAGCTGAACGGTCGATGCCCTGGACTTGTCCTCTCTTCTGGTAAGTCCCCTCGTGGCGGTGTTTGCGGCGTTGCTTTCCTTATTTTGCAAAATTGACATTCCTTAGCCATTTTTCTTACTGTCGGTCGTAGTCGAAATATAACGTATTTTTGTCGCAGCTCGTTTACGACCCTCTCGTTGTTAGCGTGTCCGGCGTTTCGATGGTAGTCCATCACTAGTAGGCGTGTGAAGGGGTGACCACCATCCAATATTATAGGTCGGTTCGAGTGCGTTGACGTCTTAGAGGCTCCTATTCTGCCTCGGGCCTTCAGTGTTCCTTCTTCGATGACGGGGTCCAACTTCGCTAGTTTACTATGCCGGTGTAAGTGCTGTCCAGCCCGCAGTCTACGTAGATCTTCGCCGAAGGAGTCCTGTTGTGCTTGTCGTATCCACCGCAGCTCGGCGTCTTGTATGTGGGAGACTTCTAACAGCAGGCTTCTGTTCTTTGTTCTTAGCTTCTGTACGTAGAGTTGAACTAGCGCTGTGGCCCTTATGAGTCGTCTGTAGGCGGAGAACCTCGTTATGTCCGGCAGGCAGCCCATGCGGTCCGTGATGTCGTCTGTGGTGATGGTGTACGCCGCCTCTTCTGAAGTGTCACTGCTTGTAGCTTCGGTGGGCCATTCCTCCTCTGGTAAGCTCAGGAATGACGGCCCGGTGAACCATCGGTCTGCGCCAGTGATCTTCTTCGTTTCGATTCGCGTGGCGTCGTCGGCTACGTTGTCGGCCGTGGGCACCCATCGCCAATCTTCCACCTGGGACAGCTCGCCTATCTCCGCCAGTCGATGCGCCACGAACGGTGTGTACTTCTTCTTATCGTTCCTTATCCAATGAAGTACCGTCTTGGAGTCCGTCCAGTAGTAGACTCGCCCTGGTTTCCATTCGTGTTCCTTCAGGATGGTGCTCGCCATACGCGCCCCGATGAGTGCTGCCTGTAGCTCCAACCTGGGAATCGTGAGTAATTTCAACGGCGCCACCTTAGCCTTGCCCATGACTTGTACAACTTCCACGGTGCCATCCTTATGGGTGATCCTCCAATACGCCGTGGTTGCGTAGGCCTGTTCACTCGCGTCGTTGAATATGTGCAGCTGTAGCTCTGAGCTCGGAGTCATGTCGCGGCTGTAGCAACGTGGTAAGGCCAAGTTCGAGATGTCTTGTAGTCCGGCGACCCATTGCTGGAACTCTTCGGCTTCCTCCCTAGGTAGCTCTTCATCCCAGCCGACCTTCTTGACCCATAGTTGCTGTAGCAATATCTTCCCGGTGATCGTATACTGGCTTACGAGGCCCAGGGGATCGTAGATTGACATGACGGCGCTCAGTGCTTCACGCTTGGTCGGTGCTCGCTGTTGACACTTGACTTCGGTGGGGACCCTCTTGATGTCCGTATTGAAGCCTATGGTGTCTTCGCTCGGGTTCCACCTTAGTCCCAGGGTCTTCTCCGACTGGTGTGTCGTCAGTTGCACGTTGACATTCTTCGATTTCTTCGTGTCGGGAATACTCGCGAGGACAGCTGGGCTATTGGAGTTCCATCCCCGTAGATTGAAGCTGGCTTGTTCGTGTACATGAATGACGTCCCTTATGACCTTTATAGCTTCCTCTTCTGACTGAAAGCTATCTAAATAGTCGTCCATGTAATGGCGTTCCCTTATGGCTCGCGCAGCTTCCGGGTATCCCTCTTCGTAATCGGCGGCATTCTTGTTTCTCACGCTGTGAGCGAGGTACGGCGAACTCGAGGCCCCAAATATCATTGACGTCATCTTGTACTTGCGCGGGGCTTCACTGGACTCGTCCCGCCACAGGAACATCTGGGCTGGTTGATCTTCGCTACGTATCTTCACTCGGAGGAACATTTCTTCTATGTCCGCCGTCACCGCGATCTTCTTTTCGCGGAAACCAAACAGGATCTTAATCAGAGACGCCAACAGGTCGGGCCCCTCCAGCAGGTAGTCGTTCAAGCTGACTCCGTTAATCTTGGCCGCTGCGTCGAATACCATTCGTATCTTGTTTGGCTTGTTAATGTTGACAACCGCGAAGTGAGGTAAGTACCACTTGACGTTACTTCTTTCTTCGTTGCCGTCGCATGCTTCTGCGTAACCCTTCTTCAGCAGGTTAGCCACTTGAGCGCTGTATTCCTTCTTGAATGTGGGCTCATTCTCCATCTTCTTTTCCAATGTGCGTAACCTCTTGTATGCTTGCTCGTAGCTGTCGGGGAGCGTGGGGTTGTCAGTCTTCCACGGTAGACCCACTTCGAAGTGTCCGTCCTTCCGTCTGGCGGTCGCCTCGAAGATGTCGCTGGCTCTCTTGTCGTACTTGTTAATCTTCTCTTTCGTAGATACGCCGAGCGAGTCCACGTCGAAATGCGACTCGACGAGCTTCTGTAACTGTATGTCGCCCGTGCAGACGTGAAGCACAGCCGCCTGGTCCTGATAGACGAACCTCCTAGGTACCGACCCATGTAGAACCCATCCCAGCTTTGTTCTTGATGCGGCAGGTTCGTTCTTCTTGCCGGCGCGCAGCTGTCGGGACACTATTAAGTGCCAATTGTCGGTGCCTATTAGTATGCGAGGTCGAGCTTCCCCCGTGCTGATTTTCTCCCTTACGACTCGCAGGTGTGCATACCGCTCCAGGTTCTGAGGTACGCGCTGATGATGCAATTGAAGTCCCTTCACCGTGCGGGCTGTCACGGAGTATGCTTCATGTTCGTGTAGACCTTTGATTTGAATCTTGACCGCCTTGCTGTCGATTCTTCTTTGTTCATTGATACCTCTTATGTTTAGAGGTTGGTTCGGTCCGCCGCTGGTGAGGTGACTTGCCAATTCTTCATCTATAAGGGTTACCGTAGACCCCTCGTCCAGGAGGGCGTGCGTCCTTATCTCCCCCCGTGGACCGCTGAGTTTTACTTCACATGTCTTCAATAGCACCGCTCTTGGTGCCACCTTTGATGTGACGCTCATGACCGCTGCGGGTGCACCCTGATCTGTGCACTCAGAAGTCTCCACCCTCCTGGCGGGCTCTGCAGTCTTGTGTAGGATGGCGTGATGCTGCATGCTACACCCGTCGACTCCGCACGGCTTCGCTCTGCATGTGGTTCTACTGTGTCTTCGTGTCATGCATTTGAAGCATAACCGCTGTTCCTTCGCCCAATTCCACCTGTCGTTGATGGTGAGTTCCTTCAGCTGAGGGCACTTCGGAGTGTGATGGCTTGTAGACTGGCATCGTAGACAGCTAGGTGCTCGCTCTTCACGCGTCGATTCACTCGTAGAATAGACCTTCTCCCGAGGTGCTGTCCTCCTTACTGGCCTCTCCCCTCTGAGAAGCCCCGGAGCGCTGTTCCTCGCCGTGTGCGTGTAGCGTAGTACCCTGTCTGCTTCACCCATCAGGAACTCCGAGAGTATTGTGATTTCGTCGCTGTATGCAATCTTCTCTTCGTTGATCGCCGCGTATTCCGCCCATTTGCTCACCAGGTGAGGGCTTAGCTTCTCCATTACATCCCTTATCAGTAATGGATTTCGTAGATAACCACGGTGGTCCACACTCTTCATAGTGTAGACGACGTTCTGTAACTTGATGGCCAATTCATTCAATTCGCTGCTGGAGTTGCCGACCTTGGGGAGTCTCTTCAGTTCTTCCATTGCTTTATCGAAGATATATTCAGGTCGACCGTATTTCATTTCTAGCGTCTTCATTATGCTGTCCGGGTGAGTCGCCGTGTACAGTTGAGAGAGCACTGTCTCTCTCGCTTCCCCACGGAGACTGTTTCGAAGCCGCAATAAATTTTCTGTGGCGCTGAATTTGTAGAGACGCGTCGAATCTTCTACTGCTGCTTTGAAGGGTAGCCACTCCATGACGGACCCGGAGAATGCTGGGAGCTCCGACGTTTGCCGCGGCGGGGGTCGTACGTGCATCATCTTCTCTAAGGCGTTTGCTAATTGTTCGATGCCCCTTCCCCTCTGCCGAGGCCGTTCCTCCCCCCGTACTTCTAACGGGGGAGGTAGGACCTCCTGTTCCCTGTGTACTTGCGCTCCGGCGTGTTCGTGGCTCTTGTTCACCCAGTCGTGTATTCTTTCTTGGTCGCAGATAGTTTCCCCCCCCTCTTCCGCTTCGATCGCAGAGATTTCCGCTTCTAGCCGCTTCTTTACTAGCGTCTTCTTAAGTTGTATTCTTCTCTCTTCTAATTCAGCTAGCTCCTTTTCCGCTTCGTATTCGACTAGCCTAACTCGTGCCGCGACGCTGACCGACGAACGATGCGAACGTATACTGGGCGCCGCGCTATATGCCGGAGACGTGGGCCGGCATATAGGCGACTTGGAGCGCGACGGTATCTCTTGCGACGTGGGGTGCTCGGGGTGTGCGGTGCTGCGTACAGGTGAGCGCTCGAGGACCCTTCCTGGTGGGATCCTCCCGACGGATGTACCGGCGGGCGTCCCGGTGAGGACTGCGGTCGATGGCGATCTCGGCGATTCTTCATATATACGGTGGAACAGCCCCCGCCCACCTGGCGGAGGGTGCTCCGATTCGCCGATGCCGGACTCGGAGTGGGTCTTCTTGCTTCGTGTGTTCATTGTAGACGCGCTGGTTGCTTCTTTTTTCTGTATCCGCCGATCGAAGGACCAATGTTGAGTACGGGTTTGCAATAAAAACTCCAATTGAATTTTTCTTCCTGTATTTTCTTTTCTTGACCATTTACAATATTCTTCTATTTTCCGGAGCGTGTCGGACCCTATTTCTAGCCACCTTAAGTGGCAAAGTGAGTGTTACAACCGACGGGGGGCTAACGCAGCAGTCGCTTTTACTCCCGTCTCGCTCACTTCCTATAGCCCTCTCTTTCTATCATGCATCTCGCTCACTCGTGTCCCTCTCTTTCTATCTTTACTTTATTTTTATTTCTCTTTATTTATTTACATTAAATACCTTATTTTAAACATAGTTGTACATTATTTTTCATACACATTAAATATTCTTATAAAATCAACAATCTTACGTACTAAAAAACAATAATATGAATTACAATATATCAACTATTCTTAAATTTATTCGCCGTCCGCAACATCAACTATTCTTAAATTTATTCGCCGTCCGCAACAGTCTGATTGCAGCTTACTAATGATACGTTTTAAATACTTGTTGTTACACATTTTGTAATGTGTATACCAATTAAAACGAGAGAAGAACGAGTTCATATTCTATCAGAATGATATAAAAGACTTCGCAGTACCTAATATCTTACACGATTTACTTATGTATGAATAGCGTAGACTTACTAGTATAATATACATGATTCGCATACTATAATATGAGTACATAAGATCAAACAGAAGATATGTAAGACGAGTGTACCCGCCGCGAGTAATAGATTATTATAAATGTATGTTATCTGATCAATAATTCACAGAAGCAAAGTATTGTTAGTCGCTTTTTGACCTCGTCTAGAGTATCTTCTGTCTGATCCAGCTAAGAAGCTCTAAAACTCCCACACAAGGCTAATTCGATGTTCAATACAGTCTAATGATAAGAGCAATATAATATGATATTGCAGTTTAAATTGCATATTGCAAATATTATCCACCAGGACGAATATGAAGATGAACTGCATTTTGAAGATTATCTTTTGCAGAATGGGGATTTTATATGTTTTATGAGATGAGTCTTTAACAATATGAATCAAGGATTTTCAGTAAGTAATTGTGGTTTTGATTACATATCCTCGAATACTTTTATATAAAGTAGGTACTAGCTATAGTTAGTGAAACTATTAAACTAAAAAAAAGTATTTCAAAAAACCCGATAGCTTAAGAATTTAGCCTATTTTACTTCTATGATTTAGACGAATTCAACGATACGTCATTATTTTGCTAAAATTCAACAAACCTCAATCCATGTTGGGCTGGTAGAGCATGCCAAAGTACAAGGCATATGTATTTTAATTGCTTAATAAATAATTAACTTTCACTAAGATTACGAAAAAAAAAATTATTGGACTTAAAAAAAACCCTTCAGAATATTAACAAATTTTCTTTTCTTTAGATGTTACGTAGATATAAAAGTTAAAAGGTTACACGCCGGATATTGGCAATCTCACCTAAAGCCGTTGATCCGGACAAATGGTTTACAACCCCTGAATACCTGTGATCTTAGCGTCAATTTATCTCTTTAACACCACCATTCGATACGTGATGCATTTGAAGTTTTTTTCGACTACAGAGTTTTTAGGGATTTTGCGTTGTTACTAAAATTGGTAGAAGTTACTAGTACATTTTGGAAATGTGCATGGATTTTATAGATCGGTATAGATCTACGCCCGTTATTAAAGGCTAATTTATTCAAAATTTAAAGATTTTAATAGGCAGTAATTGTCAAATGTCAATCTTTGGCAGACAAAATATTAGATATATTGCGCTGTTAAATTAAATTTTATTGAGTATTTAACGTTTCGGAACGATTTGGTATTATTTTAACTTATGATGAAAATTTGGTAAGAGTTGATACTTATCCAAGGCATTCCAGTTTGGCCCTCAGAGGTAGCAGCATATGTGTGTCCGACTGCAGGTAGGAATCTTATCTTATCCGGGGTTGCTTACAGGTCTCCATGGGCGGCAGTAGTCACTTACCATGAGGTAGATTGTATGCTACTCCTATATTATAATAAAAAAATATAGATTTTTTTTTAATTACGGTAACTCCACCTACGAGTATTTGTTAAGAAATCATATTTTATTATCACAATTCATACTATTGTCTTTATTTATCGAATCTTTGTCTTTAGAAACTGCTTGTCTTCTAATTATTTAATTTAAATTTAAATAGCGCAGTATTTCTAGTAGGACTGTAACAAGGCGTAAACCTACGATCCGACGTTTATACGTAAATATAGGAGATATGTATCGTCGGCATTATTTCACTGTCGTTACCAGAACTGAAATCCTTGACATCCGCAGTGTAAACATTCTTAAAGTGCGTGACTTAAAGTTGAGGCGTTCTCTCAAATCCTGAGAAATCGCGCCGCTCAAGCCGGCTTTCGACACGTAGTCACGTGTGGTACAAGTGTAAGACGAGAGCGTGTTACATAAAAATACCTGTTATGTGATATAAACTGGAATATTTATTGAAGTGTATTCATTGTAATTTATTTAATTTCAATAGTGAATTCTTAAGAATATAAATATTAGAGAGCCGAATAAGTGAAATGACTAAAAGAATCAAGTCTTAGGTATTGATCAGTCGATTCTAGTGTTAATCCAAGCGTCCAGTGTTTTAAGTAGCAAATTATTTTCATAAAATATTTTATGAATAGGTTCAAAAAATAATTTTACTAATAGTAGTTCGTGAGTAATAATATATACAGTAACGCCCATACCCACTGCTATTCCTGCCATTGTTCCTGTTATGAGCAACGATCTTGTTAACGAATTGTCTTAAAATAGTAAAAATAAAAACAAAATGCGGAATGAACTTCCTCCTAAGGTATTCCCTCAGGACTATGACATGGGGCTCTTCAAGAGGTGTGTAAAAAGAGCTCTCCTCTGGTGTTGCAAATCTCCATAGGCGACGGTGACTGCTTTCCATCAGGTAGCCCGTCTGCCTTATCGTTAGGTTACATATAAAAAAATCTCTAGATAACACAATGTAAACAACACCGTCTTATAACTTGCACCAACAGCTTATCGTCACCGGGATAATGCAGATTGATTTGGCTCAACTCTGAGGAGACAAATTCGATTTGCGGCGACCAACACCGCCGTTGACGTCCTGAAAAATATTCCACATTTTGTACAACGACAGGATACGGGTGATGAGAGGAATCTGGAAGCCTTGATGTTGTGGCTGATAACTGAGTGAGATATTGGCGGTGAAGCGAGTTAGTTCCGATCTAAACTACGACCTGGTATTATGACATATTGAAGATATTTAACATATACTATTTTGATGTACTGCGTGGTGGAGAGGCTACTATATCCATCTGATACGTAGCGGGTTCCGTGTCCGATCCCCGGCCAGACAGGTATCTATCAATATTAGGAATTTTGTTCTGGACCTAGGTGTTTATGTATTCGTCTTTGCATGTGTGTAGGATTTTTCTTTTAATGTGGAACCCATGTTAAAATAAAAATCTTAGTGTATGAAGGTAAAAACGCGATTAAATAATTGTCATTTTTATGTTACATTGTGGTAGAATTAGTGGTTGGATTACGGAGGCACGGTGTGGTGGCACACTTATTTCGCCTTAAAACTTCAAATCAATTCCTTCTATGGGCAAAAATAATAAATTACCACCAAGTGGACTCATGTATTTTAGCAATTTCTATTTCAACATGTAAAAAAAATATTTCAAACGATAACATGGTATTGCCATCTTTAAATAAATGTTACCATAAGGGAAATACAGATTTAGTTCAGCTAAGGTGACAAATGCGATTTGCGTTGGCGTGAGAAATATATTTTAGAATCGTTCAAAAATGGCATGAATTGTAGCACGGGTGTTAGGAAAAATGAAAGATGTGAATGTTTCAGACTTAGGAATTCTGTAGTTTCCTATAGATTTTGGAACTATGTAATTTGTTAAACTTGAAATTAATACATGTGAGACTTTAAAACTCAACAAACTGCTTAATTATACCTTACTATCAAGTAAACATTTTCGTATTATTCATTTTTTTAAATAAAATTGTAGTTAATATAATGTACCAAATAAATAAATAACGCTTTCTAGCGTCATGAGTTCTTCGGACACAAATACTAGTACCTATATTATGATAGTTTGGTCACTGCCGCCCATGGATAAAATTATGTAATGAACGTCAAAAATTGTGTAAATCTTAGTGAGGTAACAGATTCGGTGCTATACTTTAAGATCAAGTTAGGACGTCTTGTGTTTTCAGGCTGATATGGTGACCACTGCACCATGCGGCTCTACATATCCAACGAACTTAACAGCAAACAATAAAATTTAAAAACGGGTCTTATTTTGTGTAGTTATTATACACACGAAACTTCAAACTCAAACATATCTTAATGATACTTCAAGTAGTTTCGTTATAAACAAAGAACTTTTCAAACTACACACACGGCAATATATCACACATATCCCTTTATACCTGAATCCACAACCGCTAAAGTACATTACAATAGCATCAGATAAGTCAACCTAAATTCCTTCCACGTCCGACATGTAACGTAATGTCCCCGACGTTTTAAGAAACAAAACTTGGCCCGCGACGCAACTTGCCTTTCTTTTTAAGCCAAGTCTCACTAACAGCGAGCGAATTGTGTGTTTATATCGCCTGTATAAATGTAAATAGCTTAAGTAGAATACGAGTATTAAGCTGGTCTTATTATAAAACTGAAATGGAACTCAATTATTCAGCCAACTCGATATTAAATTGTGACTGTTGCGTATGGATATCTGCAAGTGACGTTCGATAAGACAGCAGATTAGCATGATACCGATAGCAGTCCCGTCGCTTCTTCTGAAGATTAACATCGTAACGTATTTTATTTATATAAATAACTTAGTCTTTCTACACAAACACCAACATATATCAGTGTACTCAAAAGGCAACAATATATGTGATGGTGCTACAGCACCATGATTCATTTCCACCATGATACAGTCCAATCACAAAATTGACAAGTTTAATTTATAAAATGTGTACAACGAAAAACCACTACGCGTATTAAGTAAACTTTTACAGCTTCTTCTAAATGTTTAGAATATGTATTTAAAAACAAAAGAACAAATAACACAATTCACAATACCGTGAAAATTGATTGCTCTTTGTATAGAAGAAAATTTTACAGCGTAGAGAATGAAGCGAGTGAGCCATAAAATCATATGTAGTGGCCAACAGTAGCAATTTGAATTTCCTATTCATATTTGAAGCTTCCTTTGTGAGTTCTATATATACTCATAATATTACCTTTACACTCGTATTTTATGATCATATATTATCTACTATTATGTGCATGGCAAGATTACATTTTGTCGACCATGGTTTAAAATTTCTTAAGTTCTTAGGGAAAGAGTCATTTTCAGCGCAGTCTAACGCAGGACCGAAGGACTGAGTTTCAACGCAGTCCTCAGAATGGCAACGCATCTGTACAAAATCTTCAAGTAATCCTGGTTGAAATTCAATCCTGATTAACTTTTTGTAACTAAATGAGCTTAATTACGTATGTCCGTTGGCGGTTGCGGCCATGTACCGTCAGGTAAACTGCATGCTCGTGTGATAATTTCATTTGAATCTTTACAATTACGATTTCATACACAATCTCCTCTCTTAGCTTATCAAACTACTTCGCGGGTGGTATGACAGTAGTTCAACTTATATCCCATTACAGTGGGTTAAAGAGGGTCGTTTAAACGATTCCGATTGTAAGCGATCGTTTTTTGGACGGGAAGAGCCTGGTTTTCCTTTTAGAGTTTAGTACTACAGCTGAAATTTAGTGTTACGTTAAATGCTGTATTTGTTCTTATTTATAAGAGCTAAAAGGATGGTGCGTTTCTGAGAGTATTTCAGTTTTGTACTGTTTGAATTTAAGTACGTATGATTGATAATATATTGGAACTTTTTTATCAATTGCTACATTGTGTATATTGTCCACCTGACGTACCATATGTGGATATTTGCCGAGTACAGACGAGCATGCGCGAGTACAACGCTTGTCCGTTCCCTGCCAGATGTAGCATTTTTCAGCGCACATCAAATGATTTCGCATCTATCCTTGTCGAAGCGTTTTTAAATTCATCATTTTCAGCAAGTTACTCTACTGAGTATCTAAATCAGGCATTAGAGTTAGGGACATTTACGCCACAGTCTACCAAACATCAATGAGATTTTTGTGGTTTCCTCATCATGTTTTCGTTCACAATTCGACCAAATAAAAAATATTTTAATACGTACATAACTTAGAAAAGTTTCAGAGGTCTAGCATTCGAACTGGACCCCTCGATCGGGAGACCGTTTCACCAACCATTAAGCTGTCACAGTTTTATATACAACATAAATAAAACATTTTTCGAAGGTATTCTATTCTTAGATTATGTCGTCTCGATCTCAGGATCTACACGTACAGATGACATGTTTCTGTTATTATTTCGAACATCTTTCGTTGCGCATCACGTACCGATGTTTCGGATATAGAATCATAAACAAACCGCTGTGTATTTCTATGTATATATAGCTAGTCTTGTGTCTGTGCTGTTAAAGTTGATTTTATGTGGGAATGGCTGTTTCGATCATGGTATTTCGTCTGCGTGTCACGTCCGGGTTTGACTCCCCGGTCGACGCGTGTTCTTCCTTTATCCTCCTTAAGGTAATTGTCTCACTTTATATGGGTATTGGCGAGTATCGCGACAAAACATTTTGTCATATTCACACCCCTTGATGTATCCATAAGTAATGGTTAAGGGAATTAAAATATTGGGGTAGTTTTAAATAATGGTAGAACCCTGTATGGTAGATTTCAGGGTCACCACAGAATTATCATATAACCACATTTTAAGAGTACTATGTTGCTGTATTCTAATTTAAAATCTTCATTTGATATTTGAATATGACAACTAATTATGAGTTCAAAAGTATAAATTATCGTATTTTTGTGTAAGTGTGCTTGAATTTTTGTATGTTACGAACAAATAAATTCTAATAAAACAGTGTAATCAATGTAACCAAATATAGTCAATTGACTTGTGAGAAACTGTAAAATTTAAATCTTAGCCCTATAATTGCTACGAGTATTTTAGCATTTCGTCTTACCTCGCTTGTGGCATCGATGGTGAGACCAGTGGCTATTTCTCGTTATTCTTTACGTTTAGTTCTTATTGCTACAGCATTACGTACCGTGACAGAGTCGGCATTATTAAATGTGTGAGCATCATTAGTGGGAACGGCGACAGATATTGGTGTGGTTCGGACATCGACGAAGGAAATACGTGGACTCCTAATTAATACGAAGCAATGGAATGATAGTAATTGCAATTTCTACTGAAGTATCTAAAAAGTTTTCAAAAGGTATGTGAAGTCTACCAGTTCGCACTTAGCCATCGCTGTGGACTATGGCCTAATCCTTCTCTTACTGAGAGGAGACCCATGCCCAGCAGTGGGACAGTAATAGGTTGATGATGATGATGACCTAAAAATTGTAAATGGTAGAACCCTTTCCGCTTCGAGTCCGCAGGCAAAACCACCACACCTTTTTGCCTAATGAGTGATAAGCGCCACTGTACTCTGATTGTTCGAGTGGTGCCAACTTAGCTCGTAGCTCAGGGTAGTAACGCATCTGTGGTCGACATCAGACAAGATTCTAATTTATTCAGAAGTTAATTTCTGATATCCATGCGCCACTTACTTTCTTACTTTCTTACTTTTTAATTAAATATTATATATTAAAAAATACTCCCACTTTCTAGGGTATTGTGCTTATTTGAAATTCGTAAATTCATTCACTCTTTTAATTGTTCGTCAGTATGGCAGGTTTGTTCATGTTTTCCCATTGTCAAGGTGTATTTGTGTAATACAATTTAAGAAACTGCATTCGATGCTTTAGGAGTCTATTTGATTACTCTGTATGGTAAATAGACTTACAAAGAGCAATTGGTTTAATTTGGATCATATAGAAAGAGGTGTTAAATTTCTTCTGCAATTTTGTATACGCTAGGGTTAGGTTACTTGGTTTGCTAAACGTGTTTATGACGAATTTCGTGGTTGACAAACTATGTTCGTGTTTGGCAAACATTTTATTGCGAACAGCCTGTATGACGAATTGCGAGTTTGACGAACTCTCTGCATGGCAAATATGTTTCCCAAGCAGGTTTCATATAGTGTGTGTGACAAACTATGTTAGTGTCGAACTGTGTGAACTTTGATATTGAGTGATGAACGTTGCGTATATATGTAAAAGTAATATAATGAATGTTACAGTGGTATAGTTCTATTGTGGCATCATCTAGACACCGATTTTAGTTATATTAGAAGATGACAATTTCAGTTCTCGAAAGAAACTGCTATTTTTCTATTGAATGTTGCTGTGTAGTTCTTTTCAGTTCAGCTTTTCTTTAGGAGGTAAATGTAATTGCGCCCGATAACCACATTGGCTTCCCCTCCCGTTTCCTGAAACGTGGAAACATAAAAGCCAAATCTTTTAGAGCTCGATAATCGTTATGGGCTAAGCATCTGCCACTTTGGCAAATTATTGGGAGATTTCCAAGAAAAAAGTTGTCACCCTCAACGAACGAAGGGTATTTGATAGCGTGATTCGGAGCGTACGGAGAATGTTAAATTACAGCCGAAATGAAAGATAATAGGCCTCCCTCTTAACAGGCAAAGTTTCTTTGCATGGGGAAAAAAGTTTTTGTCCCGAAAGATTTTGAATTTCACCCCAGGGCGTCCAAACTTCCCGGTTTCGCGTTATTTATTCATGGTTTTACTACCGGTGCCTTGGTGTTTAGTTCATTTATATTTAGATGATCGCTGATTTAAATAAAAGCGTATGCGTTTCGTTTAAGGGAAGAGCCCTCGGGATTGGGTTTAAATAAGTTTCAGTCTTCTGTACATTGTTCATTCCTTTGGGTATGCGTTTTGTTTTACATTTTAAGGAGTTGTGACACTGAAGAATTTTGATTATAGATATTGTATATGTATGTTATTGTTAAATCTTTAGGAGATAATCCACGTCGACTCTGTACTTCGGAAATCACGTTAAGCCGTCAATATCGGTTGTTATCATTGGATAGTGGTCGTTAAGCCTGGCAGGCGTTATGTAGGCAGTTTGAAAACATCCGACACGTGTTGGCCAGTAACCCGTATTCTATATGTAGTTTGGAATAGTGCGATGAAGTACGTTTTAGGGCATCTAAAACGTGAGACAAACCTGTATCAGTTCTGGTACAGTCCGTCAGGGGCGCTGATTGGAAATGCATGGGTAAATACGTAAACAAATACAGAAACAGACATCTTTGTAAAATCGTAAAAACTCATACTAAGAATAAACTCGTACTGTTCGCAGCAGTGGAATATAAAAACAATTGCACACTGCAATCGCGTCTAAATAATTTACAGCGACGTTACAAGAATTATGGGAGCTTTTCCTGACGCGCGTCTTTACGCTCACACGCGCGTCTCTCCTTGCACACTTGCATCCTACGCACGCACACGGGTCGCGAAGAGACTGTAGCGAGTTAATTCATGGCTGGAATAAGACGCGCGTGTGGACGTAAAGACGCGTGACAGGATAAGCGACCTATGTTTGTATGTATTGATGTATCTATGGATACGTGTGCGTAGTTATGTATGTATTTTGTTATACATTCGAGTGTTACATGGGACAAAAGAAAACAAATTTATTAGAGTTCAAATTGAACGATTTATTTTAAACTAATACGAACGCATAGTAGAATTTACGATATATATTTAATAATATTAATGGTATAATAACAGAACATTGACAATAAAGCGATAACTAAGTTCACCAACATTTGATAAAGCCATAGTGATTGCAATCGAGTATTATATACAAACGGACAGCCGATCTCCGACATCGAACAATATTCACATATCAAGTTATTAAAGCTATGAAATCATGGCCAATGAACCAGACTTACTCTAAATATTTTACAATAAACAGTCACTTAATTATGAAAAAATATACAATAATTATGGATCACCTTTAAAGAATTTGATTATTTAAAACATTTTACAAAACTTTGATTTGCAAGGTTCAACTGACGTCACATGTTTAAGATATTGCCTAAAGGCGTATATAGTCGTACTGTAGGAATCAGACGGATAGTATCGTACGGATTAGTTTGTGGTAGTGCGTCTACTGCCCGCAGCAATCCGATTGTCGACGCGACGGCCATTTTAAATCGGATTTTTTCAATAGCATTTCCGATTTTCGTAGCGAGACAACGGATGGAAAGGGTGTACTACAGTTTATATGATGTTGTTGGTACTCATCGGATATTTATGATGATATTTTGGACTTTTTGTGGCCAGAGTTGATCTCGGGACATTCTTGGCAGACAATAGAGAGAGTTGTGCTTCAACAATTGAGCCCTGCATTAATATGGTAGAGAATAACTATTTTTAGTTATTTAAAACATAATACTCGTATAAAGTAATTAAAAAGTTAAATTAAACAAATCCTATAGTTTACAAAAGTAAATAAACATTTATTTAAATACTTTATTATTTATTTAAAAGTCAGGTGTAAAATTACCATGAAATTATAATGTAAAATGAGAGAATATATTAATTACTATATAACATTTCAAGCATTTAGTTTAGACACTAAATAGATTAACAAAATCGTTGAAATTTACAAATATAAATAAAAATAGAATTAGAAATCAGAATTAATTATAGCAACGAACAGTGGGGCATAGCCATAGTAAGAGAATATAGCTTGCTGTTAACAGCTAAAACACTACTCACTTTACTTTAAACTTCTTTTTGCCACTTTCGATGACAGTACTTAGATAACATAGTGCTATTTTCTGAAATCGCTACTCGTTGCTAGTGAGACAAGTCCTTAACTTTTAAAAAAAATCGTTTTAGTAAATGGCCATAATTGTATTTAACGAAGCAACATTGACCAAAGCGAAAGTAAATTATTAAATGTTACAGAAAATCTAAATCAAGAGTCAGAACATTAAGTGACTGTATTAATAAACAAAGTGCTTGTTAATTAAGAAGACAACAAGCCTTCACAGGAAGACAGAGGAAGACTCTTGATATCGCATCGAAATATATTACAATAGATTCGAACAAACACTTGTGTTTGTCCAAACTTCGAATAGAAAAGAATACGGCTGGATAAAACTGGTGGCGTCTCGCTAGGTCGATGTTCAATTCTGCATCAAAAATGCAAAATCATATTGAATTTTCAAGTGTGAGAAAAGTCCAACTTTTATGAGTTCTGAATCAATGCGGTCTGACCGGCTTGCGGCAACTTATTGAGTTAAATTTTATTCAAAGTTGAAAGTTCAATACGATTGTGCAACTATCTTTACCATTCCAGTTAACCGACAGATAGTTTATAAAAGTACAAAAATGAGCAGAATTACAATAACAAAGTTACTTGACCGTCATTCGTTGCATAACATCTCTATGTACACTAGTGTTACAATAATTATCTAATACGATCTTTCATTAAATTAGCCTTTAAAAATATATTTCAGAGCGGAACTAGAAGCTGTCATAAGGTTTAGAAAAATACAGTGGTAACCTCATTAGATTAGTGCCAAAGCTTTTTGTATAAATACGAGTATATCTAGAGTACAAAAACAGTCTCCAGATTAAATTCGGTAACGTAGTTTAATGATACGAGCTATTTAGAATTTTAACGCTTCGAGTACAGAGATTGTACTCTTTTGCATCTTTTTACCGGAACACTTGTTTTTAGTGCTCAAAAATCACTAATTTCGGGGTCAGTGTCGGCATATTTGCAGGTGAAGGGGTTTCTTAGCCACGAACAGAAGGAACGGTCGCTGTGTTGTTTGTATTTAGCGGTAGTGTGTTTCTTTGCGTGCGCTCTGGCCACTGCTGCACGACGCGTTGGATAGGAATCAAGAGAAGAAGCATCTGAATCTCTTGGTACCGAATCGTAGCCGGATTCGGCGCGCCTTGAGGTTGCCGCCGGGCTATGCTTTCCTGTCCTAGGTGTGGACTCATGACCACTATCGTAACCATCTGGTTTGGAACTTGCGACAACCCTGGCCACCACTTTGTCGTTTTTATCACATTTCTCTGACCGTGGCTCCGTCGTCACCACGGGAGGTGTGACTTCTAAATGTAGATTTGACTTTAATTCCCTGAAAGTGTTTGACGGCGCACCATTGCCAGGCTGTCGTTTTTCTTCACGCAAGTTAGGATCAGATGCTCCATCTGGATGTCTTAGTGATGCTATTCGAGCGTCAGTTATATCATTTCCGCGGTACCTTTCAAATGGACCATAACAATCATTGTGAGTAATGTCTAAGTCATGAAATGCATCACATTCACCTACCGCGCTACCTGGCCTAGACATGGATCTTTTGCAACTATCACATATTTTATCACTAGGTCTATATGCGGGTTCACTATATACAGATCCATCACCGTGGTAATCTTCAGTATCTCTTACATTACATAATGATAATGATTGAAATTGTGGTGCAATTTTAGATGCGGATATGTCGTTACCATCTAAAGCTCTACGAGATCCGTAGAGCTCACTTAATCCTATGATATCATCTATTCTTGATCGTGAAGAAGGTAAACTTTGATGTGGTATATCTGGTATTGGATTATCGTATTGAAAATTTTCTGGAAAAAATGCCATAGCTTGCCTAAGGTAGGCTTCATGTCTTATTTGTCTCTCAACTTCACTGTATAACGATAACGTATCTGTAAATGTTGACGCTACTGTTAAATTCTCTTGGCTTAATATCCTCAAAGGATGATCTTCACCATCATCTTGATCCATATCTGGGTAAAGATTATCTGTTAGTCCCATACAATAGGCTATATCTTCTTCTGTAACTTGAAGACAACAATCTTGCATGGGAACTGGTTCTAATGGTTCTTCTACCTCATATATTTCTAAGATTTCATCTTCTTCATCTACTGCACCTCTACTCATTCCATGTTGATCAATATCTCTACTATGGCTTGAAACTAACTCATCATCCATCCTTAGCCTTTCTTTATATTTACTATCTAAGCTTTCCATAGATACTTCTCTACTACTTAGACTACTAGGTTGAATCAAAGGTAGAGCTGGAGGAATTTCGGCTAATTCTTCACTGTCATCATCTTCATCGGGGTCATTTTTCGGCACACTTTTACTACTACTTGGTTTCCTTTGTAAACTATAATCTGGTGGACCTACATTCTCTTCTTCTATAGCCATGCCCTTTGAGCCTTGTTTCAAACCTGTTCGAATTGTTGATTCCTCCACATGAATCCTTCTAGCTGTATCTTTCATCAACTCCATTCGGTGTAATTCAGGTTCTTCAGGTAACTTTACGTTAGGATCTCTTTGAGCTGGTTGAGCTTTATGACTTGGAGAATTGTGTCTTGATTTATGAATTTGAGAGGTTTGATTTTCCACCCATTTTCTTATCATATTTTTCTTATGATTATCCATATATCCATATCCTATGTTTTCACTCGCATGCGTGCTTAGTACGCCAACTTGTAATGGTACGGGACTTGGCGGTACTGGTACCGATTCAAATTGTTGTGGTACTTTTGGCTCCTGCATAGGTCCATCAATCCAAGTTTCTCGTTTTTTATTTTGTGTTTCTTTAATAATGTGACGTGCTTCCACTAATTTAGACTTAGATATTCTTGGACCATCAATCCATTGTTCATCACTGTTATTTTTTCCATCGTCTGAAAATTGCTTGGGAAGTGTTTTCTTCATTGGCGTAACCTTTGAAGTTGCTGAATGGACTGGTGATGCTTTAGGAGAATGAGTAGGTTGAATAATAGTTTTTAAAGGAGATGATTTGGGAGATGAATGCAATTTATGTATAGGGCTTTTTTCTTCAACTACCTTTGAGAGAGATGATTTGTGTCTCTGTTCCGCAGCAGAACCTCTTAACGCTTTGCTTAACACACATCTATTGTCACCCGAATTGATATGAGGAATGTAGACGGGCGGGTGTTCTCCGTCGGTAGCATCATCCAAAGGTCCAACATAAATAACTGTATCTGCCGATAGGTCGCTGCTAGATGGGTCAGGTTCACTGCTGCTTGGTTTAGAAGCATCTTCACCGGAACTACCTCCAGAGCCCGCATTATTATTTGAGCTATATTTTACTTTCCTTCTTCGTAGCCTGTGGATTCTTGATGCTAACTGTAACGTTGTGAGTGTATCTGAGTAGTTCTGTACATTTGGCGATACGTGGACTATCATGGCTGTGTGACAAGTTAGAGACCCAAGGCACTCTTTTAATACATGTGTGAGGTTGTGATCTCGATACGGGAGATGTCGTTGGCCGTTGAATATGGCTAGTAGAATATTTCCTAGTCCAGACAGTGGTATTCCACCATTCGTTTTTCCTCGTTCAGAGTTTCCTAAATCGATCAGATGTAGCCTGCTTCGGCCTCCAGCAACTGTAACAAAGATAAGTTTTTATTTATCGATACATATAATATTTGTCTAAAGATTTTTGAAATATTTGCTTTATACGGAAAACCAATGTAATTTTCTGTTTGAGTATTCGTGCTTTTCCTTGAAACAGATTAAGCGATTGCGACTTTTTCAGGTATAGAATAACATATAAAACTAGTAAATTGTCCCTCCAGTATATAAAAGATTAAGCATAATATACAATTTTATTATATAGTGCTAAGTATAATACATTTATTGCATAATGTGTTTTGCTTACAACAATTATATAAATGAAATATGCGATTCTAGCTAAAGGAACCGAAATCTTAAATCACACAGAACGGGAACAGAATGCATTAAAACATTTATTCCAAGAAAAAGCTATGCAAACAACTCCTAGGTCTTATTCTACTGAAGGAAAGTTACGAAAATGTTTTCACGGTACTTTAGACTTTTAAAGTTGAAGAAGGCGTCTTAACGAATAAACCTGTTAGCATTAAAATTAACGAGGATCCTTTTCATTTATGCAAACTCCTTTTCTTTTCAGACTAAAGATTTGAAGTCGTAATTACTTAAAGAAACAACTTAAGTCTATAAAGTCTACTCCAAGATTTATTGCCTAGAAAATTTTCCAGATAGCAAATATTTATCTAACGCCCAAGAAATTGACACAAACTATTATTGTGGGATTTTTGCTTCATTTATCGGGAGATTTCGTCTGAAGTTCCAGACGATTAAGTTTTATTTTGTTAATAAGTAAACAAAAGCATTTGGTAAGTTAGGTAATGTTCTTGAGTAAAATTTAAGTGTAGTTCTGTTGTTCAAAGTTCTTTTGAAATTATCAAGCCGATGAACCTATATAATATTAAAACTAATTTTGACATATTTTCTTTGTATATAAAGGTTTTGTTTACTTGACAATCTTTACGGACTAACTTTATGAAACACTGAATCTATTTGTATGAGACTTTTGAGCTAACGGATATACACTTAATACCTAGATGAATATAAATCAAAAAGACCAGGATCATACGGGACTTGAGAAAACCAAGCGGATTCTTTAAATTTCGACGAAGCTCAAAGAAAAATTACATGAGTTTAAAGTATAACACAATTTGTATAATTTTTAGACATTTGATTACCTGCTCCCTTCCCTCCCACGCTGTACTGGTATACATGAAGAGTGTATAGCAGATGGCTGTCTTTCCCTTCTTCTCTGGCACCTCTGGTTGCGAGCGCTGCGTCCAGGTAGAACGCTGCCTTCTCAGCGCTGTGGACCCTGAGCTCTGACTGGTTCTGAAGATGCGTGCCGAAGAGAGGGTCGTCGCGAAGGTAAACTCCTGGTGATTGTTCTGTGTCTGTTGGAGGATTCTGGTGTTTTTAATGGGAAACAGTAATGGGCATAATACATATTTCAATAGTTCAAGTGGTTCGACTGTGCCGGTGTCATCCCCAAGCCTATTTCTGCCTTACTACCATAGTGAAGCTCTGCTGTGTATAGGTAGGTAGGGAAAAAGTATACAAAATGTTCCAATTCAATTTTCAGGGTATGCAATGATCTCTGTAAGGTTCCAATTAGGCTTTAATTATATGTCCTACGTGATCAGTGACTATTTACCATTAGAACATTGGAAGTTCGTTTCACATTTCAATTACATCACAAAACTGGCTACAACACGTTTCAAAATTAGAACAACTTTCTACTACGAGTAAGCAAATAAAATAAAAAAGTTAACGATACTCGAACGCTAGAGATGGTATCTATTTTAATAAAATTAGGGAAGAAAGAAAGAAACAAGAATTACCATTCTGATAAGGTGCCAGCAAATCTCGGATCTGGTTAGTGTTGGTGCACAGCTCCACAGCGGACACCCTGACAGAGAAGCGGGTGCCACACTTGTGCCTCTGCTCCGCTATCCCCCTGAAGAGCCAGGAGATGGCGCACGGGATGGCTCCCATCGATCCTGGCGCGTCCGGTCGCCCTAACATTGTGTACGACTTGCCTGTAAGGAAAAGTTATGATTAAAGAAGTGTTGACGTTGTAGAAAGTAAATATTGGATTAGGGTTGGAACATTTGTAGAAAATATCAATATGAGATAAGCTCATGTTTTATAATGATTTTTAATAAATACATAATAACCGTTCTTTATAACATTAAACAATATATCAATAATTAATAAATTAATTGAAATTTTGAAATATTAGTAGCATTGTTTATTTCGTAATAAAATTTAAGTGAGTATAAAGTAAGTAAAAAATGTAGTCTTATTTTTATTTGATGAATAATTATAAGAGTTTCTTGGTGTACGAGAGTAAATATTTAATAAAACCAAATATTATTTTTATAGTTTTACCTGGTTTGATTTTGTTAATACAATTTTTACCATAGACCGTTACACAAGGAAATCTATGAAGGAAATAAAGTTTTTTTCACTAATACGGACATACGGACGAATATAATCATAAATACATGTAAACATAATTAGACCAGCCAAATAAATCAATTTTTAAAATTTAGGACTCACTAGGAATCAAACTATGATTACATCTTGTGACCTATGTTACCGACGAATTAGACAAGAATAACAATGGATTTACTTGACAGACATTATAACAGCACTCCCTTAATATATTTTGCCTGGCTACAACGAAATGCGCTGGAATGTAACAAATTTGAATTGGCAATTAATTTCGTACAGGATTTAGTCCCTAATACTTCCTAAAACATAATAATCAGCTAACAAACTTCACCCCAGACATCTATCAGAGTTTAGACAGAGCTACGGGCAAACACAAATCAAATCTCGAATAATCCGTACGTTGTAGCGATATTTGTTCAGCATTATACAGACGAAACTCGGCATAATTATAACGACAGAATATGGGTGTCTTCACACTTATCGGTATCGCATTGACATAATCTGATGTATTACGATGTATGTATCGATTTTTAGAATGAGATTATTAGAGCGAATTAATATTCTTCCATCATAAGGCATTTGCTATCAATTTAATAAATAAGAATGACTCAATTATATCAACTGAAACAAAAACGTTTGCCTCTTTTCATTTAATCGCGATTCCAATTTATGTCTACGTATGGACTACTATTGTTCAACTTGTAAATTAGAATTATTGAATTGCTTAGCTGTTTCAAAAGAATACTTACAAATATAATTTTAACTTGTGCTATATAGTAGCAGTGCGTAATGTGCAGATTTATCTTATATATAAAATTCTCGTGTCACTGTTACCAATGTTAGTTACCGCACTCTTCCGATACGGCTTTATCAATTCACAAAATTTTATATGCATATTCAGTAGGTCTGAAAATCGGCTACTGTCTATTTTTCATACCCCTAAGTGCTAAGGGTTGTACACTGTAACATTTTTTATTTATATGACGACATCACGTTTGCCGGGTCAGCTAGTGTTTTATACTATTCCATGATAATTATATAATTACATCACTTAGTCCATCGTATTTACATAACTACTTTCTGTTACAAATTTGTTAAGTATACCATTCCATAGCCGTTATTTCCACGGACGAGTTGAAAGACTCCCTTTTCACTCAGTTGGATCGACAATCCTCAAAATAAGCGGGATGTTACAGTAAGCCAGGTTTCGGTGAGACGATTCTCTCTAGGAAGTTACATTTAAGCGAAGCTTTCATTTAATTTGCATTTAAAACCATAATCCTCGGTGCCGTAAGACTTAAACAGGGTTGGTTAAGAGGTCGCCTTTTGGTACCTTATTGTGTAAAGTGACATTTAAGATTGCTTTTCATCCCTTCTCTAAATTTTCTCGGGCGTTGAAATTAACACTTGGATTTTATAAGTTAAAATAAAATTATTTTCTGTGTGTTTTTAAGATTTATGTCTGAACTCAAAGACAAAATTGATGTTGTAATCATTTTTAGGTTAGCATTAAGTACATGACAATTTAACTTTGTTTATGTATCTTGTAGTAAAGTAAGAAAGCAAATTTGTAAACAGAGATTCTTTCATAGAACAGTTCTGTGGATTTTTTAGTTATTTGTGACGTATAAGGGGAAAGAAAGGAGTATTGGTATTCGGACAATCACGCAATTACTTATTACATCTCATTTTTAACGTACAAACAATAAGCTGTAGTATATTATATTACTGTATGGAAAGTATACTTTTCTTTTGATCGATATCAAAAATGGGGGTTTTATATTTTCATTATTCCTGCAAAGTTACTGAATGAATCCACGCCTTCAACCGCATCTTCATCCACATCTAATTTAATATTTCCATCTTTATTACATATTAATTAAACGTGAGTCCGCCCCACCTGAGTATTTATCAAACTTTCAATTAAGAGCTTCGGGAAAAGCTCGTTTGGATGCAAATCCCAGCTCCCTGAGAAACTTTCGGCTTGTGGTCTTGATAAATAGTGGAGCTGCCTGCGATGTGCTCGAATTAGAACTTGGGTTTATTTGCAGCGGAAACTTCAATATTTGCTAGTTTTCCAGATGCGTCTGTTTCTACTTTTGGATTAAATTTACTCCTGTTGTTGGTTTCGTCGGATTTAATTAGGAGATACATGGTTAATCTTATTGTATTTCTATTGATGGTGTTCACTATACTAGATGTCCTATAGATAATTCTAACCAGCAATTCTAACAGGCAAGCGATGAATTTAGATTTCTATCCTGAGCTATGAGTAAAGAATATGTTATTTTTTAAATAATCATTATTTCCTTTTTGGCCTGGTTAGAATATACTATTTTTAATTCCTTTCTTTTTCTTGATGTCCTTTAAAAATCTTGTGCTTGTATTTAAAAAGGGTCATGAGAAGCACAATTTTATTTAAAACAGGAGAATACCAGCCCAAAATTATTTTAATTAAACGGACCCTCAGGATATTTCTGACAGTATAGGCACCACAATAAGTCATAGTTACAAGTTATTTTCTGAGCCTGAAGCCAGCAAAGTACCTACTTTATGTAGTTGCACGTTCAGGAGTTCAGGCCTGTTCGTTATAGTTTCCAAAGTTTCGGAAACTCCAATATTTGCGGTTCCCGCTTTTAAGTTTGGTGGAATTAGATTTTATGATCAGCGTGGGAATAGCTTTTGTTGGTTTATTTTGTACGGGACAGTGCGATGCACTGCGATGGGTTTTTGTTTCCTCCGCGAGAACCAATTATACAATGGGAAAACATAAGCTATAACTCCTTTCTGGTTAGAGTATTGCAGAGCGTTACCATGACAGGATTTTAAATGCTTATATTAACGTCTTAAAGTCATGAATTTTTGAGAGTGATTTATTTTATCGTAATTCATATTTTTATTGAATTCCCTGTGACAATGACCATTAAATATTAGAAATGTAATCTTCAACTACATTATATTTCCTGCATTCTTTAGTTAATCTTTGTTTCTTTTTTTAACTTCTCACTTTGCGTAATTTTGCGTCTGTCATAGTTTTCTGTTCTTGACATAATTGTCTGTTCTAATTCGAAGTATTTTTATTAGCTTTCATTTAAAAACAATGCTTTTATAATTATTCGTGTAACGTAAAGATCGATAAGAAACCATTCTCAATCAAGATCTCACATTTATACTAGGTACAATGCATTTGGTTCCAAAATAACGAAATAAATATATTTAAGTAAATTTATCAATAATTAATTAGTGGAAGATAGTATAATTACCAAGTCCTGCGTGTCCGAAGCAGAACAGGCAACCGTCGGTGCCGTTGATGACGGCGTGGATGACGTCAGTGAGCGCACTCGAGCAGATCTCCGTCTGAAACAAACATATCGCTTAGTCTGTGGGCGTTTTTAGGCGTGATTTATGTCTGTGGTGTTTGTTGATGATCATTTTGTTTGTTGGTTTACCCGGTTAAGAGTAATGTTTTTCGAGTGTACGTGTGTGTGTATATATGTCTTATTTTATGGCACGGCCTTTAGTTTTGGTGACGAGGAGGAAACCTTCAAAAGGTACCCGTGCCGTGGGAGCGACTCTGGGTTATGGGGGATTCTTGCCGCACTACATCCCCCACCCCCACGCCGTGACCGTTCTCGACACTGCGTTTAGGACTCCGGGATCTTCAAAGTATGGCAACCGGAGTCCTCTATTGGAGTCTCTATATTATATTGTATTGTAAATAAAAAACACTGTAATTTTATTATGTGTTTAATGTAATTTTATTATTAATGTATGTTTTTATTATCTTCATATTATATTCGCTAGCAAGTAGTGACAAAGACGTGCTAAGTCTGCCGTTAATCCGTTTCATCCAACCTGATGTAATAATTCCGAAAATTAATTCCAAAGACTTTAATTCTCCAGAGCTTCTAGAGGATTTAATGAGATTTGACGAAATATGTCTTGGAGTAATTAAAAAGTCCATTTTAAGAGTAACAGAAAACGTAATGAATGAATGTATGAACGTATGAATGAATTAATGTAATGAAAGAGGGGGAAATAGTCCTCAGAGAAAGCAATACATTTGTGATCGACTTCAGATAATATTTTTATCACAGTTTAGGTTTTTTGTAAATGAGATTGAAGTAGGAAATGAGCATGCAGTCCATCTGATGGTAAGTGGTCACTGTCGTGGATTTCAATCAATTCCATATAAGGGGTTCTACCAAAAAGCCGACCACAGATGCATTATTGCTCCTGAGGACTAAAATTTACTTTCTTATATTATGTAAATTAGTAGGAATAAAGTCTATAAGCTAAGCCACTGAATATATAAAAGTTTGAACCTAATGTTTCTACATTGAGCTCTATTTACCTTGCGAAGAAATTTAATTCATTTTATCACAGATTGAGACTTGGCGTTTTTACCAAAAAATCGTCTTTTCTACAGCCGTTTTTTATTATCAGATAATGAAGAATTTGATCTTCGACGTTTGACTGACAGATTGAAAAATTGACTCCCAAAAAGTAGGTCGCGTTCGTTTCAAAACATTCAGTTAATGTAATTTTACCCTATAAATATAAAGTAACTGATGCTATTTTAAATTAAAATATTGTATTTCTGAAGTTTTGAACTACCTAGATATTAGTTACTTATGGTAATAGGTAATCCTTATTGTCTCACTGCTGGGCATGGGTCGTTTTCTATAATTGGGATAGACCTAAAAGTCAATTCTACCATGTAGGAAGTAAATAAAGGTAGGTATTAAGTTTCATTGAGTAAAAACTTTATTTTAACAAACAGTTTATGCTTCAAGATCCCTTCGTAAGTACCTAGTGTCCCGTGTCCAGCAGTGGGAGATAATAAAGGATTGCAATCATTCCACGACCAAGTTGTTAAACCTTTTCTTGGTTATGTTTAATATTACATTATACTTTTATGAAGATAATAACAATAACCAAAAAATAAACCAATATAACGCGTTTTCGGAACATTCTCATAGGTAGGCCAGGACGCACGACAGAACTCTTAAGTAGATGGGAGGTGAGATACTTTGAATAATTTAAGCAAATCCGCCACTTACAGCGTGCCCCAGCAAAGCCAGGTTAAGCGCGCCTCCATGGTGTGTTCATGGTGTTTTCTTACCGAGCGAGGGTTCCCAGATAATTAAACGGACTTACAGCAAAGCGCTGAGATTAGATTCGAAGGATTCCATGGTTTTTGGTAATGTGAGACTGATCCGCAATAGATTGTAGCTTAAAAAAAATAGTAATCTGGTTCACAATTCTCAATAGATTAGACATGTCTCATAAAAGCAAATAATAATTTTAAATATATTATAACATAATTAATTTTAATATATTTTATCATAGCGGCATGTCTATTGGAATATTACTGGTTTCAATATGTATAAGTGCTATTTCATTCATCATCAACCCATTTCTGTACCATTGCTGGACACAGTTCCCTCTCAGAATGAGAAGGATTAGTCCATAACCACCGCGCAGGCCAAGTGTGTTTTTATATCTTTAGATCTCTTAGATATGCAGGTTTCCTCATGTTTTTTTTGCAAAACAACTTACAAAAAAAAAAACGAATATGGGATAAAAGTAAATGTGCATATAATGTCCTGTATATATTTAAAAAAAATATGGCCACCCCAACTCGGGGATTCGTACTAGGCGCGGAAATATTGAAATTGTTTTGAATGAAAATTTTAATGAGCATCCCTCCGGTCGCTAATTGAAAACGCTTAGATATCATTCCGAGGGCATTTTATCGAATTTGTTACAGCTTTTCTAAATATTTAGTTGTTTCCCCTTATAAATGGACTGTTGGATTTATAACACTTTGCAGACTTTGCAGTTAAATCGTTTTGGTTGCATGATTTGCAGTAATTTAATTAAGTGTTTTGGATGTATAGGATTTAATTTTAAAATAAACATTTGATTTATGTACCCAGATAAATAATTTCCGTTTATTAACTTATCTCATGAAACTTAATGTGCAGTTCTCGACTGTTTGTATACCGTATGTATGTATGTAAGTTTGTATGTTTGCGGGGGGCTTTGATTTTATAGTGTATCTCTTAGATATATAGTTTCATGTATTTGAATTTGTATTGCAGTTGCATACGTGTCCAGTATGAAATAATAAAATGAATTTTATATGATTTAGTGTAGATTTACAAATATCTAGAAATGTTAAAACAAAACATAGCTGTTTATATATAAATACATCTTCATTTCGACAATACAACTATTTTCCACCAAAAAGTATAATTAAAAGAATATAAAATGTATGCGCTGTAGATAATAAATTAATTACATTTATTAATACAAAATTGATACACGAATATTTTATCAGCTAAAACACCAAATATATTATTCAGCCCAATATCATATGATAATATGATAATATATCAATAACAATATGAGTACCCACGTATAAATATGAGCTGTACTCATATCAGCACCGCAGTGCTTTCCCATGACAGGATAATCTAGCTCAGCCTGGATTAGCCGATTGGACTAACGCATTGAGCGCGTTTTGTCGGTTAAGGTGATCTATTGTACTAGATTTTATTATGATGCGTCATATTTTTATATATTACATTCCGGTGGATTCGGATAAAGTTTTTTGTACTTATAGCTATCTTGCTACTTACTTAAGTATATCTAGTAGGACTTTGTTTACTTTTGTTTGCTTACTTTCGAGATAGCGCTGTTGTCTAGAATTTTTTGTAAATTTTATGTTGAAAAACTCGACTAATTTTTATGCTGGGTAATATTGTGATCTATCTGTCTGATCTATCTGATCATAAAAACATGTTATAGCTGTAATGTAAGATTTTAGGTACCTCTTTCTAAACTGAGCATTTCAAACGTAAACTATCTAAACTTAACATTTCCAAAATTGCTTGTACAATAAAAACACGAGTCGTACAGAGCGATTACAGTCGCTCCACTGCGCCAGTCAGTGTATAGATATGAACGTGTGTACTGAGGCTATCGGCCATAACTCAGCCGGCGGCGGCTTAGGGGCTTAGTGCGCGCCGCTGGCCTGCCAACGCACTCGCTATCAACTGTCGCAGTACCTAACTACATATACAGAAGTACCAATTTGTACCCTAAAAGATTTTGATTTATATCCTAAAAGTAATGATACGAAATGCTAATCATAACTTATGTTGATAATGGTATTTACCCATATGATATAGGTGCATATTTTAAATTATGTAGCTTGTAGCAATAAATAGCTAGCAGTTCTCGTAGGATTGTAATTTTGATTGAAGTCATACATAGTTACTACTACTATTACTGCATTGGTATAATAAGGCAGAACTAGATATAGTGATGGTACAACTGAATTCACACAAAGCCACTGTTTACAAAGTTTACTAGTTGAACTTTATAAGAAAGAAGATTACCACAGAATTAGGTACATTACCAAAGAAAGATCTCTTAAATAAATCGTCATTCTTCCCAGTCTGACAATGCCACCACAATCAACGCCATTAATATTCCATAATCCTCTTTATCTGACACCGTATTAGCCACTTGCCGAAGCTTAATTTGTAGCCGGCGATTACACCCCCAGTTCACATTCGAAACATTTATTCCACTCAATTTTAGGCGTTTTGGCAACCGGATCATTGTATTAGCGTTGTTACCATAGTAATAATTAACGGGATTGTTGTTAATAGATTGTTATTTATTGTTTGTTATAAATGCATCTTTAATTAATGGCTTATTGGCTTTGTTAAGTGGATTTAATTTTGTTATTGTTTAGGTATGTAGAGTATTTGGCTTTTATAGTTATTTAAAATTAAAAATAGGCGAATGGCAAATGTGATGTGTGACACTCGTAAGTCAAGCCGTGTGGTGGAACAATTACCATACCGGACAGGCGTTCTATGGGTTCCGCGTTCAATTCCTAATCAGGCAGCCGGTCACAATAGAGAAAAAACCCAGTGCTATGAGTGTTGAAAACGTTTTTTTATTGATTAAATATATAATGGCACACACAAAGATGAGTACACATATTTTTGATCTAAAACAGAAAATTAATAAACAATGCATCATTTCCGACTCTACCTAGACGAGCATCAAACTCGGACCTAGGATCTCGTTAGAAGCTATGCGCTTTTAAAACTCCCTAAAGGTATCATGAATAAGAGTCAAATAATCTTAAATAACTTAATTCCGAATCTGTATATCAATGACCATACTCCAAGTTTCCCAGACTTGCTAAACCCCCACACCCAGTAGTGGGAAATAATTGAGTAGCAACCAAGTTGTTATGCGGTAAAATCATGCGGCAGATAAACAGGATTACCCAGTATTAATAGTAGCGACGACTTCTGCGTCGGGCTTACCGAGAGTGTGTTTGGGTATGTTATGTATGCAATAAGATGTGGATTTGATATTTGAGGACCATGTTCCATTTAATTTTTAACGGTCTTCGGATGGTAATTTCCGAGCTTATGTATGTTGTTCCTATCTCTCATTCTAATTGTCACTTGCTTAAACGGTGATGGTAAAATTTGTGAAGATGCATACCTGAGAGATTTATAAAAAAAAACCTCAAAGATATGTGAAGTCTACCAATACGCACTTGGCCAGCGCCAGTGGACTATGGCCTAATCCTTTTCATTCTGAGAGGAGACCCGTGCCAGCAGTGGGACAGTGGTGGGTTGATGATGGTGATGATGTCTCATTCTTTTTTAATTTTAAGATAATATGCGGTTTCGTTGTTTTGTCTTAATTGTGTGAGTGACAAGGTAATTTGTAAGCTGTCGGATTTTTTATTTTATCATATTTATTATATTATTGCCTTTGTTTTCGTTATAATAGTAGAAGAATCTGATTACGAACCGTGGACCGATCGACAAAAATATTAATTGTTGTTTCTTGTGATTTATTTATAACTAGTTTTTGCCCGTGGCTTCGCCCGCGTTTAAAAGAAAATAATATGACATACTAACATACATAAAACTGAAAATTCGTACCTTCATTGCATTGAAAGTGGCGCCATCTGGCGAAAATTGGTCGTACCAACTCTGAAACCGTCGTGGGCTCATGGATAACAACTTTGCTAAAGACTTGATCAAAGGCATAGTTTACGATTCAATCCTTACTAATAACGATTAAAAATAATCGACCTTTTGGTCCAAAAGATCGATTCTCCGATTAATCGATCTTAGATCGCTATCCCTAGTTCCCGTGGCATTTCCGGGATAAAAACTATCCTATGTCCTTTCTCGGGTCTCAGAATATCTTTGCACAAAATATCATTAAAATCGGTTCAGTGGTTTAGGCGTGACAGAAGAGACAACCAGACAGACAGACAGACAGACAGACAGAGTTACTTTCGGATTTATAATATTAGTAAGGAAGTAAGGATAAACCAATGTTTTGCCAACCCAAAGTTCAAAATTTAATCATTTCTGCGCACTAGACATATTTTAATCTTCGATAACCATATTCAACCCCTTAAGTAACATAACGAACTCCACCAAGTAAAGTCCATAAGTTTCTCATTCTAAAGAACAGTGCCTATCCGAAACTTTCTTAAATGCACATTCTGCGCACCTCGCAAGTTTTAAGGATTCAGCTCAAAAAATGTGCATTCTGAGTATAGTTTGCAATTCCCTAACGGTGCACGGCGAGGCCTTTCAACAATTTAAACATGAAAATTCGCAACTCGCTCAGAAAATTTTTCAGCATGAAATTCAGGTGAGGCACTCGTCGTATTGCAAGCTAGTAGCGAGTGTTATGAATTATAGTTTCGACATAAAACAATTGGCTTTTGTTTATAAAAGTGAAGAAGCATTTCCGTAGTTAGTGTATATCTCAACTGATCTACAAAGTTAAGCAATACAGGCGCGGGCGGGAATTGGATGGGTGACCGCTAGTAGATCAATTTAATGCTCACTTCTATGATTCTGGAAGCACGTTATGTGATAGCATACACTTGATATATGATTATTATCATTGGATAGCAGTCGTCGAAGGTTATCGAAGGCTTAATGGGTAGTTTGATTACATCTGAAACCGGTCGGCTACAATACAGCCCCTAGAACAGAATACAATTTCCTAAGTAGGACAACAAACAGTTCCAGCCAACGGCCGTTTAACATCTTTATCGCTTCTAGTTATTCGCGTGCGGTAAGACAAGTCGTTATGAATACCGCGACAACGGCTGTCGTGTTTGTCAACGACCCAAGTTAGGGAATTATGCGGTAATAGAATTCTTTAAACAACCTCGTATTACAAAGAATTTACTCGCGAATATTTCCTTACATTGTTAGTACATTTAGGTCACGTAAGTTTTTCGTATATTATACGGACGGATTATAATCTGTATGTGCTTATATTTACTTCTGATATCGCTGCAATATTGTAAATAAATAATTAATGCGATTATTATAATATGCACAATGATCATGACTATAATATAGCTTACATTATTACTAAAAGTTGGGAGAGACACGTACCTATACAGCAGGGGTACAAAAAATCTGCCATTTTCATAATATTGAATTAGCAACCGAGTATGCAGACTATCTGATTCTATGTGGCTACTGCCGCTCATAGACTACATAAATCAAACCCGGATAAGATTAGATACACGGTGATTTAGGTAGAATATAATTTTTGCAAGTGTAATTATATCGGTTTATTGCAATAAGCTTTACAATGTTGATAATAGATGGCGCGGTATTCAAATAAAGGATGCAGGATATTTTTTACCATGAGAATTTGGCCAAAATATTTTTGGAAACATTAAACTAGGAATATATTCATAATGGCTGTGGTGCTACAATATGTGACATCATGTATGAGTTGTGGTTTTATGGCGATAATAAAATAAAGCCACACGAATTTTATGATGATGAAAGAGCATTTAATATGCGTCATATTACACCATTACATATTACACTTACACTTAGATGTGATAGAAAATATACAAAATATTTCTATCCACGGAAGTAATTGTACGAAACAAAAAAAAAAAAAGATACCGGCCGAATTGATAACCACCTCCTTTTTGAAGTCGGTTAAAAAGGATTAGTGGTAACTTAAGTCGAAAGGGATACTATGTATTTGAATACGTACAAAGTTATATATTATGTAAACATTGAACTAAATTTTATATAATTTATAATTTATTTAGTACTTATGCAATATGACACGACTATTTGCAGTTTGCAGTGGATAAAATAAAGGTTTATCTGAAGGTCCTGATGTGAATATTATTAATTATTTAAGTAATATTTGAATGTGGGTTTCGAAAAATTTAATGTTTAATAGTTAATATAACATATTATTGCATATTATGTTCTCATTCTGTCGTTAAGGAAGAAAAATACATTAACTTTCTCAAAAAACAAACCCAACGTCTATTTACAATTCTAGATATTAAAAACTTATTTCCATTGTAGGTTGACAGTTAAAATCTAAAACGTAATTCGAATTTTAACGGCAGATTTCATTCCTAACTTCAAAGACAATGGAACACATTCTGACGAATGTGCCATTTGCCAAATGCCAAATCTAATAGCGGAACAGAACTACAGCAGTTGTTACGGTCCATTAAAATCTGGCTTTTGGAGTAACGTGGATGTTTTGAACATTGAAAGCAGTTATTAAAGCAGTCCATATCAATTACACGCGAACAATAGTATGGTTGCTTTTGTATGTAGCACTACATATTTTTTGTTTCTTTGTATTTTATATTTATGTACGTATACTTAGGGATTATGTACATCAATGATGTTGAATATAAATATGCTGAATAATTTGTATAATTAAATAGTTTATATTATATATCAAAATAGGTAAATAGCATATTATAATATGCTATTACATCTTTGTATGAAAGAGCTAAAACTACAGCACGGTGCAGTAGTTTTACCATATTTCAAACATTTATCATTGTACACTAAGTAAAAAAAGTTTATAAAAATAAAGTCCGGTAACTTAGACCGAGCTGGGGAACTTTTATGTAATAGTATCCTTTATTTTCCGGCAGGAGCGCGGCACGAGTCCAGGAAGATCCGGGAACACTAAGAGATAATTCTTATTTTTAAAACCTGCAAAGTAGGTCGTGTTGAGGTTTACGGTGGCATTTTTAAAAATATTGAAGCATTTTCGAGCTCTTGAAGATATTCTTCAAAGGACTTTAGTGTTAAGATGAATATTTTTGAAGCTACGTAGTATTAATGGTAGTTTATGTATGGCAAAGCGATAGCTTGTAAAGTTTATTTTGGCCGCTCGCTTTTCATTTTTGATTTACTAAAAACTACTTAGTAGGCACCTTCTTATACGTTTTGGCGTGTGGTGGAGTGTGCTACAGACCTCATATTTTAGAGAGGTCACAATCGTAGCATTGGGAAGTAAAGGTTTGAAGTTAGCGAATCAGCTCGCACTTTATTTATACTCAGGAGTAGTTAACCATTTGGATGATTATTGACATCCATGGGTGATAGTGGCCCAGGTTGCGTCAGACGCGTTGCCACTTATGAAGACTAAGATGGACGCCTCATATATAAGTCAGCGACTATACATATTATAAACATTATATATATATATTATGTATAATACTAAGAAGTAACTTACTTGAGAATCATCCTGTGAGAAAATAGCATCAAAGGCAAACATCTTCGGCGCTGCAACCCCAACCTTCCGGTCCTCAGGGGCGGTGGCGGCTGGCGCGGTCTCGCACAGCGTCACTTGCTTCTTGCGCTTGTCCAGGGAGAAGGTTTGTGTGCCACTCGTGAAGGGCCCCTCGCCTGATGCGCCTACCCGGAGCATTACTTTCACCTGGAAGAGAGGATAGTTGTTAATTATGGGTTGTGTGAGTAGATGACGCTAGTGTGCGTAGACTTCATATTATGGCGGCTAGGTGTATCTTTTGAATCTTTTTGACCGGCAATATTACCGGTTATACTGGCTAATACTTTGCAATATTGGGTACAGTGTGGCTGCCATATATCAAACGTATCAATACTATGATTTTGGCAATCGTGTAAGATTTAGACTAGGTGGCAAAATAATCGCGGCTAAGATATTGCCAAAAATGTAATCCTGCAAAGGTCACAACCATAGATATATTATCCTACTGACGTAGGGGTCACAACTATGAAATATACGAGTAATAGAAAAGAAAAAAAACAGTAATCACAGATGTAATTAGTAGATGCATTGTACTTGACAAAGATTAGTACATGCAGTTTATAAAAAATATAATTAGTAGATGTAGTCGATATGATTCGTTTGAGGCAATTATCTGGATATCTCATACAACATTTTAAAGATAGTTTTTTTTTTAATTTCGACTCATTGAAAAGTGACACGCCATATTAATGTGGCGGCGACGTTGCGGGTTCGTTGCGAGCACGCTACTACATCGTAGACACGTTGTCAAATTAAAGTGACACACATCTTAAACGTCACAATGAAAACGAGAAACAGTTACGTCAAATTAATTTCCAACTCGCTGAATGCCGCTAAAGTAATTTGTGTGTTATTGTGTACACCGTGAGAATGGAGTAGAAACAGCATGAAGGCAACATTTGGCGGGTTCTGCCACGAGCTTATTGCATTGTTCTGTGTTTACACTGTGTTGTATCGTGTTAAAATTGTACAAGACTTGTATAGTTGTTCTACGAGATTGTGTAACTTTTTCGTATCTTGGTATTTTAATTTATCTTATGGTTTAAACAGATAAATGAAATTGGAAATTATACGGGTAATTTTGAAGTCTTTTATTATTTTCATGTGTATGACTTAAAAAAATCTGCCTTATAACAGCAATGTGCAGTGCTCCTGTAATGAAGTTTGCAGACACGAAGCATTCTAATTTAGTCCTCAGCGGTAAATATTTATGATCTTCCTGAATTAGAGCTCTATCTATTTAGACTTGATAATGAATTCGCAACAGGTATACTTACGGCAATAGACCATTAGGATACCATTAGATGGATTGTAAGTTCGTTTGTTATTTCCATTTTATAAAAATAAACATCGTGAGTGTATCGTATTGTATATCTTAACATATTGTATCGTTTCATATCGTCTCAAACATCATATCCTTTATTCCCAAACTGTCTACTAACTCTTAAACTTACACAAATTCATTGTACGCCATAACAGAGCCACAATGGCGTAAATTTACGAAATCTGCGCCTAACGAGGCATCACAAACAGATGCTTTGAAGTGAATTCACGTTCTACACACATTACAATACAATACCTTACGTTGTTACATTGTGTACAAATACGTCAAATAGAAGAGACTCTAGCTTGAAATATAATCAAAATGTATCAGTAGAACTTGAAAATGGGAACTTTCATAATGGGAAATGTATCTAATGTTTCAATGGAACATGAAAATGTAAACTGTCGTTCATTCTGTTGAACTAATGATTGGATGAGGAATTATGAACGCTTTTGTAAAGCTTAAAAAATAGAAAAAATGAAATAATTATCACACTACTTTGGAATACTTCAAATAAAGTTATATAATGAAAGTTGCTTTTTTGTTATACCTACTACTGTCATATAGAATATTTAGTTGGGACTTAAATTATAAAAGTTTTTATTAGAAAAATATTAATTAATTAAGACGCTGCTTTCCCCACAATAACCTCGTTATTTATATATTTATATTTAAAATTCATTCCGGAAGTCAGACAGACTTAAAAATAAAAGTTTCATCATATTGTCTATGCCGTAATTAAAGATAAATAGAATTGCGGGTTCAGAAAAAAATCACTAAATTTTTTACTGCGATTCTATTACTTACTCGTACAGACGCGTAAAGCTCTTTTATTTGCAAATTAATATTATGCAAGAGAATCTTTGCACCTTAGTGCGCCAAAGAGCTCACAGTTATAAACTCGACGAATCCTGACAACTATGTGGCGCTCCCGTCTTATTAAATACTAAAATAGTTGAAGCGGGAGCGTGATTAGTTACATAATACCGCGCCTCGCAAATCACGGCTGCCAAGTAATTACGCGGTATTAATTACCTTTACCTGCTTGAATTACCAATGTTTTACCGTACTGTAGTGTTATATTAGATAAGTTTGAGAAGTCAGCAGTGATGGCATAGTAGTTGTAACTTGGTTTCTCGATCGAGGGGATGCTGGTTCAAATCCCAGGCACGCAAAATTTTGTGCGTATCTGGTATTATTTTTTATAATATAGGAGTAGCAGACGAGCATACAGTCCACCTGATGGTAAGTGGCTACCCCCAGATAGGATTAAATATTCCTACCTAAGGTTGGCAACAGACACGCCGCTACCTGTGAGGACTAAGCTGGAATGCCTCGAAAAAGTCTGTCTCCCTTACCACACCTTGCACAGCACAGCAGCGCCTAACACTGCTGTTATTAGGTAGAAATAGTTGTGGCGGTGGTGCCGCCGGAGTTGAACCACAAAGGGTTCTACCACCTTCTAAATCTATTTGATATTGTCGCAGTATATTGTTCTACTCCGGTGGCACAGCGCTGGCTTATAACAATAATATGTAGCTCTGATGTATTCTGGTTTTAACGTTGTGTAGTTAGGCAGTAACATATGAGGTATACTAAATTGGTGTTTAGGAGCAGCACCGCGTCTGTGGTCAACCTCAAGTAGGACCACAACCCATTATACCGATGACAAGACATGGTTGATTACAGATTGTCATCGTTAAGAGTGACCATTTATTATATTCTATCCTACAGGACTACATGTCCATTTGTCTACGTATGTAAATAAAATATTTTAAATAACTTTAAAAACGAATCAGTAGAAATACCGAAGAATACATATATTATAGTAGTAGTGTGTGCATTATATTTTACCTGAAAAATCTCAAAAAGAAAGAAAAAGAATACCATTGAAATACAATGGAAAGATAGGATATAAACGAATCAAGTATAGTAACTATACGGAAGTACAGGGAGTTTCGTAGCTACTTGTTTCGTTAATATTCTAAGGCCGCTACCTTAATTCCGATTATATTATCATCCCAATCAAGTAAGAACAGTTTACATGGAATTACACCCTTACAATATTAATCGCGTAATTAGCGGATTTCGGTCTAATAAAGCTAATAGACCATTGTTGCTAGTTAAGGCGGATTGCGATATTTGCGACGTACGATACGACTACGATCACGAGTTTGTTTCAAAATATGTTGTAAAATATGTTGTATGTTGTTAAGTTTCCTTGGGTATAAAAGGATTGTTGTAATTAATACTCGTAAGTATTTTCATTGGCATTAAAAAATAAGGCAGATTCATGTCTAAAATACAGAATCTGAATTAATATAAGGTTTTGTAAATATAAATTAACTAGAAAAGTAGTATCCTAGACAGAATGAAATAGACATGACAAAAAATTATTTTAAGTTGCAAATAAATTTGGATGTGTTAATTATTCATATAGCGGAGGATTTAATACTTTACTACTATTAATACTTTCTTAAGTACCTTTTAAGATTACCGTCTTTGCGTAGGACTAAACACATCTCGTACCACACTACCGTACCACGGTTTTTCTTACAGAATTTCTTATAGTACAGTCGTGATTGTATCGATCGAAGCATATTGTCGTCGTCGTATATTATAAAGGGTCAGATACATTTACGTGCGTTGCTTGCTTGATTAGCGATTGAGAAATTCCATTGCCTGATTGCGCACATACGTGTCGCTAATTTCCATGCGCTTGTGAATTATAAATACGGTAGAATTATAATAGGGTTACTACGAAAATGCCAGGAAAGATGTTTTAGGATAGTGTGACAAAGGGTGTTTTGAGTGGAAAGATGCCTTTGTCGTTTGGCAAAGTGATCGTGCTGATCGTGCTTATGATATATTTCGTGATCTCAGTTCAGAGCTTGCATATATGCAACTAGTGGTGCCCGCGGCTTCGCCCGCATTTTAAAGAAATAATATGACATACATAAAACGGAAAATTTGTACCTGCATTAGAATGACAGTGGTGCCATCTCACGAAAATTGGTCTTACCAACTCCCAAACCCTCGTGGGCTCTTGGACAACAACTTTGCTAAAGATCATCACTTGATCAAATGCATAGTTTCCGATTCTATAACTACTTACGAATTAAAAATTAATTAAAAAATCCTTTTCCCACGGACTAAATTGTGAATCTAAACTATTCTCAAATCCCCTTGAACACACACAACAAATTTCATCAAAATCAGTCCAGTCGTTTAGGAGGAGTGAGTGAGTGAGTGAGTTCAGTGACATACACACGCACAAAAGAAATATATATATATATATATAAAGATATATGATTTTTATAAAATGTTGATAGTGTGTTTCAGAACTGTTTGGCGTAATCTCTTGATGAATTTATCTTAAAACTTCAAAATGATTAATATATTATTACTGCGCAGTACAATATGATTACTGGCCAAGCAATTCCGCGATCAACTTAAGGCAATTATTTCTGGTGTCGGCCACATATGCGTCGCTACTTGTAAGGACTAAGTTGGAAAACCTCGTATTTCTCTGTTACCACACCTTAAACCAGAACAAAACAGTGTTGAACACTGCCTTTGTAAAAAAATTATATCTACCCAATAACCACAAGATAATAACAATACTAAGACCGACATAACTATACCATTCGGCATTGGCACACACCATATAGGTGTCTATTATTTACTCTTTATCGGTAACATAGACTGCAGCCTCACACTGCAGCAATGGCTTCATGCTGTCAATCACGCAGTCTGAAAGGCCGGCTCACCAAATCAAACGGTCCATTGGCTTTCGTTCGAATTGAAATCATCGTTCACTATGACAGATATTCGAAACTATTCCCGTTTAGGACTATTGTGTTTCGGATACAAATAGATACGTTGTATGTGTGCAGTTTTGTTTCGATTTAATAGGTAGATTATCTAGTCTATTCTCTATATTTCGAAGGTGGTTCCAATACTGAGGTGCCATCGCCACAGATATTTCTGCCTGAAGGGTGTTGTAGGGAAGACAAACCTATTTGAGGTGTTCCAATTGAGTCTTTACATCAAGTAACGGCAGTAGCCACTTACCATGCAGTGGATTGCATGCTCTCAAAAATACATACTTACACTAGAGAAACGTTATTTTCGCAAGTGGATAAACCAGTAAAATTAAAAATAATTAAATATGAAATCTAGTAGCTACCACAAGAAATCAGTTTTAGGTCAATTAAGGAGGTACATTTAACTTAAGAGTAAATGACATTCGAGTTAACCACTCGTATCTCCAAACCCCAGTGAAACTAGGAAGATGCACCCGACCACAATAATACGAGTAGCTGATACAGCATACAGCCCAAACAGGCAGTGTTCAACAGATATCCCTTCGACTGGGAGAGGGATTTTGGGATCTACTTGTCAGAGATGCGATACCGGTCAACGGACTTGAAAATTAAATTATTGCTGAAATATTTTGTACCTGGATTGTACCGAAAGGAAATAATAATTACTTAGATATCTTAGATATGTAACGGGTACTCGCGATACGCGGTTTTAATTACTTTATTGCCGATATGATAATGCCTTATTAGGTATATACTACGTGTCCCTGTAGTTCCGGGAGTAGAATAGGACTACGGTATCTCCTGCCTGTCGTAAGAGGCGACTAAAAGGGAAACCTGATAACCCTCTTAGTTTAAAAGTTATAGCGATTTATTTACTTCAGGTGCACAATTCCCAAAAAAAAAAATTCAAAAGGTCGTCAAACCCAAAAAAAAATTTTTAATTTTTTTTTTATTTTTTTTGTCGACAAAATGCGGTTTAATTTTACCTGTTTCAATATGTGCACTTTATGGAGATTCACCCTGTATAGAAGTATCCTGTGTATGTATAAGTATGATACGATTGTGGTAGACAGTGTTTGGACAGCGATATCGCCTGGTCTGCGTTACTGGGATTTTAGGATTTACCTGTCAACGGAGCAGTGGAGCGGAGGTTACAATTAACTCATTATTACTCTACTTTCCTCGCAAGTAACTGTGGAAAGTAAAATCAATGTTAGTGATATTTACTGATAGCGTATCTTTTATATGAAAAAATGCTTGATTTAGATACAATGCAATACAATGCAAAGTTTGTCTTGCCGAATGAGTTATAAGAAAATACGATGCACAAAAGACACGTCTCTAGTGCAAAACTCATCGATCTCATTTACTCAAATTCCATTATAATTTTACAGGACAGGCTTTATGATTACGATTGATGACAAACATAATGAGAGGCTCGAAAACCCCATGTTTTACAGACAAACCAATGTAAACTTCGTCTTGACAAACTACTAAAAAGAAAAAATGAAATACGGTCCACAAAGACACGTCGCTAGCGCAAAACTCATCGATCTCATTTACTCACGCCGTATTCTCGTGCAATTACCAGGTAAATTCCATTATATCTTACAAGACAGGCGTTATGACATTACGGCCAATGACAAACAGTCTGAGAGGCTTGAAAAAACAAATCCTGCTGTCAACACGCGTAACGTCTTCGGGGACGCCATTTTTCTTGCCGTCGTAAACAAGAAGTCATTTTGCTGTGACAGGGATTAAAATTATCTCGCAGTGCCTTTTAAGGGCTTTGGGTTTGTTTACAAATTAGGAGGTACAGGTGTAGGAAAAAGAATCAGTAAAGTCACACGTACTTTTATTTCCATTAAATAAGGTTAAAACCCTGTAAAATTTAGTAAAGTTAAAAAGAAAAAAAACTTTGGTTATTTAGATGGCTACTGACCTAGAAACTAACCTACTATTCAGATGACTACAGACCTAAAAACTAACCTGAAACTATCTATACATATACACAACGTGCACAACTGCACACATACACACACACACACATATGTCGTAACATACCACTTTCATTAAAAAATATACAAAAGCATCTCTACATCAACCTTACAGGCCCATAGATTCCCATGAAAGCAAACACTATAAATAAGGCCTCGATAAACGCAGCCCTCGACTGGGTATCGTCGATAAACTGTGAACGACAAATTTGTTTGCAGCGAGTTGTTGAAGAGTCTGAATACTGATCGATTGCACCTAGAGTCGTAAAATATGAAGAGTCGCTATGAATGAAAAAAAAATGGGACACTTCATTTAGATAAGAAAATTTCGTAAAAACAAACAATATTCTATTGTCGTGAAAATTGAAGACAAGTAATAAAATACGTAAGATTATTAAAATTGGCGTATACCTTAATGTTATTATGTGTGACAGCTAAGTTTGAATCGACTCCTGTACCCTTAGTATGAGTTTTTTCGTTTTCACAAAAATGACTGTTTTTGGTATTTCTTTACGCATTTCTGATACAGACCGCTAGAGGCGCTGATTGGAAATGTATGGGCAAATACGTAAACAAATACCAAAACAGTATTTTTTCTGAAAACGTAAAAACTCATACTAAGGTTACCGTACTTAACCATACGCTAACATCAATACATTAAGAACGTCATATTCTGAATTGGTATAAGGCAAAAGAGTCAAAGTGGCTTGCTTGTGTTCTGAGCTATGTTTTTATTTTTATAATATCGAAGTAGCAAATGCGCATGCAGGCCACCTGATGTGTGGCTAAGTGGATGAGTGGCTCCGATGATCTAAGATTAAGATTCTTTACTGAGGTTGGCAATAGATGAGTTACTATTTACTACCCCTGAGGACTAAGACAAAAGGTTTCATATAAGTACGTCTCCCTTACCACTAATATGTAAATCGTATAGCACAAAATAACACAAGCTTAACTTTTCGCGAACATGATAATATTAAACCTAGCTCCAAAACTTCCCCTCCAGATTGGTATCGGAGGTTCTCTTGTGGAAAATTCGAACGGCTCCGAATTAGGCCAGGGGCTGCAATGATCGCGAGATGCACGCACTCGTGCATAAAATTAAGCCGTGAAATGAAACATGAATGAAACGCTTCGACGCCGAACTTAAATCTAAAACTGCTTATTATAGTTACATTTTAAGGTTTTTATAAGTAGTAATTTGATTCGGAGTGGTGTAGTGAAATTGACTTAAGGTCTCGTTTATTGCTGGGAAATTCGCATTAGGATATGAAACGGATTGCAGCAACCTTATAGAATATCGGAATGTTTTTACTGCAGTCCATCTGTGATATTATTTATATTTTGTCTCTATATATTAATTCTAGTGAGTCGCCCTGTCGTACGTTTTTTAGAGTGTTCCTTCCACAGACCTGTATTTGTTTTTTAGATATATGTCTGTGGTTCCTTCCACGTATATACATTTATATGTAGTTGTTTTCGGATTACAATGCAGATTTATAGAAAGTACTTATATTTCATCGCGATACGTGTAGTGGAACGCAAGTGAGTCATCAAAGAATGTGATTTCTCCATGTAAAATGTATATATGCGTCGAATGTGTTTTTTGAACAAATGTCGGCCACCGAGCATTACTAAACAACTAGATACTAAAATATATATTTTTTGATAATTCCACAAAAAAAAACTTAGTTATATAATAATATAGTCTGACTATTAGTGGTAATAAAAGCAGGTTAGACGTCAGTTGGCTAAAGAAGTTCGCACTTGGCGCGTTAGGTCCTGCCATGTGCCGGTAATCGCTTGGCGGTGTTTCACAACTTTTTGACACATACTTCCCCTAGCTTTGCTGCTCAGACAGTATTCGCACGCGTTATTGTAATATTTTATTACATTATTTTCTTCATTTACGTTAGTGTTAGTTAGGTTAAGTATCGGATAGAGTTGTATTCAAAATCTTTTCAGAGATCATTCTTAAAAACAGTCACTCCTATTTTAGGGACGTTAGTCAATATGATATTTTTAAGCGAATAAAGGAGTGGAAAAGGACAGCCGTGGTCAATGCAATATATTGAATTATTATTATTGGAAATATTATTGCCTTAAATAGTTACGTGCATGACCGATTTGAATGAAATTAATGAAAGATTTTTCTGAAATTCTACTTAATTCGATAGGTAATTGTAAGCCTTGTACAACGATGTAAAATTCCCTAATAATATTCAAATAAAATAACTTTACTAGAAAATTCCATTTTCACGTGAGTCATAAACAAGACACAAGGAACAAAAAAAGAGATAAAATATATTTTTTATGTACTGGGTAACAAGACTCCGTCATAACTGAGGTTATAAGTGACATCCGGTTAACGTGTGAGGGGCGTGATGGAAACGCATGAATTAAACATGTCAACGGCATTTGGCGAGGAACAGGATACAGAGGACGCAGACTACACTGGTTTATGTAATCATTACCTACGGAACATTTGTGGGGTAACAACTATTGACAGTCGAAATCGGTGAGGTTTTCGTTGTGTTGTGCGTTGCATTTGGTTTTTAGCTAATCGAATAAGAATATCAAATTGGTGTTATAACATACATTCTTTTACCTATGTGCTTGCTGCCAGTCGTATGTATATATCTGTAATTAATTCTAAAACTCTACCTTCATTCGACTAGAGTTGCCTTGCAATTCCTTGATACTAAAATATTAAAAGACTTCATTCTAGAGGTCTTGGAATGCCTCATGTATGTTTGAATTAAGATATATACGAGCCAAGTAGATAATCGTAAAAACTGTTCCCAAAAATATACTTGTATAATAATTAATATAATAAAATAACCAAAAGCAAAATTAAAATAAACTTTGTAATTTACAACTTAAAATAATATCTCCGCAGAAACTTATAATATAAATTGTATAACTTACGAACTTCACCCTCTAAAAGTTATTTAAGGATGTTAATACAGGGGCTTGAAATAACTTCAACCGAACTCGAATAACTACATAACTATAGTTATAGTTATTACCCCGCGACTAAAAGGGCCAATTAACGTTTCGCGTTCATTAAATCAAGGCATACGGTACGATGAATGGGCGTATCTAGCCCTTGAATTATGTAAATCGTCTACGGCGGTTAACATCGTAATATTGTAAGCGACACTTCCGTCCCTACTTCTTTGAGATGTTGATAGAGCGGCTGGATGTGGCTAGCGGATTAGATTTCATCTAAAGTAGTGTGCTGTCTTCTAAGTGAAGGGTTACTAGTAAGAGGAACTTATCAGGATATGGTACTCAATTTGAACTGCAAGGTAACAGTTGAGAAATGGTTAAGGAGTAATTAGACTTTTTTCTTGACTTGAAGAGTAGTGTTAGTAGTCTTTATCTCAAGAATAATGTCTACTATATTTAAAATGAAAATCCGGGGTAAATAGAAACGAATATTTCATTTATTTGAAGAAAATAAATCATATGTAAAAGGCTGTGGTTAAAGAATCAATCTTATAGTGATTTGAAAAGATTTCCAAATAAGTAACTTATTAACTTTACTACCAATGTTTAATGTTCTATAAAATTATATCACTTCATTCGAATAAATTGTACGAAACATGAATTATACACGAAATAAAACTCGAATGTGGAATGTCTGCTTCCATATCTGAATTTTAATTCGTTATAAGTCAAAACTTCTAATACACTGCCGTATCCAGCCCATAAATATCCGTGCACCCGAAATTCTTACAATGAAGATGGTATCTGAGCCGCCATAAATCGGGGTGGCGCGGCGGGCGGAGCGCAGGTGAAAATTATCAAAGGGGAGCACCAGATTTAAACCAAACATCGGTACGTAGTAATATAAACGCCGGTTTATCGTCTACAGACTATAAAATATTATGAGCGTACCGAAGCCGCTTCCAGTCGCCAGGGAACTATAAAGTGCGTTCAATTTTACGTCGCAACCGACGCGGATAAATGATTCGGAGGATGAAATGGAAAATATGGTTGTGCGGTATTTTTGCATATGAAGTGATGACTGCTCGATATATTGTAGCGTGGCCGATATATATTGGTGCGAGGCAAGTAGGTATGTTTGGATGTATGAAATCTAACGTTACGCTATAATATACGCTAACGATATAATAGTGTTCACTACACAGGTCAGCTTTGCCGAGTTCCTGGTTCGATTCAGGAATCAAACATAAAATTAATGAAATTAGTTTTAAGTTCTGGAAATTGGTGTTTACTTAGGTATATATAACTGTTATCCACGATTATGGGAATCGTTGTTTGTGGCTCTAAGAGTGTAGAAAGTTGTTATTATGTTGGTTTTATTTTCTTGATTTGTGTTTTTGTGTACTTAATAAGGTCGTTTGCATTTCAATATTAGATAGGTTTATACTTCCATTATAACCAGCCTTAGATAGTGTTGACACGATGATAATTGTAATTATAAAAATAAGGATTTTTTGTTACGGAAGTGTTTGAAAATAAAACTAATGAAACTACGATAGCATTCATGCAATGAGCTAAAAGAGGCTAAACAAATGTTTAAAGACATCCCTTCTAAAAATAAATGATTAACTCCTAACACATTTCTCTTTTAAACTGCGGCCAAAATTTCAAGTTAAACAATAAAATTTAAAGAAAATTTAATTACTGCACCAAATTTCCTATTCTTATTGTGTCGTAAAAGAAAAACGTAATCAAAATTCCATTCGCACTATTAACTCAGCGTTTTATTTAATAAAGCCACTCTTGAATACCACGTCAGAATAAAGGTCGTGTTTGATCACGAGCGAGTGACGAACAAGTTATCTTACATCTTCAATGTTTGATTTCTGGAGTTGCGCCATGAGTTTTCAAAACATCCTACAATTTTACGTTACGTTTACTCAAACCATTATTCTATTCCGTTTGCTTCAGTAGACTGAGTAAACGTAACCATAAGTAACTGCTCAAGTGACGATTGCCTCTGTCTCCCTCACATGTTTGCAAAAAAGAGAGACAACACATAAAGTGCCATTTTGTCAATTTAGTCATTTCATAGTGTAATCACGTTCTGCATTTAAAGTACGCTGATAAATTAACTTTGATAGTTGTTTCGTTGCGTAGTTATGACAAATTTACTTACGAAAGGATATTTTATGACTTTTTGGATATTATTACGGTCATATGTATTGAAAATCAATAAAATGTTATATAGTGTAATTGTTGTGTCACAGTTTTCAGTCTGTTTATTTAACGCTGCAATCTTTTGTTTTGTTTTTTTGGTTTTAAAATTGATCGCCGTCGCTTAACAGTCAACGGTAGCACAACTCCCTAAAACAAGCGCTTTAAATACGCTGAATTCATTTAAAAGAAGTCATCACCAGCCGAGAATCTTAAAAGGGTTGAACTCAATTACCATTTACTAGAATAATTGCTTCAAATTAAATCAGAATTGAATACACAAGCGGTACCGAGCGTCCCACAATTGATAGTGGGAGTAAATTTGAGAGGGATGGCACCAAACGACCTCATAAAGTCGAGAAAAATAAAACGGCACTCCTCTTAAATTATCCTGAGGTGCTATCAACGTAGAGACCGACTCTCCTATCCGTATTACAGTTGAAAGACGTTTACATTTCACGATCACGATGCGATGATATCTTTTGTCAAGAATCGATTGCACGACCTATATGAGTGCCGATTTATGATTTTAGAAAAGTATAACTTAGAGTGTGATTGAAGTGAACAACGTTAATTAAATTTATAAATAATGCTTAAGCTACAAAAATCTTTCTATTTTGTCATCAAAAGGTCTTGATGACAATATGGAAATTTGAAAAAGTGTAATAACTAATACTGTTTGAGATATTTAAACTAAACATGAGTTAAAATTTTAGAGTTATACAGTACAAATAGAAAATTACTTGATGTTGATTCTATACTTTTGTTCACTGAAAATCTAATTAAGGATTGAAAATGACTTGTCTCCTGTGTTCACTTAATCGATCGGAATGACATTACAATACGATTAATCGTACCATGTAACATGAGTGTCGTATCGTGTCGTGGCATCGTCGCTTATAAATTTACGCGGTAAGCATTTACTGGCGATAAATATGTAATTTTGCTGCCATTCTCTGGCTCGACGATAAACATGCTTCCTTTGATATCTTCATAAGATGCGCGGTTATGGTCGTAAAGGTGGCATTAATAAGCGATTTTATGCTGGCTTCTTCGTTATTAATTGTTCGTAAATTTAGGGTATAAAATTGTACACAAAATATTCATATAAAACGTCTTTGTAATACCATTTGTGGTTTTTATAAAATTGATATTTATATTAAGTAATTTATTAGTTTGTATGTTTGTTTTCAAAAGGGGAGAGTCTACAATGTAGGGACCTAGAAACCGAAAGACAATTTAGTCGGCTCTAGTAACATGTTACTTGTTAAAAGTAACATTATCTAATTCTAATTATTGCAATTTAGGCAACAACTAAGATTTGTTTAAGAACTCTAGGTTTTTTTTATAAGGGGGCAATGGGTCTATATTGTGAGATAAAAAATATAGAAGACCAATGGAAAACCTCTCTCCTTTGAAAAGTCGATTAAAATATAATGTTCAGTATTATATTTAATAACCAAAGTAGAAAAAAAAAACACAACAGCTGATGTCAATTGGCCACTGATACACACCCATATACCATTCAGATACTGACCCTAAAAAGAGATAGAGGTGCACCTGAGGTCTATAACGTAACTAATTTGAAATGCTTTAAATTTGTTTATATGACTACCTATAGCCAGTATTAAAGGTTCGACATTTCAGTAAGGGCTATTGGAATGCCTTAAACTAGTTTATTTCTCTACCTAATCCAAGTGTTAAAGTTTCGACAACCCAATAAGTGCTGCTTCACAAACTTTCTGCATACATTAAACACCTTGACTTTTGAAACGCAAAACTTGATGCATTTATTTTTCAAAAGTTAAAGTACTTTCCACTTGACCTTATATATGCGAGCGCAACTTTTAATCTCATGAGTTAAGAGTGTATTAGTCGAAAGCAGTAGTAGTAAACATTTTCATTTGGTAGTTAATTTGACTGGAATATGAAATGATGACTTTAATTTTTTTACTTTACACATAAGTTTCATTAAAGTATGTTTCCTTTTTGGGACTGTTATACAAACCGAGGACATACCATAATATGTTAATATTATAACCATATACTATGGATTCAAGTAAATTTAAGTTATGTTGTGAATAATTTCATACAAAAATGTTTGTGATAAATAATTAGGTTTAAACCTTTGCAAATCTATTGTTAAAATGCAGTTAGGTATAAATTGATTGATAATAATAATATAAATTAATTACGAATTAATTAAGGAGTCTAATGAAATTACGATGTATGATTTATCAGTGAATATATTAAATAAATAATTTAATTTTATGTAACGCATGCCAAAGGTCGCATACATCTGATCAGTAAGGACGGTATTATATTACGCACACCTTAAGAGAAAAATCTGAGTTAAAGTTTAGTTTTAAGTCGTTAAAGTTACTATGGAAAAACTAGAGAGGCCATCCTCGATACGGTGAAAACAGGACTCCGCTGTTATAAGTACTCGTAGGTTAAGCATAGTTTCCCCTTTTTTATAAACAATTTCTCATTTGCCAAAAATGTGTTTTACAAATGTCGTTTCATGACATAAAAATTAAGTGGTATAAGTGAGAAAAAATTATTTCAACATGTCTTTCAATTGTCTTTACAAATGTGGTTTACAAAGATGTTTCATTGATTTTCCTATATTTTTAAATAAATACGCATAGTGATATATTTTGTGTGATTTTTTCTTATTTACTGGTAGACCGATGCTAATTTCTTACCTTTCATCATTCGAAAATACCTGAAGAGTTTAATTGTATTAAGTAATGTAATTTAAACATTTTAAATAGAAAATTTCCCATACCTTGGCAGCCCTAGACAAGATGGACGAACTTGCAAATTTAAATCACTGAGTGTAGCGAGTTGCAGCAAGTTTAGCAACTTTGGCAAATTGGATTAAGTCCGAGCTACCTCTACACGTTTGCGATGGTGTATTTGCTTTGCAGTTGTTCAGCTTGTTTATCGTCTTAGACGAAACACAGGTTTAGATAAGTGGCGAACGGTCACAAGTTTGCAACTGTAATTTTACTTTTTTTTATATAATATAGGAGTAGCAGACGAGCATGCAGTCCACCTGATGGTAAGTGGCTACTGCCGCCCATGGACATCTGTAATCTGTAATCAACCCCAGATAGAATTAGTAATATTCCTACCTGAGGTCGGCCACAGATACGCCGCTACCTCTGAGGAATAAGCTGGAACGCCTCGGAAAAGTATGCTCTCTTACCACACCCTTGAAAACGGAATACAGCAGCGCCTAACACTGCTGTTATTAGGCAAAAATAGGCGTGGCGGTGGTGTCGCCGGAGTCGAACCACAAAGGGTTCTACCACTTAAATCATTATTGTTTTTACTGTTTGACAGGTGTCATTAGGATTTTTTTTATAACTTTAGGAAACAAGCGAACTTACATTTTATCTGATGGTAAGTTGCGACTGCCCCTCGAGGGCATATGTAATCAACCCCAGATAAAATTAGAATCCTAGCTGAGATAGGCAACAGATGCATTGCTACCCCTGATGACTAAGTTGGGACGCTTCGAAAAAGTATGTATCCTTTACTACACCCTTCAAAGCGAAATACAGCAAAGTTTATCATTATTGTTATAAGGCAGAAAAAAGGTGCTGGTGGTATCGTCGGAGTCGAACCATAGTGGATTCCACCACTTTTTTACCGTTTGATCACGTGACGTCATTATACTATAATTAAGTAGTTCTTCATTCTAAAAGTTCCGTTTCAGGTCCGGTCACGATTGTTTTATATGCTAAAATGCTGGAAAGTGGGCCAGTTCTAAAAATATTATTTTGCTCCCCAATTCGCTTTTCCCAGCGGATTTTAGAGCATGTTTTGAATTGTACAACCTTTAAAGCCGTTCGATAGAACTCGAATTGTAGGTCGATTGGTGTTTCTATTGGTACGGCCAATCGATTGGGCAACCAGGTCATCATTCTTCGTTTTATATTGCTTCTGATATAACTTGGCTGTATTTAAGATGAAAAAATTAAAACGATTTTTTTATAGAAAAAGTAATAACGAATTAGCAGAATCGTTACCGTCATCCATGTGCCATCCACCGCATTCCAACTTATTGGTTGATGGCTATAGAAGCTTTTGCAGTCAAATCTTAAATAATTCTAGTCTACTCGAAATGGCGGATTTTATGTGCAGAAACACTGACAGACAGTCGTGCCTTTTACTACATGACAAGCGATTAAGTCAAATGAAAAACTGTAAAACGCCTTCAAAAGTAAACCCAAAAAATAATCCGAAAAACATTGCAAATCATTAAGAATTCGCCACTCCACTAACATCAAAGTAGACAAAAATCCTAATTCGTCAAATTTGACTAATTCACGCGCACGATGGAAAGTGGAAATAGGATTTAAAAGTGAAAAAGGCGAAATATTCTCATTACGTGGATAGTCCTCAGACAGCAAACAGTTTGCTTACTTGAGACACGGCGAGTACGGATAATTAGAAACTTCGTATTAAAGACGAGGGTGGGGGATGTCGAAAATATTCAATATCGTCTAGAATCGAGGGCAAAGAAAAAGTAATTACTGTTATTAAAAACTTAATAGTTTTTGTTGACGAAGGTATTTCATCGTACAATCTGTCGACAGAATCCATGTGAATATTGTTACGTTTGATATTAGCGGAAGTATAGATATTATCAATTGTGATATCGATATATTACTGTATTCAGTTCATCATATCGAAACCGGAATAATCAAAAGTTTGGAAACACTAAATTCTTATGTAAATTCATAGGACCTGGGTATTTCAAATAAAAATCCGTTAAGGGTGAATACGGTTCGCGTTAAGAAAAACGAATCTAATGGAAGAAAAATTGTTTTTTAAATACATAACATAAATATACGCTAATATATATGTATTTAAGTAGAAAATAACCTCCCACCGAATGATAAAATTACATGTAACGACATATCAGATTGCGAAGCGCGTAACGACGTCGGACTTTTATCAGCAAATTTCTGTTCGAGACATTTCAAATTGCCTCAATTGTGTTTCGATTTTCCGCCAATAGCCCTAAAATCTGAAGGTTTCCAGCAAAAAAAGACTTGGAAACGGGCAATAAACTTAAAATACAGTGCGCAGCATTCGACCAACATGTTCTACTTGTTATTTTGTGAGGGGAAGTCTGGACGCTTACCAGACAATTCGTAATTCGATTTCGAGCAAGTTAAGACAAAGGGTACTGAGTTTGTATCTGCGATGGCTGGTACGCATTTGTTGACGTTTTTTAATACTGCAGTTATAATATCAGCAACAGATAGAAATAGTTTGAACTACAGCTTAAATTGTTTGAACGAATTTATTAACTTATGTGGAGTATATCAGAGTTTGCAGGAAATAAGTTGTTACATTTAAAATTTTCAAATTATAATTTTTTAATCTTAAATAAGTTCCTTAACTGTCTCATCTTTTGTTTAACTTGAAACAGTTTTTCGTTTCGGTCGAAGGGTGTAAACATATGAGATGACCCTAGTCCTAAGGAGTGGCAATGCACCTGTTATCGGCTTCAGCCACAACATGTCATATATGGAGTTGGTGACAGATGTCCATGTGCATAGCAATGCATTTGTAGCGCATCTCAGGTTAGGAATCTAATTTTATATAGCATTTATGTCTTATATGTGACAGTAGTCACATACCATCGGGTGGACTACATGCTCCCATGCTTCTTTAGTATTAAAAATAACTATGATTCAGCAAGAACCTGAAATTTCAAAATTAACTCAATCCAAAGCTTTTCGCGATATTTATTTCGAAGTACGGGAAGTTGCAACCCCTAACGATTGTTACAAGCAAGTTTGGAGAGCTATTACGTGACTAAGCGCGAACAGAAGGGACACTTCTTCGGTGCCACAAATTAAACAAGTTTTGAATTCGTAGGCAGTCGGTGCAAAAGTTAATTATTAGTTAAACGCCGTTCTGATTTGAGTCGGTGGGTGCCGTTGACGGTGCATTATTGTTTGCTGGCAAACATTGAATAATTGTTTGGAGTTTTAAGTGTTGAGTAACAAGGTGGGTACGGGTTAAACTAATTTTGTGTAACTAGTTTGCTTCCATCTTCGTTCATATACACAGTAGTTTGATTTTAACCGACTTCGGAGGGTAATATTTTTTTGAGCGCATCTATGTACGGTCAAAGAAAATATTTTGAGGAAATCTGTAGGTCAATGAGTTCTTCTAGAAAGTCTCACTTGGTAAATGTGGTTGACTATGGCTTTTAACTCTGAGAGGAGACACGTGCCCAGTCATGGGCTGATAATAGAGTACATTAAAAAGACGTGCCTCTCACTCTGATCCGTGCCCAGCAGTGAGATAGTAATGGGTTGAGGATGGATAACATATTCGTAAAAATAAAACTCCTTGAGGGCAAACAAAATTCCCAATATATTTTTCTATCCCATCCAATATTATTGTATATTGAGTAAATTAGCAAGCGATTCGGGGGAGCTGAAAGTGGAACAATCCAACTCATAAGAACAATATTATTGTTGCCACACAAATAACAGGCCAACTTCGCTCTTCTTCGATATAATTTGCTAAAAGTTCGGAAATATCGTACGGAGCCATCGATAATAAAACGGGTATGATATATTGTTCATGTTGCTTAGAAATATGGGTATATTTTATAGGTGTACAGGTTGTGAATGCGAAATTTATTTATTCATTTATATTACGTACGCATTATTTTGAGCTTTCAGAAATTTAAGATTTTATGAAGGTAAACGGTAGCCTATTTCTACCTTTACTGTTTATATTGTGCCCAGAAGCACAACTATTTTATATAACAGGCAAATAAGACGTTTTTCACAACACTGTATAATGCAACTATCAGGTGTTTACTAAGAAAACTGGTGTTTTTATCGAAATATCAAACATAAACCTTGTCACTAATTTAACATATTATCTTATATATAAATGATTAAACTCGTAAAAACTACCATATTGTTACAGAAGTTACTGAACTAAGGGCTACTGCCACTACTCTTTTTCTATATCATGTTAGAGAAGCGCGTTAATACTAACCGCAGGTATTCACAACTTAATTTAAGTAATAAGTAAATTTTACCCTTTTTCACAGTTTCGTCTCTGACACTTAAGGATACAAATATCCTGATAATGGTAGACTTGAATGCCACAGGTACACATCACTCTAATTTCCACAAAACAGCAACACCTTAACTTCGGTGGCCCTCGTTATAATTTACCAACGAACCTAACTACGGCGTAAAGTTTCCAAAAATGTACGTGAGGCGAGTGCAAAGAAACACCGCCGGCCGAATTAGACTCGAGTTTGAAGTTTGCGAAAAATGAGTGAAAGTTCCCAAACACGTGCTGAATTTCGGACGAAAACTTAGTCAAAGGTGATACGAATATTCTGTACGAGTTTGTAAGCCTGTAGAGGCCATTTTAAGTTTTACGGGGATATTTCTTTGTATTTGTCAATGAAAGATGCACATAATTTAACGATGTCTTAAATTATGTGCGTAAGTTTATAACACTAATATTAGACAAAAAATAATATTAACCTACATCCATTCTGTTTCAACTTAAACAAATGTTCTTAATTTTAAATGGATTCTAGTCTTTTTCTTTTTCGGATTTATTTAAAAACCATACGATTGATATAAGATATTCAAGCCGTTGTAAGATACATAAAATTTATTTATTTAAATTATTAACAATTATCTTTGTTTATATCGTCTGAAATAAATAAATTATTGAAAATATAACATTTATTCCAATTCATAAGTATACCAACTGCATGAGACGTCTATATTATTCCATATATCGGAGCTACTACGCCATAGGCGCTTGTAACGAGACATTTTCCACCTAATGTAACCCCATTCAACTAGGCCCCTGCTGTTTAAGGATGGACTATGTAAGTGAACCCTTTCAAGAGTACCCCGAGATTTACGGCGCTACAAAAAACTTATGTCGTTAATAAGTTAGCTCATATGAGCGTACGAGGTATATGATCTAAGCTGTGATGTTAAAACTGGTTGAATAAGTTGTGGGAATAGAGGTATAAAATAATAATTATAGATGCTAATACCATAGATTAGTAAAGATTACTCACTCCTAACAAGAAAAAGTACCCAGTTTTGAGAATTGAAATAGTTGCGTAAAAAAGTTTTGCCACGTCTCCGTGCTAAAATGTCCCTAAAATATTTGAAATAATTATTTACTTACTCGTATTATGTAAATTACGCAGTATTAGTTATTTATTCGTAAATTTTCTCTAAAAATGTTTTTATTTGTCAAGAATTAAAAAAAATAACTTACTATTAAGCCGTTTGTGGCTTCATTCAATTTTAAAGCAGCGAAATATCTTTACTAATCTATGGCTAATACCAGTAATAAGTACTAAGACAGGTATAGGTAGCTTGAGGAAATAATAATAATAGTATTGACTATTGATTCACACCTTATTAATCGCAACTGTAACATACATGCAATCCATGGAAATGGTCTCAACCGCCATTGACTTGTACAATTATTTTCAAATAGAATTCAAGTCCTTCTAGGGGAAATGCGATATTGGTAATAATACAACCTTCAAGAACTAAATTGAACCATCTCGTTTTCCTGCCTTTATATTTCTCAAGTAATAACACAGCAGTGTCTGATACTACTTTTATAATACTTATACTCGTATAGAGAAAAAAAATATGGGGGGCTTACTTCTTCTCGTTCTTACGTTGTAACAGAAATAGATATGGCAGTGGTAGCACCACGGTTAAATCATGAAGAGTTTTACCATCTTTCCCTTATTTCATGGTGTCGAGAATTAAAGTTTGGTTTACGAGGGGCACGGGTAACAAATGTGGCTACATTCACCATGACCGCTGCATGTAAAGAAGTTTACCAATTGTGGTCCGGAAACTGTTGAAGTTGTTCTTTTGGGGGTCGTTAGGACTGTACTATTTGTCGCCATCTAACTACTCAACTATTAACGCATTTTACACTTATCAACGGTAACTATGCAGATTTTTTAAAAAGATGTCTTTTGTCTCTTTGTGCAAGTATTAAGAAAAAATACTTAACGGATATTGGTCAAAATTGGTTTAAAAACACTTAAGTAAATAATTTAATTACATTGAGAAGTGGTAAATATTTTATCTTGCTACATAAATTCCCATCCTATTTCATTCATACAAAAGAAAAAACAGTTTTAAAATCAAGCTTTTGCATATTTTTCCAGAAACTCCTTTCATTTGATACCCATATCATGGGGATTGGGGATGCATAAAAAATAATTGGTCCACCGTATGACCACAAATTATATTTATTTGCGGAACGTAGTAAGACTACGATAAAGAGGATTCATTTCTTTATTTTATTTAATAAAAGCAAAAATGAATTTTTGAACTACTATGCTACGATTATAGTTTATAAATATTATACTATATATTTATACTCATCATCATTAATCTATTACTGTCCCACTGCTGGGCACGGGTCTGTTCTCAGAATGGAAAGGATTAGGTCATAGTCTACTGCGCTAGCCAAGTGCGTATTGGTAGAGTTCACATACCTTTGAAAACTTTTTTTTTAATGCTCAGGTATGCACGTTATACTTATACTAAGATTTATCAATTACGTCCTCTATAGTGTCAAATATTACGCAGACGAAGTCGCGGGCATTTCGTATTAGTCAAAGTACTTTAAATCTTAATAAACAGAAGGGATGATGGGGCTACGTTCCCGACCCTATGCCAATATTAAACAAGAACTATGTCGGGTAAATCTAAATGTTGTTTGTGTTATTTATGCAATCTGAGATAGTTTGGCAAGGATGTAATTGTAAACTTGTGTTTATACTTCGTTAGTAATACTACTTCGCAAGTAATAGTCTAGTGGTTTGAAATTCGTTTTTTTACTTTGGGAATCGGGGGTTTGAATCCTAAGCAAGGACCTCTGATATTTTTATATCTGGTGTAAAATAATAGGTCGAAACGTTCCCTGAAATTTACACAACGAGTTCGTTCATCTAGAATTTGGTCAGGGTGCACTCCGTGTGTTTAAAACCATTATTTTGGAGTCTAGAGTCATTATTTTTTGCTCAAATTCTTAATTTACTAATTAATTTTCAATACACCATTCAGAAAACAGTATAGCGCAAAAAGACAAAACTATATGCGGTGTTGCACCCTTAATGAATTTTACCTTTACCTTAATTAATATAAAAGATTTACCTTATTACATGTTACACAATTGTCAAGTTATTAAATTAGCGAAAACAATACTGGATATAACAATACAAGATCTTATTAAATACGTAATTAACAGGATTTCTCCACATTCAAAATATTCTTTAAGAGTATTGAAAAGTCACAAAGAACATTTCAAAGGCAAAACAGAACAATAGCAACAATAGCTAAAATTAAATAGCATTACGAATAGCGTTGCTATTACATGAATACAGCGGCGAACACGAAAACTCCATAACTATCCTTTATTCAAATTTATTGTGCCACACTTTGACTTGTTGTACTACGATAAGGCAAGTTATAAGCTATGAAAATACCATTTTTTCCTAAAATACAAAGTATGAATTAATACGTAATTGATGAATTTAAATAGTAAGTGTGTTTTTGTTTAATTTTTAAAGGTGGAGCCAGTATGGTTTGACCAGTATTACCGTTACACGCACTTCTAGCGTGAAGCAACGGTTGTTGAAGGGCGTAGAAGCAGACTGACTTTTAAATCAGTCCTCCACCGTAGTCCTAAAGAATGGAAAAGTAAATGGTTACCACCAGACCGTCTGCACTTACCATCAAATGGACTTCACTTTCTATCAGACAGACTGCATGCTTATTGCGGGGTAATTCTTTCTCCTTGTTAATGGCGACCTCGCCTCAAATTAGTGAAGTCTGGTAAAGTTATGTCCATGAATTGTCGTTCAACTAGTTAATCGTTACTCGCTTGTAGTAGCACACAACATTTACATTCAGTTACCCGTGAGAACGTTGAACTTTGCGACAGCCACTCACACTCGAACTAATTATTAGACCTTTAGTATTGTTTTGCACTTAGCAAATAGCAATAATTTAACTATAGCGGACCTTCCGCCAATCCGCATTGGAGTTGCGTGGTTGAGTACTGGAAGAGCTTCAAGGTTTCTCCAGTCGTAGGGAAATAGTCGTGCCCAGTGGGACATAAAAAGTAATAGAAAGTAACCATTTTTGGCAGTGATCAATAAACACTCACATGGTGTCAAGTGGCAAGAGTTTTAACAATCGGAGATTTGCCAATGATGCTATCATTGCATAAAACTATCCACTGACAGTATCGTTGCGCCCTTTTCTTGAACTGCAGAATAAGCAGTTATAATTGTAGTGTACGTCAATTAAGCACCGCGGTCAGTTGCTAACTAACTTTTATTATCTACCTGCATTCCTTTATACACTACAATAATTATTGTTAGTGTTAGTGCTACTATTACTCTTACTTCGGTCAATAGTTATAAGTTGGTAAACTTTTTCATTTAATACCTATCTAATTCTATGGTATTGGGTGCAAAAACAATTGATCCGCTAGGGCGGCCGCGATATTAGATTTAGAATGACGTTACTAATCCAATCCAAATAAATATCCGAATTTCAGCGCAATCCATTGGCATTAACTGCGTTAAAATTATGTTCTATGATTGAACCCAACCATACGAAGTAACAAAAAAAATTTTTAAATGTAGAAATATATTAACGTGTTAATTTTGATTATATACATTTTGGCTCATGTGTGATCATAGCGTTACATAACTGAAGCTCTAATGAAGTAGGCACCAATTCTTCATTGAAATTTATTACACCGCATACTCGTTCAGCTTCCCCTGAGACTAATGAACTATGGTTCAGTGTTCATACTTTGGAATCTATAAATCATACTAATATTCGAAGAATATTACTCCTAAAGCAAGTATCTCCGTTTGTTACTGTGGTAAAATTTAGGAGGAATATAATTAAGTTAATTTATTAGGGGTGAAATAAGATTTTGCTAGTAGTATTGAAGAGTTTGTCAGTCACCTGTTATTTTTTTTTGGTTTATAAATTTATTTTGCGGATAGCAATGTATCTACATTATTATATTACGTAATATTTGATTTTTTCAATAAACATAGAATCTTTGCAGTTGAACAACTAAGGCTTCCAATTTACATGTTCTCTCACTTTTAGTTAAAATTAAGCGATTCCCTCAGCTAAGATGAAAACACCCAAAGAATGAAACCACCCAAAAGATACACAACATTTAATATCCGCACAGTGTGCTTTAAAAATGTGCGAAAGAACAAGTTTAGTACGATTGTGCACAAGTGGTGCGCATTATTAGTTTCTGACTAAGATCAAAAAGATAGACTACGCTTTTCGAACGAAATATTGAAGCAGACCAAATTATGCCCACGTGCGTAGCAAACTGGGAGTATATATTTGTCGATAAATAATATCCAGATTGCATTCCGTACAAAGCAGTATTACAGGAGTTGTTTTAGTATATTATGAGCTGAGAAAATATTTTAAAATGTCATCTGAAGAAAAAATAATTCACACATGTCTTATTAGGAAAATGTATTTTGATATGAAAATTTCTTATCCGCATCATTCACGAAATCTACATCATAGTGCTCCTATACAATATTCTGTGAGGCTTTGTCTACCTTATTTTTGGTCTGAAGCATACAAAGTGTGAACGGAGACCGCAGTCAAGTCTCGTGGGAAAGAGTATACGAGTATTAAAGCGCGGTACACTGCATTTAGATAACGAATAGTTGGTTTTTCGCGTGCGCAAAATGCAGTTATATCTATGTTATTAAGACGAATAAATAGAATAGTTTATAAACCGTGTTTAACAGGACTAAAGCTCTCAGGCAGAAATTTAAATACGTTATTTTGATGTCTGCTTGGTCAGCAATCGTATCCGAAACCCTAATATGTGTCATAAAGAGGTATTAGAGGTACATTCATTTAAGTGTGTATTTAATAACTCAGGAAGTACCACGGTTACAGTAATTTCTTCCTTACAAAAGTAATTTTGATCGTTCCTTGATTCGAAGCGTATACGAATACGAATTTACTAAAGTGTGGCCGACCTCGTTTAGGTAGAGTCCTACGAGTAATTCTATCTGAAGTTGATTACGACTGTACGAGATTACGATTGCAATGGCCACTTACCATCAAGTAGCTCCTTTGCTACTTCTATATTTTGAAAAATTATTACCTACGTTAGAAATTTCTATCGTAAACATTGTAACTTATAAGACTAAATAAACAAACAAAAATATTCACCTAACGTTTACATGTTTTGTGTACACAATAAAAACATATGTTAACGTGACCTCTCATGTTTGTGTACACCCAAGCAGCCGACAAAGAAAATATTCTCGGTTACAATTACACAAATTTATAGCTGAAAAGTGTAATGTACAAGGTATGGTACAATAATGGACGTATCACGATTATGTAGTGCATGATTGCATAATAGAATAAGAAGTCATAAGTTTGGTGGACGGCTAGGTCTGTGAATGTAAGAAGTAAAGTGAAGAAGAAATGTAGGAATGTAAACGTGAGAATTGAAGAAAGGAAGTTATTGTTATGTAAGAGAGTAGGTATGAGACAGTATCTTTTGTTTTTTCGACGAGTCGGTTCGTCATGGGGCCAGTAGATGGTTCCGGATTCGATTCCGGAAGTATATTATTTTGGTAAATATTTCTTACAATCGTTGTAGTGTAGAGACCGTCGGATTGTTACACCGAAGGTTGCAAGTTCGATTCTCGGTCAAGCAGATATCGTTGTTGTAAAATTATGTTTCTATTCTGAGTGTCTGTGTGCTAATCTCTGGGTGTGCTAATAGCATTGACAAAGGTAGTGTTATGAATGTATTATAAATAGCGTTATTATTCGAAACTCGATTATCTTAAATAAACTGTTCTCTTACCCATTTTGTATACAAATATTATGCGTTTTTTGCGATATCATAATAATTTATATTAATTAGAAACAAAATTCGATAATCCAGGCAATTGACTTCATTTAACATAATTACAACGTCAATTAACGTGGAATGATAGATAATATACTCGTACAAAAGGTACAAGTAGGTACAAAACAATAATAAAATACCTTATTATATCTAGTTAAAAACATGTTTGTAGAGCATTAATATAATTTAACAGTATCTGCCCGTAATTGGAAAACCACACACTTACTAATTTTTAATTATTTATTATTCTAACATATAGATAAGTATAAATATCTCACCGCCTTGTTATTGAAGGAAGCCATTAAGTGACTTAAACGGTGTAATTTACGCGGAACAATGCAGACATGCGCAGTTAAGACACGAAATCTAAGAAAAAGTGCGGAGAAATATCGTTTCATTTGTAAATGATCTAAAAATTACATTTTTTTAATATTTTTCAAATACGTAAATGACAGTGACAATTTCAATTATCAAAACTGGTTACATTTTCTTGTTATGAATAATTAATCTTTACTAATCGATGTTCTGACACTATAGTCAAGCGCTGCTGTGTTTGACGGCGTGTTAAGTCCGTAACACACGGCGTTTCTAGTTTGTCTTTCAAGAAAAAGCATTTGTGGTCAAGCTTAGACGGGACTCCGATTCTTATATATTTGGGGGTTTTTTGCAACTACCGTTTTGTAACGTTTGATGTACAGGGAACAGGTATACTGCAGGTATATTTCTATCGCAGAAATGCAGTTTGTTAGTGTATATAAGTTATGACAATATGGAACTCAGTCAACGATATATCCTACAAAGAGACAGTATCCTATATCCTATAAATATTCCACCATGAAACCATCCAGCGAGCTGCGGTTCCGTATGCAAAGTGCTTGTCATCCACAGGCAGCCTTGCTGAGTCTGAAATCTGACGGGTTTGAATATTTTTAAACCTCGCAAAACGCCGGTTAGCTATATGTTTGGACCCTTTGTTTTGTGTCTGTCGTAGCTCAAAGATAATGTATTGACACTAATTAGTTTTTTTAACGGCGTCTTACTATCGTAGCTCAAAAATAGTAAACTAATTCTAATGCGATTTTAGCCGTGGTTCGTGGCTAAGTTTAATAAAAACTGTTTAGCCGTTTTAATGACTCTTGTCGTAGCTGAAATTTAAGCGTATAGGCTTTTTGAGTCTTTCATTTTTTTAATATCTTATTTACGATTTCGCAAAAACACATTTTTTAAAAATTGGAGTACCTACAATTTAACCTTTTTTGAGAACATAGAGCGTTGTCCTAAAAAAAATGAAGCTGTAAAAATTACCTTATATAAGTAATTCAGGCACTTTTTTATAAGTAATAAAAAAAAATAAAATACATAATGAAAATGCATAATGAAGACATTTCGTATATTTACGTAAAGATATTAATGTATCTTACATTTGAATACACCGCAAAAATGCAGTATGTTGTAAAATTGCTTACACAGATTTACAACAGGTTATGAGATAACAAGGCACTGTAATATGAGTAGGGACTTGCTTTGTGGCTTTGTGGCGTGACGGTACTATTGTGACAGTGGAGCTGACCTGGTTTGTAAATGATGTTCTATATCCGTGCAAAAAATACAAAGCTGTAACTATAAGGGTTTGATGTATGGAATTTAAATGTATTCCCACTCTATAATCAACTTAGTCCCTTTAGGTAACATTGCATGCTCATTTGAGGACGATTCTATTACTAATGATTATGATTCTATTACTTTATACTGGTTGAAGAGCTCAGGAATTTTGCTGTCTATCAAAATTGCTAAGTAATAAAAATTTGCAATCAGAAAAATTGTTAGTATATCTGAATGAGATCTTAGGATCTAAACGCGCGAGCGATTTGTAATCTGCGGCAGTATATTAAAACAATTTTAATTCCACTGCAGTCCTGTTAAAAAGCGACATTTATTTGCCGTTTCGCAGGTTTTAATGTTTTATTTAAAACACTGGTGTTTGTATATCGTGCCGCGTTTAAATAACCGCTGAGACGAATAATGCTCTTGTATAAAATATTGTCTGCGGCCTTTTGGTCGCCGATCACTTGCCGTCCGTGTGCGTTTACCCTTACAGTACATTGTAATGACAGCTCTTTTTATAATAGTATTTTTTTCTAAAGAAGTGCAGAAAAAAATTATTATAATCCTGGTGACCTGTTTCCCAAAGAAAGGATTCCTCTGCCGTGAAATACAATGCGATATTAAAATGCATCATTTATTTCCACGGCACACTTCTTATAGCAATTAAATAAAACTTTTTTAATAGACGACAAAGTATTCGAATAGTATGTATTCTAAATATTTTTATAATTAAAGTTATGTTTGGTCAAACATAACTTTAATTGTATTGTATTTTTTATAAATTACTCTATTTTAAAGAATTACTATATTAATCTATACTTTACTTAATAAATCTTTAAAAAAATAAAAATACATGAATGAAAGAATTCTATTTTCTGTGCCAAATAGTGTCTCGTAACTGCAAGAAAAGTATATTACTATTTCGTAATTAAAAAAATGTTTATTACTATTTATTTATTATGCCAAAATTATGTAGGAAATATTTTTTTATTTTTGTATTAGGAAAGTTAAATGGACAAAACACTATTTATATAAATAATTTATAAATAAATAATTTTAATATATAAATAATTTTAGTTGTATCTTTGTTATTTTTTTTTTGTTTCTTTTTAATTATAATAAATTTTATTAACATAGGTTTTTAAGTACAATGTAAATACTAACAAACTATGGACTATGTCTGAGTTAAATGGAAATAAATAAAATAAAATAAATAAGTTAAGTTATATTTACCTGCTGTACGTAACAATATAAATATAATATAATATAACAAGGAAAGATTCCTTGTTACTAAATAGAATTGCAGACTTCGTTCAGACATTACCATAGATATATTTGCACGGGCGTGGCTTGAGGGTTGTGTCGTGACCGCATCCCATTACTTCAATTAGCCCAATAAATAGTTTGGAGTCAACAAACCACTGTAATAAGTATTACAGTTACAATATACCGTTTGATATACAATATTTTTAAACGCGATCCCTCCTTTAACGTAAAAGGTTAGTGGGGGAACGCACGCGCTTGCAAAATATTATAGACACTATTTATTATTTTCAGGATATCCTTGAAGTTGTAAGGTTTAAAAGTTGTTTGTTAGTTGACTATACTTGTTTCGGAAAACAAGATTTATTATAATTTTCAATAACTCGAGTGTTTCTGAACCAATTTCAATTCTATTTTTTTATTTGAAAGGGTATTGCGCTACTTTTGTACCTTGACATGACTGTAGTGTGTTGATAGATACACTTATTGGTTTGAACTCTTAACCAGTAACGCTGTTTTTTTACATAATTTATTATAACAATAAAAGACAACCTTGTACATAAATGATTTATTTTTTAACAACCTAGCAAATTAGGGTAACAACAGATAAATATTTGATGGTCACTGTTATCAAACTCAAGTAGGATAGTACGACCTGAAGTCGATCCCAGATGCTGTACTCTCGATAACTAAGTAGTAACGCCTCGTAATTCATACCTACCTCTAAATGTTACTTTTCTGTTTCGCTTTGTATATGTCGTATGCCGCATAAACTTTGAACCAAAATTCCAGTCTGTCCTGAAGCGGAGCGTGGGGCACCATTCTCACCGTATCCCCTAACACTATATGCGCACGTTGGGGGCCCCGCTTCGGTCCACTTAACGGCTTGTGTCAATGATAATGGAGGCGATGGGTTGCTAAAATAAATGTATTTTCAGAATTTGTCTAAAAATAATGTGTAAAAGGAAAATATTCAAAAAGAAAACAAATTTAGAAGAAAAAAGAAAAATGCAACCTTTTAGCATTATTGCGTTAAAACAAACAGAATAACAAATAGACATTAAATCGCATCAGTAGGTATTTGGGTTTCATTTTTATTAGGAGACATTGTTACTATTTTTTTCTATATTTATTTTTAGAATAATAATAATCCGAGAATATGTTGACAACCCTAGTATAAATTCCGATAACCACAAGCTGTGTACACGGTATTCGTTATATCATTAACAGTCTTTGTTATATCATTAAGACCACATTATAATACACTACAAATTTCGTTTAGATTGATTTAGGGTTCAAAAAGTGAAAAAGTAATTATTCACTTCATTTATTTAATCCGTTTGTACTTGTAATTGTAATTGTAAACCAAATATTGCATCTACCATGTTGAAATATTGGTATTATAAGTAATAATTGGTAATTTTGTTGTCGTAAAGCAGTGTTCCGCAAACTTTTTGCGTTCAAGGTACATACATCAAGGAAAACTAAAATTTTTGGGGGTACACCACAAATTAAAAATAAGTTTTTAAGTAATATTAATCCAATTTATTGAAACCAAAGAATTAGATGAACTAAATAAAACGCCCCGCTCGTGCGCTTGCGTGATTTGTGTATGTATTTTACTTACTAAACTATTTGTATAAGATAACCTTATTTTTGCGGGACACCAACTAATGATCTCGGTACACCAGTGTGCGGCGGTACACACTTTGCGGAACACTGTTGTAAAGGAGAGTAACATAAATACGACTTCAACATGATTTATCATAAAATATTTATTGTGTTATTTATTTTAATCTTTCGTACAAGGTTACGATACCATAGGAACCAATAAACTTATAAAAAGTACAGATTTCCCAAAATTAGCACATCTGAACAGACAGAAATCAACCATTGCACCTACTTATATAGATACGAGTATTGTTCAAATAAACATAACCATGACGTTATTGTCAAATTTTAAACACTCAAATTTTATGAATGTGTGCCATATAGATAACAATTATATAAAAACCTAGATAATTTACTAAGCCAATTATTTATTTCAATTACCTAACCTGAACATAATCACAAAGGGTCTAATCGACCCCGCTATATTAATAACGGGGCCTACGAAAATAGCTCTCATATTGGAGATCATTAAATCGAAGCAGAGTGCCCGAATCTACATTTGATAAGCTTATTACTACCGCAAATGCCCGTGAAATTAATTAGTCTCGGCCCCGGCGCCCGCAACGCGCTATTGACGGTTAATGTTCCGGAAACAAGGCATAAGTGACAGCGTATGAACGTTGGAATGTTGAAATATGGTACTTTAGGCCCCATTTATATCTACAGACATTTAACGTGTTGTGTCAGACAAAATTATTTTTTCTGTACAATATTTTGACTGGTATGGCCATTGTCTGCGCGATCTTGTTCCAGAAGATATAAATACATATACTGTTTATTTTGCCACCGACTGTATCTGAAAAGTCTGAATGCACCGTAATAATATGTAGCGTGCTGTGCATCTTATGTTGTAGCGTTAAATACGGAGAGAAGTATATAACACTCTCATAAAATATCATATTATTACTAATGTGTTGGGTAAGTGCACACGCGATCGCTAACCGATGCAGCAGTTTTGATAGTTGTTACATGACATTATTTGGGAATTTTAAAAAATACAATAACACTAGATCACTTAAAAATAAATTCCATTTTGCTCTATTGCACAACAAATAATTAGATACATAGCCTTAAGATAGTATAAAACAATGAGACAATGAAGGATTGTTATTAAATAATACACCAAGTCTGTATTAGCTATCCTATTACTAAAGTCATGTCTGACTCCTCTAAATCATAGTTTTGTCAAATAACCAATCTCAGTAGAGCCATGCCCATGATGGCTTAACTATACACTCTAACTTATTATAAATCGCTACTATGATGAAATCTATAATCGCTGCAGTTAGTGACTTGGTCCACAGCTGAAGGTATTAAGCCATAACGCGTAGGGCCATAATGTAGGATATATCTAGCATTATATAGCTTACCAATATGCTGGTACTAAAAATGTAGCAGTAACATTACATACACGCATAAATATATTGTTATTTCAAGGAAGAATCATCATTTATATTATCCATTTTGTCTTATAACAGCAGTGTAGCTTTTATCAAATAAAATTCTTTATTTTAAAAGAAATATATTTTCTTCAGAAAATTATTTTACGGTCAAAGAACCTCAGAAAGTACTAAAATGTTTATCCACCGGAAAAGGAACTGGACGGTTAAAGTCAGAGTCTAGATTATTAATTTGAGATTCATTTCGATTTTTTAAAGAAAAACATCTCTGTTCTGTCCGCATTTTAATTCCGATTGCTGTATTCTGCTGCTGTGTTCTAGTTTAAAAAGTATTATAAGAACAAGGAAGCCGACGTTCCAATTTAGTACTTAATTTCTTTAACAGTTTATTCAGGTTGATTAATGTAGCTATACTTTCTGTGAATATAGATGTTCACTGCAAGTATAGTTTTCCCTATAAGTCTTGTAATTTTGCTTGTGATCTTGCAGATCATGGGACATACAAATTCCTGCGCGATCCACTATTTTGATGGACCCCACGGACCCCTGACACTATAGACGCTATATGGAACCTACGCGTGTTAGGATGTTGTAGGGTGAATAATGCCAATATATTTTTTATTTATATTTTGAATGCCATGAGCTATAACGGATGCAGTCATATATCGCGCCATTATACAACTTATGGTGAACCTTCACTTGGTAAAGGAAATTTGTGTAATAGTATCGTTATAATCGGTAAAATACATACAATTTAAATACTACCCGCATGGCGTTGCGTTCACTATGACAGTCTATCACGGGTTTCGGGTTCCGGGTTCGATTCCCGGTCCGACGAATATCTAAATGATTCGTCTTTTTGTGTGTGCAGGGTAACCACAATATATGAAAAATGTAAGTGTGGGACTATGAGTGTAGAAAGCGTTTTTATAAACTTCTATATATTGGATTCATTTTAATTTTTATTTACTGCATACTGAAGCCATGCATACCAGACTTTACGTATGATGAGAAATGCGCAAAGAACTATACCGAAGTAGAAGAGGTAGAACTTAATGGATAGCAACTAAATCTATAGTTTTGGGAACGTGTCTGTGATTGACCTTAAGCAATAATATTTCATATCATGTTGATTTTAGATATCCACCATGGACAATATTTGTTCATGAACACTTAGCAACAAGTGAACTGCATACTTGTTACCTAGTTAGATACGACAATTTAATAAAAACCGACACCAAGTGAAGCGCCACCCTTACCACAATATCGCGAATCGAATACGCCATTACAATACAGAGCAATACATTGCAGATATAAATGCATGTCGTTTATGGGCCCGTGGCACGGAAGCCTCGTATCCTTGTCCAATTTATATGTTGACTGAAACGACGTTTTATTGGACATATTATTATTTTGCCACTCCAAAAAGCAACAAAATAACTGTCTTAATATGTTTGAGTGTGTTTATTTTGATAGGAAGTTTAAATAAAAGCACTCAAACATTAGAAGTGATAGCTTAGTGATTAAGAAAGTCATCCTCTTGATCGAGGGGTCCGAGGTTCATATCTCATGCACACATCTCTGATTTTTCAAAGTTATGTGAATTATCACTTGTTTAAATGACGAAAGAAGACATATTGAGGAAACCTGCATACCTACCAATCCTAAAAAAAAGTTTTCAAAAGTATGTGAACTCTACCAATTCGCATTATGACCTAATCCTTTTCATTCTGAGAGGAGATACGTGCCCATCAGTGGGACAGTAATGAGTTGAAGATGATGATGATTCTATTTAGACTTTGATTAAATATTTTTCCTTATTTATACGTTGCAAATTTTTAATGTTTTCAATAAGGAACAGTATAATGTATTATTTACTTAAAATCTAGAGTAGGATATGCTTAATCAATATAATATTGGAATCCCACCTGAGATTTATCAGATATGCGTTGGTATGCCCTGCAAACGATGTTGGAACGCTTCAGATACATAGGTTTACGTAATTCATATAAATTATGAAATACGTCAATACCGATAATTTGTATTAATAGAGCCAAACTGGTAATAACTTTAATTTATTACAAAGTAAACGTCAAAATAAATAATGCTTCGTCTTCTTTTATTTGCAAGCATATTAAATAACAAACATATTAAATAACAAATTAAACAATCGTTATTTTAAAGTATCGATTGTTCCTACATGACGTCACGGACAAAGAGCTACTAAGAATAGACACAACAGGGATTATAGATTCCATTTAAAATTTTAAACATTTTATTACGCGAGCGTGGGGCTATAAAATGTCGCCAAGTATTTACGTGCGGCTAATTCTCGCCGCGGCACTAAATTTCACTTGGTAGACACTGTAGTTTAGTGCTCCCATTCTGCGGCGGAGTGAGCTCCGCTCAGCTCATGAGCTCGTGTATTGCAGCCGCAACTCATTGTCTCAGCTCTGCACTGAAATGGTGTAGGTTTCTAGTATGAACTTGTTTCTTAAAGTAAGCTTGATGCTCACAAGTAAACTCGTTTCTTCCAAGTCAATTTAATTATGTTTATTTTATGTGACGATAAATGTGATATGGTCGGATTTGTAGAGTGTTCTGGGTTCGATTTTAGGTCAAAAAGAAGTCTTAAAAAATATAGATTTATATGTCTTTGCTGAGTCTAAATGTTTGTGTACTAGTCTTTCTTTGTATGTGAAGGCAAGGCCGTAATGAAAATTAATAATCTGATTAAATTAATGTTTTATTTTAATCTCGGTGTTTATGCACTGGTTTTTGGGATGAGAGTTGGTATTGATTGATACTAAAAATAATTTTAATAAAAAATTAAAATAATTTATTAGGTTGATTAAAACATTAAGACTGACTGTCTATTACAATTAAATTGAAAAGCGGATTTTAATTACATTTTTTAAAAATAAAACTACCCTTAATGACTTACTAAACCATAAACTATGTCCCTAAATAGTAGTCTCGTTCCCGCGGGACAACGTGCAGGCACTTGTACTGCCGAGTGTTTACATTTCGCGGCGCTGAATTCATGGCCCTATTACACCCGTATCGCCTTACGTTGCCAACTTGCCAAGTCACTCGTATGACGCTGAAGAGGCTGTTTTGTGCCAGTCTATTATTTAATAGGCGTGTTTTCATTACATAAATATTTAAATTATTTTTTGTTTGGTACTATATTTGTCCGTATTATATAAACATGTAACGGTCATTCTTTTGATCCTCTGTTTGTTCGTATATAACGTAATATGAGCATTAGTATGTGCACATGTGCATGTGATTAAATACATTTAATGTTGATTATAATAATAGGATTTTCTGATCTAATATATTGTAGTTCTAAAATTTTGTTTTAAATTATTTCACATTTAAAATTTAAAAGATTATAATGAAAAAGTAACCTAACGATTTAGTAAATCGTAAACTATGTCCCTAAATAGTAGTCTCGTTCCCGCGGGACAACGTGCAGGCACTTGTACTGCCGAGTGTTTACATTTCGCGGCGCTGAATTCATGGCCCTATTACACCCGTATCGCCTTACGTTGCCAACTTGCCAAGCCACTCGTATGACGCTGAAGAGGCTGTTTTGTAGTAGTCTATTGTTTATAGTTCCGTTTTTAAGCGTTCGTTAAGAGACTATTTGCAAATAAGTACTTAAGGACGTTTTTAATGAGTTGCATAACAGAGAAAAATATTGTAAAAAGAGATAGAGTTCTTTTTAACGTTATTTCCAGTAATATAATAATTTAAACAAGATCTTATTTACCTTTAGTAGTACAATAGTACAATCAGTTTTGAAACTATGATATCTTCTTATTTCGATTAAAACAACTGGAAAAATCATCAGTACTAGCGATAGGACGGAACAACTCCATTGGCATTTATGAGTTTGTTATTGAATTGAAAACAAAGTCAATCAGGCTATGATTTAAATAAAAAATAAAACAAACAAGCGGAAGTGCCGTTCAATTCAACCGATGAAAGCGTTCGACCAAATCAGGGGCCATGAAAACAGCGAATTCAGGATTAATTATCGTTAATTTTACCCGTGCCCGATAACTTGAGCATTAGGACGGAGAAAAAATCATTACTACATGTTTTATTAACTGATTGTTAAAAATAATATAACTCCATTTAAATAAAAAAATCTTAGTTTTTTTTAAAGTTAATTAAAAGTAACAAGAAATGTTTAGTGAAAATAATGAGTTATATTTTTGATAAAATATTTTATATCTGATATGTTTAGGGTCATCTTTGACTCAGAATTTCAATGTGGCGCTTAAAGTGAAACGGGGTTTTCATTCATTCATTCATCATTATTTTCAAGAACAATAAGTCTAGTGTTAAGTTTAAGTAGAGTTACTACATTCAGAGAAGTATGTGTACAGTAAACCAAATATCTGAAGAGATTTCAGTTATTACAAACTTAGCACATTTTACCTTAACTGTAACAGAAAATACTTTTTTAAATTTGCCAAAAGCAGCAGTTAAAATTCAGACGTATTTTTCGCCTGTTTTATAGCCTCGTTCTATACGAGAGAAGGAGCGGGCGATAATTGGAGTGAAAACAAGCGGGTAATTGATTAACGAACCGCCGGCTCCCGACCTTGCATCTCTTTATTAAATTTCACTTCATTGTTTTTAGACTCCGTAGTACTTCGTACTTTTCGATCAAGACGCAAACCTTAGGAAGATCTACAGGTGGTATTGTAGAGCTTTAGGGTATTTACACACCTTTTTAATCTAAGATTAAATTATATATATTTTTGTTGGTATAACAGTACACTATGCAGTATTTTGACACGTATTTTGGTAATGTAAGGAGGTTAATATAAGAAGGTGGTAGAACCCTTTATGTCTTGGGTTTAAGTGCCGTGACTCCACTGCCACGCCTTTTTCTGATTAACAACAGTGTTAGCGTTGCTGTCAGGCAGAAAGTTTTTGTTTACAGAGTGTGGTAAGGAAGACATACATTGTCTGATGGTATCGGGACATTTGAATCTATTAAATATGAAACATTTCTGGGTTTTCATAAACCCATTGAAGCAGTTTTCGTAAAATAATCGCACGGTAATTACAGGAGATAGTCACGTGCTTTATAGTGTCTGATGACTTTTTTTATTTTATTTACTTCTACGATTTAAGCTATTACAATTTTCTACTCGACTGTACCCGGTAACTAATACAAGAAGCTATAAGGTTCGCACTGTTACAAACAACGTCGGAATTACGCTCTGTCTTTTCTCTTTGCTTGTACTTCTAATTTTGAATACATTTTTCTTTTGTAGATCTATAAAATGTAATTAAGAGTGGAAATACCCGAAAGTAGGGATTTCTGCGTACAGATTCCGCCGTATAAAACTTAATTATATTTTAATTGTAAAAGCATTTTCAATAATTACTTTTTCATTCAAGTGTCGATACACCTTTGTTTAAATTAATTTGTCCAAACAATACCCGAATAACATCGGAACAACAGGTACAATCGCATTGAGTTCAAACGACCTCGCGACTACTTTGTTTGCCCTTTGTTCTGGATAATGGTCACCGAAACGCTTTTCTATTCAATTGTGCTAATTATGCTTAGGTCACATTTATTTCACAGAACGAAGATTTTTTACTTTTACTGCCACTCAACTATTTAACTATTTATATTACAATGTTAAGTAAATTCCTTTCCGTAAATAGCGGAGGGCTGAAGTATACTCTACCGTACCCTTCCAATGCCGGATTGATGGAAAGAGATACAGATTAATGGCAAAGTCAAGTTGAAAGTTTCTTACTGATTGGGGATTCTAGAAAGATTTAAAAGTTCTATGCAGTCATAACTAGAATTCTTAATGTGCCCTCCGTTTAACTACTAACGGTCACCCATCCTACATTTGACCACACCCGATGTTATTCCGATCATTAATTGTGATCTACAAAAGACCGGGTTAGTTCGAAAATAAAAGCCTTAAAATTATAATTACACTCGATCTAAAATTTGTTCGCGTTCCTTTCATTTAAAATTCCTTTTGTTACCATTGTACTGAAATATCATTAATTATTCGGTGGTTTTAGATATTTATTGTACCGTGAAAGATTAGCTATGAATTATGTTTAAGTAACGAGTCTAAGCAAAAACTGAAATAAGGTTGTCAACAATAATCTGTCATACTTAAGGTACGGGGTTCGGTTCCCGGTAATGGAAAATCGTAAATAATAAATTTAGATTTCTGTTCTGGATGAGGGTGTACCGGTGTTTCTGTACTTGTCATACAAACAGTTACTTTTCATTACCGCCGTAATTTTTATATCTACACTAAATATAATAAAAGAAACGTTCGCCTACTTAGCTTCAGCGACAGCACCGCCTCATCAATTGTACCTTAAGTATAATATTCTTAATCAATAATTTTCTCAGGACTGTAGAGTGTAATAACACGGACTAAATTGACCGCTTATACATACTGTGATTAAGTTAGAAATTTAGTTAACCTAGGCAGCAATTTATCATTCTTTATATAAAACTTCGATTTAATTGACCCAGAACTCCATGGTCATTAGTGACCACTACATAAAATACATTGCATGTCCATTTGCTAATATAGTTTCATAAAAGCAAAAAGAATACTTCGAAATACATCGCATATCTCTCACAGTCTGCGCTACACCTTTAGACTTTCGACACAAGCGTTAATAACCAAGCTGGCTCGTAATTGAGAAATAATGTTACGGACTCGTAAATTAATAATACTTTGTGTGTGCATAAATAGTGCATTCGCCAAAGTTAGCGGGAAACTTCCGTGTGTGTGAAACTGTCACCTTAATGCTACCGACTAATATATGCATTAAGGTAACGAATTTATAGCCGTGGCTTTCCCGTTTGTTTTTAGAACACAAAGTGTGTTTATGAAAATTTTATGTGTTTTGTTTGAAGCGGAATTGTGACTTATTGTTATTGTAATGTACGGAAGTGTACGGAATATTTTTCGTTATTGTAGAGGAAAAGTAAAATGATAATTACTTGAGTGTTATTTTCAGTTGTTTCTAGATGTGGTGTGTGCGATTGTTTAAAAGTGCAATCCTTTGTGGTTTTACTCTGACAAAATTGTCACACTTAGTTCTACTTATTTGTGTGTTAAGCTGCTGTATCTTGGTTGGAAGGTACTACTTAGTCCTCAGAATTAGTGTGACGTACCCTTGGCGTACCCTCTGGTAATACTGAAATCTTATTTGGATTGCAGATGTCCATTTTGTGATATTTACCACTTATTATCAGATGGCACAAAAGGAACCAGGTTCGATTTCCGACAAAAATCAAAATCCATTAAAATATTTGCTCTAGATCTGAGTGCTTTTGTACTGAGATTAAGTTATTATATATTACTAGCTGACCCGAACGTTGCAGCAAACGTTGTGTTGCCATATAAATAAAAAAATGTTAAGAGTGAACAACTCTTATCACTTAGGGATATGAAAATGCTACTAACCTACTGAATATGGAGTACACTAACACTGTGACACGAGAATTTTATATATAAGATATACTTCTTATTTAGTATACTTTATTAATCGGTAATTCATTGACAAAATACGTTTTCAATTCCATTGTTGGCTTAAGCCAAACAAAACGAAATGTTAGCAATATCTGGCTACAAAGCGTAGTTCAGAATACGGGTAAAGACCAGTGACAAAGCAGAAACTACTCTGCCCTGTTTATTTACAACAGCTGTGCTGCTCTGCACTGTGTGCAACTTGCATGAGTAATGTACTATCATAGGAAGAGGGTATTTGGTATATATTTGTGGGAGAATGCTTAATTTTATATATAAATATTCCTTTTCTTAAATCACATGATATTAATTTCGAACTACCGCTCCGTATTTAATCTGCATCATGGTATAAAAATGGGGCGCGCAACTGTCGACAGACCAGAAGTTGTCCAATAGTGGGCACGGCACGGTAGTGCTCTGAACTGTTCGGTATTTTGCTTAGTGTTATTGTTACTATGGTGGCATTTACGCTTATTCATTTAATTATTTTAACTATATTTTTATAAATATTTAAAATTAGTTGAATCGAAATACCATTGTAGATCTATCTACCGGCGCGCCCACATATTTGTACAAAACTGTTTAAAAATACAAAGCTAAAGTATTATCAAAACCAAAACTATATTTTCTCATTACGGATTAAAATATTAAAAGCTAAAATTATCGCGACACTCTATTATAAATGTACCTACAACGAGAAAAGTGTTTTTAAAAATAAAATTATCTACATCTATTTGTACATCTGCGTAATCAAGTTGTAAATCAATTTATTGGCTAATTTAAGTTACATTACAAAACAATAGCGTGTACTGTCGACTAGAAATGTTTGTAAATTAAACGTTGTGAATGTACAATCGAATCGAAAAGCGGATTATAATAGCTCAAAATTCAATTCGCATTATTGCTACGTTACAATTAGAGGGTAGTTAACATACTTCGATGTTCGACTGAATTCCTATGCCTGAATTTAAAAGGAAAATATAAACATGGTGCATTTCAACTTTGTTTTCAAGGACAGCAATGAACTGAAGCACTCAAGCAGAACTTCTGTCTTATTTAATGTTGATTACAGATGTCTACATAAATAAGTAAACACAGGTCTCTCTGAAGTTGTTGCGAGAAGGGGTAGTCATACAATTTTATATGGCGACGCGATTCATTTGTATATTCAGAGCGGACTAGCAGTTTTACGCGGACTATACAGCATACAACCTGTTGGTAAGCGACTACTGCTACCCACGGACATCTATAATCAACTCCAGATAGGATCATATTCCTACCAGAGGTCGGCCATAGATACGCCCCTGAGGAATTAACTGGAACGCCTCGGAAAAGTATGTCTCTCTTCAAACCTGAACACAGCAGCGCTTAAGATAGCTGTTATTAGGAAAGTGAATTTAATTAAAAAGTTTTTAAAATAATAGATGTATGACAGAGTAGACACCCTTATAAAGAAGAGTAGGTGACAAATAAAATTTAGTACTACGCGTCGCACATGGCGCTTAAAAAGTCATTAGGGTGAAAGTTCCTGAAGTTTGGATGGCTGTAAATAATGGTGGGGAATACTAAAAAGCTATTACTTACTAGACAGTGCCGACTACATCGTAGTGTGTGATAGTAGAAAATGATACATGCGTGTGTGAAGTGTAGAAATACATGCTTAATGTATGGAGAAACGACATTAGATTTGAGGTTAGTATATGGACTGGGTTTTAAAATTGACGTAATTGAAAGGTAGAACTAGTATGTCTCGGCTCGGACGATACCACCGCCACAACTATTTGTACGCTGCTGTATTTAGTTTTGAAGGCTGTGTGTAAGGGATACATACTTATCCGAGGCATTTCAGCTTAGTCCTCAGAGGTTTAGGCGCATTTATGGACGACTTCAGATAGAAATTTAATCTTATCTGGGGTTGATTAAAAATCTCCATGGGCGCCAGTACTTACCATAATACTTATCATAAATACTTATCAAAATGTGGATTGCATGCTCGTCTGCTACGCTTATAAAATATTATAAATGCATGCTTGTTTTCCTTGTAAATCTAAATGTCACAGAAAGGAATCTTTTAATAACTTCTTAATATAGCACAGTAAATTTTACGACTCTTAAATTGTGTTTTTAAGGTTCATATAAATCACTATAACTAACAGTTAATAACACTTGTGGTCAACAAACTAAAGAATTCCAGAACAGCTTATAAGATAACAGATTAACACTGCTCTTATCTGGATGGATGCCAAGCGGAGATAATTGGATAAAAACGCGCAGTGAAGGGTTAGTGCCAAACTTTACCCACTCTATTTGGGGTGGCTGTTTATACGCAGCCGTCGAATTAATTTTAGCAACACGTTTGTATCCATTTTTACTTTTTTGATATTTACTTCCCCCAAAATATAATACATAGTGAAACATAATTATGTATACCCGATATTGCTTCTCAGATAAAATAAGATAAACGAGCCCTCGAACAAAACATTTAAACTTGTCAAAATTTTGCCGGTGACCTTAGACTGGTAAAATGTTTTTTAATGTCTTATACTCAAATAAGATTCTTCGAAATAATTCGCAATATATTCATTCTTTATGATCCCGCTTCGCTAACGGTACGTTAAGAAAAATATTTTTTGCAAAATAATAAACCTTATTTTGCAAAAATAATTTTCTCAACATATTCCAAACGACCCCGAGAGTATAATCCTACGTAATAATATTCATGGTCTGTTAACGCCACTCTCAAAAGCCTCGTAATTGCATATACAGTATGTTGAAAGGTAGATTTTTATGCTATTAAAGTACCGAATGGACATTCACTCCATGTAGTGTCGAGTCTGATTTCCATGTACCACCACGAGTAGGATATGGAGCCCTCACTGATATCGGCCAAAAATGCGTCATTGCCCTTTTATCAAAGGACTAAGTCGGTACTTAGTACCTAAGGAAAGAGCGGTCTCTTTCCTTACCACGTTAATTAAAAATAATTTATAACCCATGTTGAAAATCTGTGATAATTATAAATATTATAGGTGTAAGCAATGAAAGATTAGTCTGAATAAATACTTAAAGTAATGAGTTCCTAGTTTAAAGAAACTAAGTTTAAATTAAAACTAAAACTATCTAATAAGGCTGTACTAAGCTAAGATACATTAAACGTCTGAGAAATAAAAGCCAAGTTTCCACTAAATTGAATCTAAAGTACATTACGGACACTCGATTATTTATTTCTTCGCCGATCCGCGAGATCATTCTCCAATCGAGAGAAAAATAAAGAAGAATCGAGAAATATTGCTAGAGGATTCAATTTGTTAAGTCACTTTACGTGGTTCTTATTAGCAGAGCTTTAGGGTTGAGATTGCTTAAATGAAGAGTCATCGTAAATTGCAACAGCTGGTCATCTTGGGAATACTCTTGAAACCGCTAAGCTACTGAATTTATATTTATGTTCGTGTTATTAAGTTAAGATTTTTGTCGTTTTCGATAGAGATGATTGTGTGTGGTTGTTAGAGAATTCAGGTTTAAATTGTTGGGACGATTATGAAGTCATAATAATTAAATAATATTCCATACAGTATAACTGTCAGTATAGCCGCCACATCTTTTTGAGCCTAAAAGAAGTTCTGCGTTTCAGTTCAAGGCTGTTAGTACTGGCTGACTCACATATAAACTGACTTCTGTGTCCTCAGAAGTGGCAACGCATCTATATACATATATTATCGACATCAGATAGAACACATGCTCCATATGGTGTTGGCTATAGAAGTTCATGAGCGACAGTTAGAATTTATGTAAAATACATGCTAAGGTCCCTTCAGCAACCCAACAAACAACCTCAATCGAATGAAACTTTAAAACAAGGGTACCAAAATCAAAACAAACGCAACCCTTTAGTAACCCCAGTAGTAGGGTCACCAAAAACGGACGCAAATTGATACGTTTCCTTCCACGTGGTGCACTGTGCGAGCGGGTCTGCTATCCGTATCAATAACGAACCCGCTGTATAAATCATGTACTGTGATCCTTCGATCGGGCTCAAGGCATAAGAGGCTAAGATAAATTTTGTTATGTTAGGTTTATATTTTGCAAACCTTAATGCAACTAACATTTATTAATTGACCAGTGATTTTTTTTTATTTGGAAGAAAAGGTTTCTATTGTATTTAATTTGAAAGAAAAATATTTTTTTTACAATTTTTTGTAATAAACGTCTAATTTACGAGTAAGCTAGAAAACTTAGTTTCTTAGATGATTTTCACACTTGACAACGAGGTGTCAATGAATTTTGGATAGTAAATAAAATAAGCAGTGTTTATGTTCTATAATTACAAATACGAGCACTATTAAAAAAACTAATATACCAAAAGAGATTTTGTTTTTATTTTAACCATGCAAAGGTTGGACTTAGACACCATTTTTCTAGTATATTTTAAGCGCTTTAAAAAATGAAATTATTAACTATTATAACAATTTAATTAACTTACTCAATTTAGGTCAACAAAAAGAGATAAGTGCCACGTGCACAGCCAAGTACAAGTGGATCTCCAGTCCATATCAATTTCGAACCCACTGTATAAATCATATACTGTGATCCTTGGACGGGGGCCAAGTTATAAGAGAATTGGCGACATTAGCTTCTAAACGGTATTTATGAAAGGGGAGTGTAAATATTATTTTCTATTTTCAAGCTTTCATTCGTTTTCTTATTAAATCTCTAAGGTTGCAATACGCTGCCAATGTCAATGGTTTGATTGCAAAAGTGTAATTTGGGGCTCTTGAAGGTATATAAAAGCAAAATCCCTATTTTTCTTCCCTACTAAGACTAAATTTTGGCCTTTCATTAGCGTATCAATGAAATATAATTATTTTGATATGAACTCTATACTAGAAATGTACGTTCATTTACACGTCAGCCGTAATCATAATTCTACATACTAATAACAACTATTAATAAAAATAGATAAATTTATTAATATTTGGTTAATTATAAAATAATTAATAAGGATACATTTTCTAAATACTACAACTAGGTACTTATCTCGACGTCTCTAGGCGCACGGCTGTGCGTCCACCAAATTCAGGGAAATATTCGTGATAAATATTAAACTGATGTAAGCTTATAACTTGAACCACCTAAAACAGAAAGGTCAGAATCAATAAGAAGTTTAATCCCGTGGGCACCGACCACCGCTCATATTGCGTACAAAGTGATACAAGGGATAGAAGTAGAGTAATAGAATTTTATTCTAACTTTCCTATAGCTCTTTTGCGATTTTTATTGGGATAAAGCAAACTGATCTGCAGTTTATTAAAAATAGTCATTGAAATTTTTTTCGGCAATTAGGGCCAAATGAATCTGTTATCTTCCTTAAATAATTTGTCTTCTTACTTTAAGACTTTAAGAATAAATTCCCGTTAAGTATAAGGCTTTGTCTCTTTTAACTTAACTGTTAGTCTCTCTTTTGTTAATAGTTTCTACATTATAAGATTATAACCACAGACCTGTATTTGTTTTGTAACCAGATCTGTGATTGTAACCATGAATGCTGCAAAAGTGTAATAAGCTTTACATAAAACCAACATGACTTTAGACAGGTCTATGACTAATTTGGATTTAGCAAGAATAGTCAATGGCTGGAAGCAGTCATATAATATCAGATGAATATGCTTATTTGTTTATTTTATTCGAGTACTTCTCTTCCATGTGTCCTACCTTATCCCAACTTATTCTATCCCATCCCAACCCATCCCATCTCAACCAATTTTATTCTCTCTTACTACTTATTTACTTATAGCGTTATATCCGATTCAATTTCACTATAATTCAAATTGAAACAAACAGTAATCGGATATTCGCAGTAAGAACATTGTTATGTAACCAGGAAACTTTTTATTTTACTTTCTTCAACTAATACTGAGTATTAAGTTGTGCTACAACGTTATATCCTATTAGCTTGGTCAATGGCTTCGTTCATCCGTAAGACTTACACAAAGAGCGTTGTACGAGGATCTTTTATAATAAAATATTTTTTTGCAAAGCTAGCTAGCGGTGGAACTCTTTTATAATATGAAAATAGCGAATGAGCATGCAGGCCAGTGCTGCCATTGAATATTTGTCCCATCTAGGGTCTATTACACCAGGCAGGGTGAGATTCCTGAGATCAATCTACTAGAGTTTGTCAGAACTTAGTTGTATTGCTTCATATGATCGCTACAAAAATCTTCCAATTAAAAAAACAGCAGCGCTTAATACTGCTTAGCTTAAAAGAGCCTTCAGAGTTGAATCAAGAAGAGTTCTACCTATACAAACTATATTTTCGTTTATGATATGAAAGTAAAAAACAAATAGGAAAAAAGTAAAGAAATAATTAAAAGAGTGGTATCTTTTAATGAGTATGGTCGTAGGACATAAAAATGTACACTCGATAAGAAACTATTCTCACATGCTTTAGGAACATACCTTTTCTATTAATGTACAATGGAGCAGCATGATAAAGTATACTCCAGTCTCCAGACATTCAATCACAAAACATTTTTAATATGGCTAAAACGTGCCTACTGCCTAGCCCCCTCATAGTGCCCATCATAACATCCAATCAAAATGTTTGTACGTCTGTAAATCTCATATCGTGCGTCAAAACAATCTCGCCGTGATATTAGGCTCTAATGCTATTTGGAGGCTTCGAGGGGTCTCCACGGGACCCTTCGATAGATATTCGGACAAGGGTTCAGGTGGGTCGCTTATGAAATCTATGATTGGATTCCTGTTTATTGTTGTTTTTACGTCCATTTTGAGAAAAAAGATCCAATTGTATCCTGGAAAGGTGGTTTGGGGTGGAAAGGACAAGGTTTTCAAACGGGAAACAACGGTAGGTCGGTACTTATTTGACGGAAATTTTTTGAAACGTATGAATGTATTTTATTTAAATAAAGGCCGAAGGTTGTTACAAAATATTTTAAATCATAATTTAAATTAAAATATTTTAATTAGCTTGTAGCATTTAAACGGATTTTAGTATGTTCCATTAAGTAGGTTTTGCTAGGTCTTGTAAGATGCCTATGCAATACATTGTAGCCGACATCCGGCCCCGTATCTAAAGCCTTGTAATGCCGAAAGTTTTTGTGACAAAGCACCGCCAAGCCCTTATCAAGACTAGACTTGAATTGCAAATGTAGTTGTAGGTACATGGTACAAAAAATTGCAACTGAAATTGTTAGGGTACATGTACCTGGAATGTGGTAAAGTACATTAAAAATAATTTTGGTTCACCAAATAATTGAAAATACTTTTCGGGTAAAATGTTTTTATAAATTTATAATACAGATACTTTATACATAACATTAAAATGTAATCAAACATTTTACTATTTACCACGCTAAACATGTCACTCGAAGAACCAATTTAATTTATTAAAGTTTACTAAAACAACATAACATTAATATGTAATCAAACATTTTACTATTTACCACGCTAAACATGTCACTCGAAGAACCAATTTAATTTATTAAAGTTTACTAAAACAACATAACATTAATATGTAATCAAACATTTTACTATTTACCACGCTAAACATGTCACTCGAAGAACCAATTTAATTTATTAAAGTTTACTAAAACAACATAACATTAATATGTAATCAAACATTTTACTATTTACCACGCTAAACATGTCACTCGAAGAACCTATTTAATTTAATAAAGTTTAGTAAAACTTTTTAGTAGAATTTAGTTTGTAAAAACCATTATTGGAGATGACAAACTCAGAAACTTAAAAAAAGCACTAATTATAAAATTAGAAAGTAAACTATTTTCAAGCAAATCTCCTCAGATAGAGGAATTTTCGTAAAACCAAGCGCGTATATTTAAACAAGAATTGCTTGCTTAAAATTAACATCACAGGAAAAGCTAGAATTTGTTTGTATTTAGTTCATCGTATCTCCTGTCTTATAAAGGGAACTAAGTGAAATTCACGACACAGTTTGCAAATTGCCATCAATAACTAAATAAACTCTACTTACACGCGCTTCTAGTTCGCACACACTTAGACTAAGGACGTGTACATATTGAATTGTAGACATTTACGGAGGTACTATTTACTTACTAATATATTTTTAAAGATTGAAACAACAAACGACAACGGTTCAACGACATCTTCAACCTAGATGCATCGTCACTTCTGAAGACTAAGGTGGTAGCCTCACATGTAGGTACACCAGCCAGCGTCCACACCCTTCCAGCAAAATGCAAGAACTGCTTCACGCTAGAAATAGATGTGCCGGTGGAATATTTTTGGTCGAATCATAATCGTTCTACCACCTTTATCATATAAAATTATTTGTATTCCAGCTTAAAACAGCGGTGTTAAACGCTAATTTGTACATAACATTGAAAATTGAGAACTACGTTTGTTTTAAAATACTAAACCTCCAGTAGGAAATACCCTTACACACAACGTAATTGCCGGAACGCACAAATAGCTAAACAAACAACGCGAGACGCCTGTAACGAGCTAAACGTCTGCCTTATGTTCGCGCATGGGAATATTTCTGAACATGTTACGCTTGTAACGACATGTTGGAACATGGACATACTTCTAGAACATGTATGCATGATCAAACATGGAAACTTTACCCATTATCATTATCACTACCCATTATCATGTACTCATTATTTGTTTATTTCAAATGCACAAATGTGAATTCGCAATGTGTCAAAAAATATCTTTTGCGTAATTTATTTGCATTATTTATTTTTTGTCTGCTGCGTTTTAAATTTTAAGCTCAAAACTCTGAAGCAGTTTATTATTTGTAAAATATGATACCTCCTGTAGGAAATATCCTTACACACAAGTTCACACAACGTAATTGCCGGAACGCACAAATAGCTGAACAAACAATGCGAGACGCCTGTAACGAGCTAAACGTGTGCCTTATGTTCGCGCATGGGAATATTTCTGAACATGTTACGCTTGTAACGACATGTTCGAAAATGGAAATATTTCTGAGACATATTATGTTTGTATGCATGTTACAACATGGTTTTTTTTGCCGTTGAAAGAATGCATTCCTGTCAGGTAGTGTCCGGCTGAACTATGAAAGTTTGGAGTTGCGTACCGTTTCAAACAAGCCTCTGTAAAATCGTGAATATTTGTCGATAAAATCACAACTTTTTGGAGTATATATTTTTAGTATAACACCAGTTTTATGAGGTCGAAAACGAGTCCAATTTATTTTCAATTCGTTTTCGCATTTATATACCTATTCTACATTCATCTCTATTTTCTAAATGTTTTTTTTTTTACTTGAAAATTGTGTCCATAAATAAAATTCGTCAAACTAGGTCAAATTTTGTAAAGTAACTTGACCTACTAATTAGTTTTCAGTACATAAACCAGTTACAAATTCGGCCCGTTTTCGTAATGACGTTGAGTGGTGGGAGCGAAAAATTTTAATGACTGCAGTAATGGAGTACGGAGGGAGAGTGAAAATTTAATATAGTATTGACGATGGCGTTGTGCTTTGCAGACAACACAGGCTTATAACGAAGGTCTTAGGTTCAATTTCAAAAAAATAAAAATAAAATATAAGTGTCTAACCAAACGTTCAACATTATTAAACATATATACATATATCATCCAATCTTTCCCCTAAAAACATATTAATAAATATTGTTTTCATAGATTTAACAGCTGATGTCTAGTTTTAACTACAAGTGCCTATATCTATGATTTCAGCCTGATATTTTAATATTATCAATTACCTAGCATAATAAGAAGTTTTTAACCAATAAATGACATTAAAATATTTACTTAAACCAATTAAATTTCTTTTTTTTGTATTGTGAATACAAACAAATGAAACGGATATTTCTTTGGCTCTAGGACATATTATACCAAAATTGTATGTATTAATCATATAATTTGTGTACTGTGTCGACACCTTTATGTCCGGTAATTGTGATTCCCGCAGTGCGTCTCGTTAGCGGCCGTCTTATGACATTAGCGAGCTGCGGACGGAGCACGTCCGGACTCCGGACAGGGCGGCAAACCCACAGAGTAGCAAGTGTCAGAGGTGTTAACAAGTTTGAATAACAAATGAGAAGAGCCATTACCCTTTTTTAAGCTGTTAAAAGTATTAGACACATTGTCAGTTTTTATTGTGAATTGAAATTAGGTTGGAGTTAGACTATGCAAAAATTTGAGTCCAGAAAAAAGTGAGGAAACCTTTAAGATGCTCCTTTTGCTTCATACGCAATTTGGAATGACGTCTCGTAGGAATTAGCAAATAATTAAATCAGAGAGTCGCCTAAAGTTCAAAACTATTCATACGTATGCTAATAAATAAATTGCGTGTTGCGTATTACTTTTATGCCCGGTAAGCTTAATTTCCGCAGTGCGTCTCGTTAGCGATCATCTTATGACATTAGCGAGCTGCGGACAGAGCACGTCCGGGTTCCGGACAGGGCGGTAGACCCCCGGTAGGCGGTAGATAGAGTAGCAGATGACAGAGGCGTTAACAAGTTTAGAATTTTAAATGAGATGAGTTATTACAGTTTAAAAGCTATTGAAAATATAGGGCACATTGTCAGTTTCTTATTGAAATTTGGAATTAGGTCGGCGTCTGACTATGCGAAAATTCTACTCCAGATAAAAGTGATCATACCTTTATTATGCTACTTTCGCTTCATACGCAATTTGGGATTATGTTTAATTTGAATACGGGAATAATTAAATAAGAGAGTTAGCAATATTTGAAAGTTGTCCATGGCCTGATCATATAAATAAATTGCGTGTTGCGCTTTACCTTTATGTCCGGTAATTGTGATTCCTGCAGTGCGTCTCGTTAGCGACCGTCTTATGACTCTAGCGAGCTGCAGACGGAGCACGTCCAGACTCCGGACAGGGTGGCAGACCCACAGAGTAGCAAGTGTCAGAGGTGTTAACAAGTTTAAAATATACAATAACAAAATTCTGTAATATTTTAAAGTTACTTAGACAATAAGAGGCGTCCGCTGATTTATTTACTACTCGTATCCTTGGAACTGTACATATAGATGATTAAATAGTATTAGAGAAGCACCTGATATTTTCTGCAAATAAATTCCTATTATTGATTTATGTTTGAAGTTGTAAAACCTTAAGCACTTCAATTCTTTACAGCACCATTCTTACCAAACTAGAGCACCTGTTAGGAATCATAAAACACATGGCTCTTACTACTGCCATACTTTAGCAGAAATCGTGTGGTGTAGCCACTGATGATGTAGCACCTATGAAATAAACATTTAATATTTTTCTATATTGTGTATTTCTGAAGATAAATATAAATAACATCTTAAAGCTCCGTGCTAAGTTCATTACCGCCGAAGTTCGATAAACTGAGAAACTTGATTAGCGTTGAGATGCCAACTGGACGCCCGGCGCGACGTGATCCGTATTTCTGATAGTTTCTGACTTAATTTGATAATGTTTTTTATCGCAATGACGTGGAAAATGAATTCGCAGTAAAGAATGGTCTTTTATATGTATTTAGACAGAAGCAGAATAACATTTTAAAAAAGATTGTTTTAGGAATTTTGCTGCAATTTTTTTAAATAATGACGTAGACTCCGTTTCCCACGATTAGAAGAGGTCTGGGACATGTATCCTTTTCTACGTTGCTCCAATGTATATTAGACTGGTATGGAGCAAGGTAAGTTTAAGTCTAATTATATGTTTTTAAATCGCTCGTAAAAGCTCTTATATTTATATCTACTTCAAAATATGGCCTATACATATAAAAAAAAAATATTTCTTTAAGCAGTGATATCCTAGTGGTTAAGAAATGCGGCCTCTCAATCGAAGGGTCCGAGATTCAAATCCAAGGCACACACGTCTGATTTAAAAATTTATGTGCATATTTATTTCTAATTAATTATCACTTGCTTAAACGGTAAAGGAAAAACATCGTGAGGAAACCTGCATACATGAGAGATTTATAAAAAAAAATCTCAAAGGTATGTGAAGTCTACCAATTCGCACTTGGCCAGCGCGGTGGACTACGGCCCAATCCTTCTCGTTCTGAGAGGAGACCCGTGCCCAGCAGTGGGACAGTACTGGGTTGTTGATGATGATGATGATTTCTTTTTACTTAGTTCTACATATTGATAACGCATTTTAAAGTTTGTTTCTTTAACAATATCTTATTTATGTAAAGAAGGTAATACTTTTACATAACAATAATAATATTATCTATGTAATAGACTTGTTGCTGTTGCGAGATAATTAAAAGCAAGTTAATTAGCTATAAGTTGCTGAATGGCCTGCCCGGCTACGCGACCTGGATTGTAAATGGCTTTCTTTAATTGTTTCTAAAGACATAATAATAAAAAGATACAGAAAAACTAAGACAGAAAAGAAAGAAATTAGGATAGAAGAAAGTAGATTTTCTGCTAACTAAATCTTAGTTAATAACTCGAAGAAGTAACTACACGAATAAAATAATCCTTATTCAGCCACTTTTTATTATGGACATACATAAACAACCTTAACGTTTAAAATTTAATGTTCAACGTTTAAAATGAAGCAAGAAAACGCTGTGAAATAAATTAAAGGTGTCAAGGGAATCTTCATTATACAAGTTTTTAATTTCATAAAAACCTATTTGCATAGTTCGTTAGTTTATAAACTACAGAGTTACAAATAGAAGTAATATCTAGAATGAACTTACATTCCATATGACGATCTATGGCGTAGGAGTCACCATAACGGACTAACGCAGGTTCCGGGATCGATCCCCAACTCGGGAGACGTCTTATTATTATAATTATATTTTAGATTTACTATATTATATTTATATTTCCTATACTGTATTTACTGTACTGGGTCTGAATTCTACTCGTCGTTGAGGGTGTCCATAACACAGGTAATTCTTGTGTGAGGATAAAAGTGTAGAAACAGTTATTTATTTATTTTAACACTAATTAAGACGAAAGTGGAAATATAAATAAACATCAATTATAAATTTTAATGTAGCTTATGTTACGTCGTTTGTAGATTTGTATTTGTGTTCATAGCAAAAAGTAAGTAGACAATTATTATAAAAATAAAAAAAAACCGATTGCTTACAAATATAATCTGTGGTAAGTACCTACATCCAAAATTTAGACGAATACCTTTCAAGCCTTTAGGACTGCAGGGCGTGCTAAGGAATGAGACATATATTCGCTTGAGAAAACTTTACCCTCCAAAGTAAAACATTTTTAACGACAATGAAATACGCTTAACTTAACAAGGCAGCCTAACTCTAACTTGTAGAATTTTTTCGCGAACAAAATTAATTTGCAAAGTGTCAAAGGTTTTGCGGCAATCGTTTTAGTAGCTTCAATTTAAGAGTTCTCCGAAAGCGCCATCTAGGGCTGCGAGAGGTCCTCGGAAACAAATTTACGGTAAGGCGAGTCACGCCTGGCTCTTTGGTTAAGATTGTTGTACACATTAAGCTGTAATATAGGCTTTTGTGATAGTGCAGTCGGATTGCACTCCTTAGGATCTATTGGGAAAATAAATTATTAAACATTTTCACCAATTTAAACAACTGATTAAGAAATTTTATAATTCGTTTTATCGCGTCACATTGATTTAAACCTATATTTATATTTATTTTTTCGTTTATTTTATTTATTGAAATCTCGCCCTATGATATCATTCGCAGTAGGGAAGCAATTAGTTTATAGCTTATGTTAATAATGTAGAATGAGTAATCTTCTGGTAAATAATTCAGCAGTTTCAGAGTAATCTAATATAAGCAAATTTCGTACTAACTCGTAAAGCATAAGAATAAATATTTTTTTTTACTGACCGGCAAAATATATAGAGAGCCTGTCTTATAAAGAATAAGTAAATATGTTTACTAACACAAAAAATGAGTCTAGGGAGCCTTTCCTAACTCCCGCATCACCCCGACTAGGTTAACTGTCGATTGGAAGCAGTTAGCGAGATGCCCATATCGGTCTAAGTCACCTCAACTAAGGGGACATAGATCTAAAAATCTATAGAAGTCTACAGACTAATAATTGGATGATTTATTAATGCACAAGTCTGTTTATGGCGCTCCATTCGCAATATCGCTATGATATAGTATCGCTTGCTACTATAACTGTACGATCGCCGTTTAAGGGGCTTTAACTTCACTAATTGGTTGCGTTTAATGAGACAACTGATGATCTAGCACTAATGGGCCCTTAGCGAGGGCCAGATATCAATCTTTTATTAGCTTGGCTCGGACGCGCTGTTAATAAAGATTTATTGGCCTGGGTTTATCTTAGGTTTTAACGGTAAGTACTTTGAGGTAGGGATGGACCTAATGGTATACGTTACTGGGCTACGTAAGTTTCTGTTAAAGGTTACTAATGGAAAGCTTTTTTTTTGTTTTCGTGAAATATTACATGTTTCCACTAAATAACAATAATACTACTAATACTAAATAAATATTTTTTAAAGTCATTTTAACGTTAACATAAAGGAGCTTTGCCTTTCAATTGTTTTTTAATTTTATTTTTTTTATTTTTGTGTAAAATGTAGAGACAAGCTACAGGTAATATCGACAGGTCAATACAGACATCTACAGATAATATATATTTTTTATTTATATAATATTTAGGGCCTTTTTCTTGTCGCGCGGGCTTAGACACTTGCGTGTCTCACCCATACGAGTGAACTAACCACCCCATTGTCTTAGCAATGCATGCGTAAAAGTACACGTAAAGTGGCTCAACTAGTTCTTTTTAATAGTAAATATATTCTACCACCAAACGGCTCATGAGCACATATTATATGATAAATGAACATTATCTGGCGTTGTGCCATGAAATACACCAGGTGCGGTTCTTGTTGAATGCCTCTCTTGGCTACTTGAACATACCCCCTGAGCCGTAACATGGATTGGAATAAAAGAATAATAAAATTTAATTAAATTTTCAAAAAAACATAAGATGATAAAAAATCGTGTTCGTAAAATCATCATTACAAAGTCTAAATTAATAATACTTTTTTGACTTTTGTACCTAAAAATAGGTAAAATTACAATTCAATTCCGAAAACTACAATATCTTTCAACGATAAATGTTTCATCACATTTACAAATAAAAATCTAAGTAACTAGGACAATTTTTTTCAAGGTCCAAAAAAGATTTTCAATACAAATTGCCATGAAATATTTCTTCAAGCCCATTATTTCGTATGTTCTAGACCTATACATATACTTTCTAGTAGAATAGCGGTATCATAAACTTATTACTACAACTTACCTTTCCAACTCCAGTGGGTTCTTTAACACCGAGCCGCCGCAGCAGCGCTGGCGGTGGTGGCGGTGGGGCTCGATGCAACGCAACACTAAATCCCCCACCTTCTTCTTCGCGTCTCCGCCTCTCTCTGTGTGGCGATCCGCCACTGCATTTTGTTGTAGACCTGGTGACAAATAATGAATACAAGATTAATAAGAATATTTTTGAAAAGCGTTATTTATTTAGTTGTTTTCGTTTTATATCTCTTTCATCGTCATCATCATTAACCCATTATTTTCTGAATTCTCGGCCTGAGTTTATTTGATTAAAATCACAATGATTAAGGACATTCGATAGACTTCAAATATTTTTGAAACATTTTTTACATTACTCTCAAACTTTCAGAATATCTTTTATAGATTATGAGACTGAATTCAGTTAAATAGAAATAATGGTTTAGGACTAACTTAAGAGTAGCGATGTACAACAAAATTCGTTAAACGGTTAGAGGAATTAGAGACAACGGTTTCGAAATGTACATTTTTAAAAACGACTTAACGATGAAAGATATCAACTACGAAATAAGACGATAACGATGCTAAGAAATACCGACAGAAAACGAAGATCGCAAAAGATTTTGTCCAACCAAAGAGCTAGTTGTAGCGTAATTAAAAATGAAAGGGGCTTAGCGACGGCGGCGATGGAAGCAAACCTAGTCTACCGGTAGCTATACAGGATATTGTGGTTGGAAACAACGATTTTAAAATGAGTAAAAGTAAAAAACAATTTCATATTATATTACAAGTAGCAAAATGCTTTAAAGGTCTATGAGAAAAGTCCGTAAATGAAGTGTTTCAGATTGATCTTTACAGAGTCAAATGAACATCTTTTTCAAACTGATCTTTTTTGTGAAAGAACAACATTGTTGAGAAACATCAAATAGATCTTGATATTGATATTTAAAATAAGCCGCTATCTATAACTTATTTACAATTGAAAACGGAAACCAAGCACATTTATCGCGAACCTGAAACCCCTGAAGAATTCGAAGGAGAAATAAATGAACAGTACGTGATGTCTCGGCTGACCTTTTTACATTTTTCAAAAATTCTCTCCGCGCGTCAATACCGTGGAACATAAAGGGGCTTGCACACGATCCGGTGATGGATGGGTTTTACGTGACGACTGGCGACACGCTTCGTATTTTATTTTAACGCTGACGGTGTAAGTTCATCCTGGGAGCTCAAAATTGAAAATTCTCTCAGTGTATTGGAAACTGACGTGACATTCCTGGTGGACTCGTGATGGCTTTATTGATTTTGATGCAAAAGCGGGTTCTATCAGGCGTCACTCCAGAACAGCAAAGTAAATGACGCATCTACGAGTTACCAGTGAATCATTAATGCAAAGACTATTTTTCCAGTATTTTCTTTATGCTAACACCGGCAAGATCCTTGTAAGTTTTTTTGTCACTTTAAACAAAAGGAAACAGTTTTTAATAATCTTTATAGACTTCTTTCCTTTTCTAATTATTTTCACTGAAACAATCCTTGAAAATATTGGAAGATCGTTGTTTCTCACACCCCATAATTTTATCTTTGAAACAGCATCTATACGATTAGGTCTCAATAATTTTGCCATAAATTGTTTTCAAATCATAAAACTCACAAAACTACTATTTTATGCGGCAATACAATAGAACTAATTAGGATAATCAAAACTGAATCATGGTAGCCATATTATTGCAGACAATCTACCGATAAAGCTACACAATTATTCTATCGTATTATTCGAGAGATACGCCGAACGTGTTGCAAAATAATAAAAGCAATTTCGTAGTTATATGTATATTTTAGATTCCGTGAAAAACCTTACAAGTTATATAAGTGCTATTCGACGCACACATTGAGTATTTCAGAGGTTACATTCAACAGCTTAAATTCCACGTTCATGTTATTTTCCACATCGTTCATAAAGAGATATCTCCGCACAATTGTCAACTTATACGAGAAAATCGAAATGTTCAAAATTTGTCGAAAACCTTGCAATCGTTGCAACTGGAAGTATGCTGGTGGCGTGCGCTGGTCGCGTGCCGTCGCCCCCGTGTTTGCTGTGCTTAGAACTATTAACATTCTTATAAGGGAATGTTTAGATAACTCTCGACTTGGTGGCAGGACGTTACGACCCCTTGTGTGGTCCGATAAGCCGAAATAGGGGTCGAGTGACTAATTGAAATAACGTGGGCTTATTGATTTGTTTCCTTTGATGGGTTAAATACGTTGTATATTATATAACTAGCCTTGTGTCTACGTTAACTCAATTGCGTATGAAATAGAAGTCACTTATTGATACAGTAAATTTTATTTGAGGCATTGTATTATACAACTTCTGAAGTCAAATCAAATGGTGCCAAAGTGTGGTCCCTGAGGTTTTTAGATAGCAGCTGATTTACAAAGTTAAGTAATGTCAGGCACACTCCACGCAAGGGATATGGCCACTCTTTCGATTCAGATATGGAAATGGCATTAAACTTTAAGCGGCTTGAAATTTGGACGACTAAGGAAGACTTTGGAAGTGCTGTGAAAAGTAATGGAAAATTTGAATAAGAATGAACCCAGCAATAAAGCATGTTTACGTACACAATAGTTCACGACAAAGCTGTGTACATTACGACGAGTTATTGGCAAGCGGTCACCGCGTTGCATTTGTAACGCGGCTGGTTCCGGCCGTACATTTACAACTGCTGGCAATACGCGACTTGTACGCTGTCGATATACTGCTCTGCCAAAACAACGCTATTCGTTTTGTTAGACCAGTGCGTATTAATCTTCTATGTGCACTAGAATGTGTATGTGAAAACTCTTTGTAGTTGAACTGCAGTGTCGCTGTCACGATAAAGTCTGTATGTAGCTGTGTTATTTAGGTATTGTTTTGTTTTTTTTAGGATATTGTAAATTAGACTTACTCACAGTATTCGTGTTTATGGCCTAAAAAGTTTGATAAGTTTTGAGACCACTATGATAGAAATGATAATAAAGAATATAATTGACTAATCACAATACATGTAGCAGAAGACTAGAGTAGGTATAGTAATACGATAATAATGAAATTGAATTAAACTAGCTGAAAAATACCCTTACGTAGACAATAGTTCACGACAAAGCTGTGTACATTACGACGAGTTATTGGCAAGCGGTCACCGCGTTGCATTTGCAACGCGGCTGGTTCCGGCCGTACATTTACAACTGCTGGCAATACGCGACTTGTACGCTGTCGATATACTGCTCTGCCAAAACAACGCTATTCGTTTTGTTACACCAGTGCGTATTATTCTTCTATGTGTACAATGAATGTGAAAACTCTTTGTGGTTCAATTGCGGTGTCACACATGACAGTCACATAAAAATGTGTAGCAGCGTTTGCACTTTTTTTTGGATTGGTAAATGTCTTTTTTATTAGGAATTCTTATACCTAAGGAGTAGCAATACAATTGTGGTGAACATTTTATGTCACTTCCAGGCTAAAAGGTATTCTCTTTTTCTATACAATAATATCTTCTATCTTAGGTTTAGTTAGTTTATTATTGTGGCTACTCCCACATTACACAATTATTCTCTATATTGTAATAATTAACTTACACCACACAAATATAATATATAAATATTACATTACACAAATATAATATATAAATATTACACTACACAAATATAATATAAATAATATATATCATACATCAAATATTTCTCATTACACTTACATTATTTTCCAAGCACACTCATTACGTTCACTCAATTGTACATTCACGCAAATAAATAATAATTATATATAACGCATCAAGTTATAAGTATCAGCTGCCGTCCGCCCGGTTTAATGGAAACGAACGTCTTAGCGTGACGTCACGCGTAACGGGATTATCGACTCCGGCGCATCGTTAGCCGGCCGCCCGTATTCCCCGCGCGGCCCGCGCGCCAGTGTGAATCTTACTTCCGCGCTAACCCCACGCTGCTCGCTTAAACCGCTGAAGCTTTGTAACGTTTTTATTGCCTATTGTTTCGCGATTTATTTTCACTGTGTTCTATGCTTTGACTTTCTTCTTGTGCTGTGAACTATCTGCTTACCTCTGTGCTCTTTCTCCTTCTGTAAACTTTATCTGTGACTATTCTGTGTGCCGTAATAAACTGTGTGCTTTCCGTTCGTAGTGTGGTGTAGTTTATTTAGTGTCCTGCATCCTACGCTTACTTCACGCACAGCTAAGTACTTTAGTGTTATATACATTAGTACATACACGACACACGCTAAATTGGTGACCCCGCTAGAACATTTAAAATGAGCAATAACGCAGATAGCGACAGTAGTGACTCTGTAAAAACTGTTGGATCGCAACGTGGCGTCACTACTCGACGCGCAAGAAAAATGTGCGTTTCCATTGACCCGGCACGTCAATCAACGGAAATGTGCAAATTTAATTTGAAGGTGCCCGCATTTTCTCCAGACGATCCCGATATTTGGTTTGCATTATTAGAGACGCAATTCGATAATTTTGGGATTACCGAGGATTCTATCAAATTTAATAACGTCGTTAGTAACATCGACATAATCCATGCTAAGGCCGTAAAAGACATTATTGTCAACCCGCCCGAGCACAACCGATACCTAAAAATTAAGTCTGAGCTGATTAAGCGACTTACCGCCTCGCACGAAAAAAAGGTCCGCCAGCTGTTGACCCACGAGGAGCTGGGTGACAGGAAACCTTCGCAATTCTTGCGCCACCTGCAAGACCTAGCCGGGCCGAATGTTCCTGAAGAGTTCCTGAAGTCCATCTGGAGCAACCGCCTGCCACGCAGCATCCAGACCGTGCTAGCATGCCAAACCTCAGAAAGCCTGGAACAGCTGGCCGAGCTAGCTGACCGTGTGCAGGAGATAGCAGCACCACCGAACGTCGCTGCCACCTCCACATCTTGCAACGCACCTGGACCCAGCAGCAGCACCTCCAGCGAGATTGCCGAACTCAAGCGGATGGTCGAATGTCTTGCCATTAAACTGGACGAGCATACCCGGCAGTCACGCTGCACGGAACGCTCTGGGCCGAGGCGGCGCCGTTCATCATCGCGAAGTGCATCCAGATCAGCCTCGAGATACCGCATGTACCCGATCTGCTGGTACCACGAGACATTCGGATCCAGAGCGCACAAGTGCCTGAAGCCGTGCGACTACAAGGAGTCGGGAAACGCCACGAGCAATCATCATTAATGGCGACGGACGATTGCTCCACCACTCCAGGTCGCCTCTTCGTAACTGATCGCGGTACGAAGACCCAATTTTTGGTCGATACTGGTAGCGACCTCTGCGTGTTCCCCCGATCTCAACTTCGAGAGCGCCGAGCACCTACGACCTACCAGCTTACTGCGGCCAACGGGACCTCCATTAAGACGTATGGTTTTGCACACCTTACTCTAGATCTTGGGTTACGCCGTAGTTATCCCTGGCGTTTTGTGGTGGCTGATGTGACCAAGCCTATTATAGGAGTAGACTTTTTGTGTCATTATAATTTAATTGTAGACTGTAAAAGCCAAAAATTAATTGATAACACAACAACTTTGTCTTCTCCAGCTTCACTGGCTTGCAATGCTAGCGACATTTACTCTGTAAAGGTTCTCACTGGCGATTCACGTTACCATCTTTTACTTTCGCGCGAATTCCCCGATATCACGCGACCTGCTGGTACTCATCGCTTGATACCACACACCACCCAGCACCATATCCGCACTACACCTGGTCCACCTGTCTCGTGCACACCCAGACGTTTGGCGCCAGATAAATTAAAAATAGCCCGTGCTGAATTTGAAGACATGTTGGCCAACGGAACTGCTAGACCTTCGGAGAGCCCATGGTCGTCCCCATTACACCTTGCCCTTAAAAAGGACAACGGGTGGCGTCCATGCGGCGATTATAGGAAACTTAATGCCCGCACCATCCCCGACATGTATCCCATCAGGCATATCCACGATTTCGCCCATAACATCGCTGGCTGTCGTGTGTATAGTACAATTGATTTGGTCAAGGCGTACAATCAGATACCTGTGTGTGAGGAAGATATACCGAAGACGGCCATTACGACGCCCTTCGGTATGTTCGAATTCCCATTCATGACATTTGGTTTACGCAATGCGGGACAAACCTTTCAGCGATTTGTGGACGAGATGATGCGCGGGTTGGATTTCGTCTACTGTTATTTAGACGACTTTTTAATTTACAGCAGGGACGAAGTCGAACACGAGGACCATCTTCGTCAAGTTTTCACCAGACTCCGAAATTACGGCATGGTGATTAACGTCGCCAAGTGCGTATTTGGGGCATCCGAAGTAACCTTCCTCGGTTACCGCATTTCGGAGAGTGGTACAAAACCATTGGACGCGAAGGTGCAGGCCATTAAGGACTTCCCACCACCTAAGGACATTAGATCTTTGCGACGATTTCTAGGCATGGCGAATTTTTATAGGAGATTCTTGCCTAACGCCGCCCAGATCCAAGCGCCCCTTAACGCATTACTCACCGGAGCAGGTAAGGGATCTACACCCATAACCCTGACTGAGGACGCTCATAGGGCCTTCGTGGAGACCAAAGAAAGCCTCTCCAATGCAGCTTTGCTAGCTCATCCCAGTTGCCAGGCGAAACTAGGGTTGGTCACAGATGCGTCTGACACTGCAATTGGTGCTGTTTTGCAGCAGTTTCACAACGGCACGTGGGAGCCGTTAGCTTTCTTTTCTCGGAAGCTGAGTTCGAGCCAAATAAAGTACTCACCATACGACCGTGAGCTTCTGGCGATCTACGAAGCTATTAAGTACTTTCGGCACATGCTCGAAGCCAGGCACTTCACCGTATATACTGACCACAAGCCGATCAGTTTTGCCTTTCATGAACGAAAGCAAAATTGTTCGCCTAGGCAGTTCCGACACCTTGACTACATCGCCCAGTTCACGACCGACATAAGGCATATTTCCGGCAAAAATAATGTCGTTGCCGACACCTTGTCTCGCGTCGATGAACTGGAAGCACCAGTTTGTTTGACTGACCTTAGCTCAGCCCAAGAAGGTGACCAGGAACTGGCTCAATACCTTGCTGACGACTCAACGCTCCGTATTAAAAGAATGAATTACCCTGGGTGTCGTACTCCATTGTACTGCGATGTCAGTACACCGACTCCCAGGCCTTTTGTCACCAAGGGATTTCGGAAGCAGGTATTCCAGAGTCTCCACTCCTTGAGCCATCCTGGTGCCTCAGCAACTGTCAAACTTGTGGCTGAAAGGTTTGTGTGGCCTGGGATGCGAAAGGACTGCCGAGAGTGGGCAAGAACGTGCCTATCGTGTCAACGTGTGAAGGTTAGTCGACACGTGAGCTCTCCTTTAAGCACTTACGATTTGCCACGTGCCCGCTTCAAGCATGTCCACATCGACCTCATAGGTCCCCTTCCACCATCACACGGATACAGATACTGCCTGACGGCCATAGACCGGTTCACGCGATGGCCAGAGGTAATACCTATCACTGACATTACCGCGGAAACGGTGGCTAAAGCGCTCATCTCTGGCTGGATCTCCAGATTCGGCGTGCCTACAGTCATTGTCACAGATCGCGGCCGACAATTCGAGTCCGCGCTGTTTCAATATCTGGCAAAAGCCACTGGATTCCAGCACAGACGGACAACCGCTTACCATCCCGCGTGTAATGGACTGGTAGAACGCTTCCACAGGCAGCTTAAAGCTTCCATTACTTGCCACGCGTCTACCAGTTGGTCAGAGATATTGCCTCTGGTACTACTTGGTATCCGTAGTGCTTTTAAAGAGGACCTACAAACGTCGTCAGCCGAGTTGCTATACGGCGAACCACTAAGACTCCCCGGTGAATTTTTTGATCCCAACACCCCAACTACATCTGACTTGTCAGAATTTACAGCGAGGTTACGATCGTTCGCCGAGGAGTTAAAGCCTGTTCCAGCTTCTCGCCACGTTAAAAACAGGGTGTTCGTATTTAAAGAGCTCGCCACTGCTGAACATGTCTTCCTCCGAGAAGACGCTTCGCGTGCCCCTCTTCAACCAGCATACACAGGCCCCTACAAGGTGCTGGAAAAAAGTGACAAAGTATTTAAATTACTTGTCAAAGGCAAATCTGTGACAGTTACGGTTGATCGTTTGAAACCCGCATTCGTACTCACCGACACCGACGAGCGAGATGTCCGATTACCCGTGGACATGCCTGCAGGTCCTACCAACTTACCTCCAGATCCCGCGCCGACTCCACTTACCTTGTCTCCTACGATACCTACTCCTTCTCCATATCCTCACGCTGTCACTCCCAAAACTACACGTTCCGGTCGTCAAGTCCGATTTCCGGATTATTATCGCCCCTAACCAGGTCTCTGGGGGGGAGTGATGTGGGCTACTCCCACATTACACAATTATTCTCTATATTGTAATAATTAACTTACACCACACAAATATAATATATAAATATTACATTACACAAATATAATATATAAATATTACACTACACAAATATAATATAAATAATATATATCATACATCAAATATTTCTCATTACACTTACATTATTTTCCAAGCACACTCATTACGTTCACTCAATTGTACATTCACGCAAATAAATAATAATTATATATAACGCATCAAGTTATAAGTATCAGCTGCCGTCCGCCCGGTTTAATGGAAACGAACGTCTTAGCGTGACGTCACGCGTAACGGGATTATCGACTCCGGCGCATCGTTAGCCGGCCGCCCGTATTCCCCGCGCGGCCCGCGCGCCAGTGTGAATCTTACTTCCGCGCTAACCCCACGCTGCTCGCTTAAACCGCTGAAGCTTTGTAACGTTTTTATTGCCTATTGTTTCGCGATTTATTTTCACTGTGTTCTATGCTTTGACTTTCTTCTTGTGCTGTGAACTATCTGCTTACCTCTGTGCTCTTTCTCCTTCTGTAAACTTTATCTGTGACTATTCTGTGTGCCGTAATAAACTGTGTGCTTTCCGTTCGTAGTGTGGTGTAGTTTATTTAGTGTCCTGCATCCTACGCTTACTTCACGCACAGCTAAGTACTTTAGTGTTATATACATTAGTACATACACGACACACGCTAAATTATAATGATCTATGGTAGTGAATACTCTATGGTAGTAAATACTGTTAACTGTACGTAATGTAGAACACATTTGCTAAATTTAATCATTGAGAATGTGCCACTTAATTCAAAATTCAGTAAACACTAGGAGTTAGACTGCCTTGAATCTTCCAAATGACTTTAAGTTTCTTTATGTTCATGTTCATATCTAAATAGGAAATCTCCGTGTGATTGCTTCAGGTAGTAAGTAGCCACTGAGAGAATGAAAACAAAACAATTTCGTTTTATTACTACTAATGTCACATCTCTTCTTTTATCTTTATAATTATCTACAATGATAATATTCTGAAGAAAATTTATAAAGTCTTTTACTATATTAAGAATGTTGACACAAATACTCGTATTTTTATGTTTTGTCCAAATTGGAAGAAATTATTTTATTCAATTTAAAACTTTATTCAATTTAATTTTTTTTTTTTTTTTTTTAATGACGATAATAAAATATTTTCCAAAGACAATATTAAATATTTCACATTTAAAACTAAGAAAATTTATCAAAAATTTTAGTTACCAAAGTTTCATTCGTTAGGTATTTTTGTTAAGTGTTTAAATTAAAACAAACGTACTTTACATTCTCAATAATCGTAATATCCATAAGGCCTATATTTATCTTAACATTACCTCAACAACTCCATGTTATGAATATTGACGTTCGTGAAGCGTTAATATTGGAGCTCGTGTCCGTATACCCCCAAATATCGATGTCCTTGATTCTTCAAACGTCCCTTTACAACAGTCCATTACGTTTCTATAGGCTATTGCTTTGAGGCGCGGTTACCAAGGTGTAGGTATCCCTCGTGCACTTAAGCGTAATGAATGTATCGTAGATATCGGTACGGAGGTAATTGACGTGGGATTGACCGATCCTTGGAGAAATAAGAGTGTATAGGATAACAGAGGATATTGTTTTTGGAACGCGATTGTTTGAAATGAAACGATTTTTGAGTGTCTTGAATATTGGCATTATGCTTCTGGGGAGTAAAATTACTTGTTGCTTACAATAAAGAAGGTTAGTAAGATTAAAGACTTTAGGACTGGTAGTAGAACGGTCACAATACTGATCTGATTTGCAGATGGATTCGATCCTATGCTAAGCGTACGGCTAAGAATTGCTAGTGTGAAGTTAGGATTTAAGAAAATGCCATAAAATTTAAAACGGATTGTATTTTTTTCGATGTAAATACTGATAACATGAGTTTTGAAAATGATAGAAATAGTGAACGGACGAAATGAACAGGTTAATTTTATTTGAAATATTATAATTATGCGATGAGAAAATATATCTGAAATCTCGATTGGTACGTGCTATAAATAAATAATGCAAATCACAATAAACACAATACAATTGAGTACAAAAGTAATATATGATTTGCAGTGTCAAACACTTCTAAAGATCTGAGTATATTTAATCAAATTATCATTGAAACTTTTTGTTTTCAATAAGAAGATCAAACTAGCGCTCTCTCTGATCTCAGCTTTCATGTTATACAATAAAACCAGTGTTCGCTACCAAATAAAAACACGACAACAAATGTGAAATGCCGAAGATAGAAATCTTGCAATTTCAAAGGATGTTTATGCCCCTATGATGTCGTTGATTTCACGGGCCGGCGGTCCCGCTGAAAACAATCCTGAAAAGGTCGACTCTTGACATTTGATAGAATGCTCCTCGGAGCATGAATGAGGTATGTGTTTCAGGAACGACGAAGTACGAACTAGAGAGCGAGGAAATTATATTGAAATTTAAAAAATAATATCTAAGCATTTTATGACACAGAATTCGATTTTTGTTTGATCCGTGTTTAATATAAACTTAAGTTTGAATATAAACGATTTAACATTTATTTTATAGAAAAAATGTCTATAAAAACAGTTTTTTATTTGACAATAAATCGTTAGAACTTACTTGTTCAATATAATTCTTTACAAAACGCAAAAAAGTCACTCATTTTATTTCCAAAGAAAAAATTATAATTTTGCAATATTTCTTTATTTTGCGTTGTAATAGCAAGTTGCTTTCCGCTTGAAACTTGCTCGCTGTTGGTAGCACAAGTCCGTAAGCCGAGCGGCCATTTTGATGCCGTGCTCTTTATTTTGTTTGAATTTCTTTTCAATATACCCTTTCTAAAACCTCGAAGGTTAGATGTCTTGAAGCACGTCGAGACATTTGCTTTAAAATTTCCATTTTATCCGTATTATTTCTAAGAGAGAAATTGGCGAAGATTGTCAACTTTTAAAGGTGATAGTTAAACTATATATTACAATATTTTTTGTAGTTATTTTTGTTATAAACAAAGGCACATGCTTTTGTTTATAATAAAAGTCGTCGTCATCGTCAACTATTTATTGTCCTATTGCTAGGTACATGTTTCTTTTTAGAATGAGAATGATTAGGCCATAGTCCAACGGGCTTCTCAAGTAGGTACGTATTGGTAGGCTTTGAATACCTTTGAGTTTTTTAATACCTCTGTTTCGTTCACCGTGAACATAATGATAATTAATTTCTAATACGCACATAACTTTGCAAAATCATTCAATAAACATAATAAGCTGAATATCATTTGCAAACGTTGGTAACGCGAAAAATAATTCTCGTGTTAAATATTAAAGAAAGATCTTCAGTTAAAATCGAAACTGAAGATTGAGTAACTTGTTCTTTAGTTGTGACTTTTACCTGAGCTGGGCTCAGAACCTATTTACTTTTAACTGCTCGCGTGACGTCAACCGCGTCAACGTCAATTACAGCTCACAATTAATTCCAAACATTACCTGCAATTACATATTTTCTGATTCATTACGCCGTAATAGCAGTAAATAGCATTCTAAACGTTTTATTTACGTTGGTGGAACGAAATGTACGAATGCCACGTTTTTTGGGGTGCCGTAAATAAATTATAAAACCGGGAATATTGCGGTAATATTATACAGGAAATGAATAATACGTGGCGGTATGTTTTGTATGACAATGTGTTGCATATTGACTTTGAGGTGGAATTTTATGCGTGGGTTTTGCATGAAATATTAAATAATATTAATTTTCACCGTTCGTTGTTTGATGCCTACTTGCAAAAGTGAGGAATATGTATATCAGATATCAAACCCAAAAATAAGTATATTTTTGATTTTGGTTTAATTGGGACTCCAACACAGAACACTCCATAGTGAACTGGTCGATCTAGTCGCGTAGCAATTGATGGTCGCTTCAAGTGAGTCAGGATAATTTGAGGTTACCTTGGAGTCTCATACACACACACACACACACACATAGTTAGGTGTAGTGTCTCACGATTCAATAAGAATTCTTAACGTAAGTATGTATGTACCTCATAACATTCAAATAGGGTAGAAACGTTGTGGTGTATGTGATATATAGGGTTATAATTATATAGGGTTATAGTTGTATATTTACCAAAAAAATACAGGATGCATTAATATAAACTAGCTTTTTGGAAATAATAAAAATATAACATTTTCAGCGATCTTACAAAAAATCCTGACAGATAGACGGTCGGCACTTATGATACGACGATAAGAACTTTATAATATAACTGACGGTATACAGTTTCCAAAAATTTTCTCGATATTTTCCTTGTTTTGACACGCGCTTGGCATCCAAACTTATTCACGCATGGAAAAACAAAACAGTTTTGACAATTTTGACACTATCGCTTTAGGACGAAAATATCCGAAAAGTATTTGTACAGAATTCGCGTATCAACGTCGAAAACGGTAAGAGAATTATCATAAAATTGGCCTTAGATTTTTTTGCGTGGAAAAATAAAGGAAATATGAGACAGGGGTTTTATTATTGTTCCCACGGGCACGGTGGGCTAATGCATACATTTATATAATCCTTTTAAGAAAAATCTCTTTTTTTAATAACTTAGTTGTCCAGAAAAAGGTATGTGTCTTTTTTATTCCCATTATAACTCTAATGCTAAGGGTTTCCATAAAAAATATTATAATGAAGATCGAGTTGTATGCAGTAGTACCCTCTGTGGTTGGATTCTAGTGGCACCACTGTCACTCCTATATCTTCCTTATAACAACAGTGGTAAGTGCTGCTGTGTTCTGCTTAGTAGGATTTGGTAATGGAAAATACTTTTCCGAGGCATTCCAGCTTAGACCTTAGGGCAAGCGGCGTATCTCAGCTAGGCTTATCTTATCTGGGATTAATTACAGATGTGGATGAGCCGCAGTGGTCACATACCATCAGACGGAATGTATTATCATTTGCTTTTCTGTATAATATATTAAAAAAACATAAAACAAAAACTACACAATCTAAAAGAACCACATGCACGGTTCAACTTTTAACTGCCAAACTTTACGTTAGAATCTGGTTGCCGATGTCACTCGAACAATATGAATATTGTCTGCGAAACTTATGCGCGCAGAAGTTTTGAATTCGAATTCTTTACACCTTTTATTCGGGAATGGACTAGGTCACTGGTTCCCAATCTTTAACAACAGTTTTTTCTGCGACTTTAGCGACACTTTCTTAAAGATAACTGTGGCTAGCAAGCTAGTTGTGGCATGTGCATGATAATTATTTATAACTCTAGCATACATTCATATCATTATAGTTGTAGAATAGCCCAAAGAATTTACATTATATTCCTTCGTAAAAAATAAAACAAAAAAAATAAGAAGACTTATGAGAGGGAGATTGCTTTTTTGAGCATATTTTCTCTAATTGGGGATGAATAAATAATTTATCAAGTATAAATTATTGCGCATATCTCGCGCACGCGACTTCTATAGAACGGTGGCGTAAAGTTTGAGAACCGCTGGAGTAGACGATTTTTTCGGTTGCAACGTGGCAGCAAGCCAGGAAAATAGCATTAACGTGTGCGGTTACAAGAAGGGTTCTAAACCACTTACGCTCTTATATCCAGGGAATACGGTCACTTTTACCGCGTTGTGGCAATCGTAAATTCAGTATTGTTTGGTAAAATGATGGCAATAAATATAAAGAAAGGCCTTTACCGAAGCTGTCCAATCGTATTGCATTCAATAGGGTGAATACGTTTAGTTGTCGTGTATCAATGCTTAACTTGTCATTGCGGGCCGTTTGATTAAAGGCCTTTTTGCTGAATTGAGAGAACGTAATTACAAGAAAACGTAATAAATTCAATGTTTCTACACATATTAAATTATTTTTTGTGTTATGAACTTTTTCTCCGAGTAAAAGAGAGTTGAGCTAATCGAAGATATCGTTTTCATAGAGTATAGGTAGCAAACATAACATCCACCTGATCTGACGATAAATGGTCACTTCGCCTATCCATATTTTCAATCTATCGCCTATCATAATTTACACATCAATTAAATAAAAGGATAAAAGTTAGTGTGAGTTATTAATACGTAGTTAATACTAAGGGCTAAGAGAAACCATGCGTATGTCTTCTTTACCACGCCCAGAACAAAGAAACCCTGACACTACTATTATAAGGCAGAAATAGATTTGGCGTTCTAACCACCTTTATAAAATCGCAATTTTTTAATTTTCGTAAATTGACATCTATTCATGAACTTTAGTAATCGTTTGAAATTCAAAATCTCAATTTAATAATATTCGAACTACCATCATTACTACTTCCATAACCCGGAGTGCTCCTCAAAGGAATACGTAAGTAAAGTTCGATCATTTCTGTAGTTCAGTGGGATCAGAGCTGCAAATCGGCTTATACGTAGGATTCAGGCTCCCTTTGAGATGGTCTTTAGCCGTAGCTTCCATTATGAACTAAATACTGTGGTGATTTAATATTTAGTATTTAGACGCTACAGTATATATTTTTGTCCTTTAAAAGCAGTGTAGCTGCTGTTTTGGGTTTGTTTTTTTTTATATTTGAACCTGACGATAAAGCAGACGTGCTACCTGATGGAAAGTAGTCAACGTCGCTTATGGACATTTGCAACACCAGAGGAGTCGCCAATGCATCGTCGGCTTTGAAGGAGAGCTCTTTTTGCACCTTTTTTGAAGAGCCCCATGTCATAGCGCTCCGGGAATACCTCAGAAGGAAATTCGTTCCACATCTTGCACGTCCGTGGCAAGGACGTCCGCGCAAATCCGGTTTAAGGCAAATCAATCTACTTTACTCATCGTCAACCCATTACTGTCTCACTGATGGGCACGGGTCTTCTCTCAGAATCAGAAGGATTAGACCATAGTCCACCACGCTGGTCAAGTGCGTATTGGTAGGCTTCACATACCTTTGAGATTTTTTGTAAAGATTTCTCAGGTATGCAGGTTTTCTTATGATGTTTTCTTTCACCGTTAAAGTAAGTGAGAATTAATTTCTAATACACAGATTACTTTGAAAATTTGGTACGTGCCTGGGATTTGGATCTCGGACCTTTCCATCGAGAGGCCGACTTTTTTTTTATAATATAAGGGTAGCAGACGAGCATGCAGTCCACCTGATGGTAAGTGGCTACTGCCGCCCATGGACATCTGTAATCAACCCCCGATAGGATTAGGCGCCGCTACCCCTGAGGGCTAAGCTGGAACGCCTCGGAAAAGTCTGTCTCCCTTACCACACCCTTCAAACCGGAACACAGCAGCGCGTAACACTGCTCTTATTAGGTAGAAATAGGAGTGACGGTGGTGCCGCCGGAGTCGAACCCCTTCTGTGGCACAAACGCGTACAATTTTTCCCCTTAATAACAGTGTAGCGCTGCTGTGGTTTAAAGGCTGTGTAAATCAATTTACTTTACTATTAGACGTAAATCAAGATTTTAAGAAGAACTCCTATTCTATATCTGCCAATCAGTCAATGTAACAGTATTTCATAAATTATATAAAAAATAAAAATGCCATCAAAAGGCGCAATGAATACTCTGTCCAAATGTTCTTGAATACTCTGTCCAAATGTTCTTGGGCGATGATGACTTTTTGTGCAAAGTAACCGCCTGCCTTATTACTAGGTAAAATAATAAAACAAATATAGTCTCCGACTCTGCTAGTATGGTTACATATATACGTATATATTGTAGATATATTGGCTACAATGTAATTAACGCATAGGATAAGATCACTTGAGCACGAAAACTGAGATACGATCGGGTCATCTTGTGCATCTGATGTTCTAGTCACGATGTCTGCTACCTACTGTCTGCTATTTGTAGGCTGTACGTACTGCAAAGTAACTTTAAATGTTTACAAATCTACCAACTATTAATTATTATCACTCTCTTTAAAATGACGCGTACTTAATTTTTGGTTAAGTATCATCAAAATGGTATAAAAACATTATCCATTATTTAACTATTCATAGGTCATTAATTGTGTTATGTCATTATCTGAACAATAGACTGTACCCTTAGTATGAGTTTTTCCGTTCTTACAAAAATGTCTGTTTTTGTATTCGTTTACGTAATTCCCATACATTTCCAATCAGTTCTGATACAGTCCGCTAGGGGCGCTAGGTTATACTAAGTGTACTGAGCTTTACCATAAGAGTTTAAATAAAATTCATAAACACAGACATAGGATAAGAAAATGAAAATTCTACCCTTACAACAACATTTTTTATTTAAATTTATTTTATAGAGAGGAAAGCTTAATTGTTAGGCACATGTCTACCATTAAGATCGAACCTAGAACTCCACATAATAGACAAATGTTAACTGTTCCATCAAACGTTTATAAACATTATTTGACTTATGAAAACCCAACGTGTTGCACTCCGGGAGCACAGAAGTGAAAACTTTCGAAATCTAACCTGAAAATTAAAATATCTACACTAATATTATAAAGAAGAAAACTTTGTTTGTTTGGTTGTAATGATTAGGCTCAAACACTACTAAACCGATTTTAAAAATTCTTTCACCATTCGAAAGCTACATTATCCACGAGTAACATAGGCTATATTTTATATGAAATATATTTGATAAACAGATTTTGAAACAAAATTAGGCGGTACAAAATTTGCCGGGTCAGCTAGTAATAAATAAACATGTAACTGACACTCGTTCACATATTTTTTCATCTTGATTGTTGCAGTTTGCTTTGTCATCTTACGAATTTTCTATCAGGCCATGTGTCCTGACGCGAGTTTAATTTTTATTTACCTATCACAAAAAATGTACACCGCTGCTAAAGAAATTTTCATTTAAAAAACTTTAATAAAGTCTATTTGGACGACATGCCGTTTTTTGACTAATGGTACGAATGTAATTTTACTACCAAAATGATAAAACCCTTTTACTTTGAAATATTTCTTCATGCTTATATCAACAAAAAACCAATAACATAGGTAGTTCGCGTTAACATAGCATGTTTTTATCCTCTGTTAAAAGGAAAACGAGTAAAATCTGCCCAAAACACGGAAATCCCTTCTAAATTATCTCCATTACAACGATCGCAAAAAGACATCATTACCTTATATCCTATACAAAAGGCTGTCGAAAAATCCGACAATGGAGCCCAAATAAACGACGAAAGTACCCACACATCCTTCATAACGTAACAATGAGTGGAAGAGATTTTCCTGTATAGGATAAAGACCTCTTCATATCACACTGAACTTTGAATACTAATAACATGTAATTTAAATACAAGTATTTGCAAGATTTATCCTATGAAATTACCAGTTACGATTGTAGTTTTTATATTACGTTACACTTAAAACGATTAGTAAAGTGGTATTGAGTGAAGACTGAAGATTTGTGTTTTTGACGCTGCTTACTAAGTCGTTGCCTAACACGCGAAGATGCGCACACAATACACACACACACACTCAAAAACCCATAACACACATTTTAATGAACGGTACATCTAACCTGGTACCCTGTTTATAGTAGACAACGAAATAGAATTTGAAGCCAAACAACTTAATAAGAGATTTTTTTACGCGACAAAAATAAACATAATCGTAAATAAGGTCCGATGTAGTCTGAAACCACCTTTACCCGCTAAGTCATATAACATGAGGTATTAATAGGTGGTCGCTTTGTGTAAAACTCTTCATTAGCGATCAGCAAGTACAGATTGTTCCTTTTACAACGAAACGGCCATTTTCAAACGGGTCTTACGGCGTAATTATTGTGATAGAGCGATTTTATACGAAAAAATCCAAAAGCTTATTAAAAATACAGCTTGTTAGTACGAGAACTGGGTGTTTCAACTTTGAAGCATTATTTCTTCATAAATCTTAAGTATTTTTTTAATTATTTTTACCATTTACAGTTATTTCTGCTACATAATAACAGTGTTAGGCGCTTTTGTATTTTGGTTTAAAGGCAATAATAAAAGAAATGTTTTATACGAAGTCTTAAGTTTATTTAAGTCTTCAGGAGTAACTTCGAATCTGGCGTCGATCCTTGAAAGATTCGGATCCTATCTGCGGTTGATAATAGATGTCCATTGGCGACAGTTGCCACATACTATGTGGTGGAATGTATTTGTTTACTTCAATGTTTTAAAAATATTAAGTTGCAGCTGCATTTTTTATGTTTATTTAAAGCCAAAGTCCACATGTTGGTTCGTGATTTATTGGTTCATGAACAGATGTAGTCAAACCCAAAGAAGATTGGTGTCCTACGAAAATTAACTTAAATGCAAACTTTTCAAAACGAAATTGAAATTCCTCATACAAGCGTCTGCCTTACCATATCATACCAGAACACAACAGTGCTTGATAGTTATTATACAAATTAATATGCATTATTTTAATTACATATTATTATTTAATACGCAACACGACACTGTAAACGTATCTATTGTCATCATAAAACAATATGTCAAGTCCTGGGAACTAGATCACTCGGAGCCCTACAAGGCTAAACAAAACATTTAATCTTAGGGCTCTCAATGCCCTTTATCCCCTGTCCTACATTTACAAGGACAAGGAGATGTTTTATATAGAAAAAGTCCATCTTATTCTTAAGGATTCACAATGACGCTCCTTGCGTTGTATTTAGACTCAAGACACAGTTGGTTTAAAAACTTCAGGTACACTGAAATGAGCAAGTGTTTTAAATAAAAATATGGAAAATAGTTAAACAGCTTTAATAAAAAAAAAATCAGGTATACTTTTATGAATGATGCCGTTTCAGTTTAGTACTCCGAATAGTAACCGATATTTTTTTATTGTTTTTTTACTTTTTTTATAATTTAGAAGTAGCAAACGAGCTTGCAGTCTACCTAATGGTAAGGAGCCACTGCCACCTTTGAAAATCAGTAATCAAATCCAGATAACGCCTATCCGAGCTGTTGCAAATGAGTTACTTACCCTAAAGGGTTAAGTTGGAACGCCTCAGATAAGTTATCCTCATCATCATCATCATCTCATTTTTGTCCCACTGCTGACTCTGCTGACTCCACATACCTTTGAGATTTTTTTTAATAATCTCTCAGGTATGCAGGTTTCCTCACGATGTTTTCCTTTACCGTTTAGCAAGTGATAATTAATTTTTAATACGCACATAACTTTGAAAAATCAGAGGTGCGTGCCTGGGATTTGAACCTCGGCCCCTTCGATCGAAAGGTCGAGTTTCTTAGCCACTAGGCTAAGATCAGATAAGTAATTCTCAAATATCATAATTTTGAACCAGAAGACAACAGCGTAACATTCTTCACACGAAATATATTTTTTCTATTATGCAGGAGATTTAGTGACGGAGTCTTCCAGGCAGTTTTATGAGTAAATCGCTTCCGCGCCCGCCACCTCTTATGCCTTGCGCTTCTAATATAGATGAAGCGAATCTCCCTAAACCGCGGACGCGTGCATAACACGCGCATTGTATACGCTGATGGAAAAGTTTGGTAAAGGGTGTATGTACCGATTTTTGTACCGCCTATTAGAAGAACAAAGGGCCCATTCATAGCGAAAGGGATTACATCCGTGATATCACCCCGAGTTAGATGTTTAGATGAGTTGCCTCTTTTGAGTCATTATAGTTGGGGATATTTCGACGAAACGTATAGTTACTGTAGGTTTAATGAAAACATGTATATATACGTATAAAAGATCTTCTAGTCAACCTCTTAGATACGTTTTCCTCTGCCATGGTATCTTATCTAAACGAGAGGAGGCCTGGAGTCAGCAAACTGTTCCAATTTAGTGCAAGAAGGGACGTTTTTATATCAGATTGTAATGATCTAATAAAATGCTTTCAAAACACATACTCGTATAATTAAGAAAAAAAAATTAAATACAAATTAAGCAAAAAACCGACAGTAGGTTATTTCCTCATATACATTTCATTCCGTCTCATTTAATTTCGTTTTATTTTGTTACGTTTTATTTCATTTAATACATTTTTACTAAAGATCATAAATATCCAACATATACCTTAACTCAAGTGGAATACATTACTTATACCTCATAGTTTCTACCATCCCAATCATGCCGACGTACGTTCCGGAAAATTCGTGAAAAAATCCTCTTTCGCCTCCAAGAAGCACGTGTAAATCTCGCGACACGTGTACAGTAAATCTGCGCTAGATAAAGGCGCTACATAACTCGGGAACTAAGCCGTAAAGCACGCAGGAATTCTTCTTTACGGCGTCACAAGTGCGACTTACCTTACTTTACTGTTCAGAGGGTTGAGATTGTAAATCATGGTCTTAAAATGGAAAAAAGGGAAAGTTAACAAGTGTGTAAGTGCTTATTGAAATCAAAATTGTAGGATACATTTTGGTCAACATAGAAAAGAATTACACAGTTTCAGACTGTCTAAAAGTAATATATTTTCTACTTACCACATTGAAATATCTAAGAGTAGAATTAATGTCTTAAAATTGCGAAAAATGTGTCATCCTTTTAATCACGGATTTAATGGTACTTTGACAAATACATCTTGGCAATTGGCAATCTTCTACCGGGCCAGGTAATCACGCCCGTTGAGCGGCCGTGCTCCGACAGTATCAGTTCGGAAATAGTATTCTTACAAGATGTTTACAAAAATTCGATAGCACGATTCAGAATATTTGTGCCGCCATATCTTGACAAGTAGTGCGAAGTCGCCACAGTACTTTCTCATTGTGTTTATGAGCACACAAAAAATACCTTACAATAAAAAGCCTACTTTTAATACCCCATAATTCCTTACTAATAACAATTACTCGTTAAGAGCCCTATCAAACAAACAAAAGAACGGAAACAGTGGAACACATCCACCATGTTTCGAAGGCACGAAAAATAAAATTAACAAAAGGCATCATAATACATCCGGCGCAACCCCTTGTTGCAAACGGATACACATTATAGAGAGCTGAAATATGCGGCGTTACGGAAACGAATACAAATACGAAATAAAAATAAACGCACAAGAGAAATTCCGGGCGAGGAAATGAGAAAAATCATTCCCAACCCCAATCCGGGAGGGTCGGTAACAGTACCAGAATCTTAGGTGATAATCTTGGTTTAAAATTGAAGTTACGTGGGTAAACTTTGCTAAGGAAATAACAGTTATGCATCTAGGTTTTTATAAAACTGTAAAAGTAAACAAGCACCATTCACAGTTAGTAAGTAGTCTCTGCTCTTCATGAACATCTGTAACGTAGTGCATATAGAACAGAGATTCTTAGTATTAAGGTACCCCTATAGGTAAAGCCCTTTGTGGTTCGACTCCGGCGGCATGATCGCTACACCTATTTCTTCCTCATGGCAGTAATTTTAAAAGCTGATGTGTTCTGGTTTGTAGGGTGTGGTAAAGGAGACATACTTCTCATTCTAGCTTAGTTCTCAGGGGTAGCGGTGTTTCTCTGGCCGATCTCAGGAATATCTTATCCTATCTGGGGTAGATTACAGATGACCATGGGCGGCAGTAACCACTTACCATCAAGTGGGCTGCATGCTCGTCTGCTATTCCTATATTATAAAAATAACCCATTCCTGAGGATGGAGGCCTCGATAATTGATTCACGCTAAAATACACATTTGACAGATTTTTAGTTTTGTTTTCATTCAACTTCATGCCATAGGCTTAGTCCCTAATTATAAGCCATGACGTGTCATTAAACTAGAAAACCCTATTCGATATGCCAATCTATCAATTTATAATGGCTAAGTACATAATATTATTGCCGAAAAGAGATCCCATATTTGTGCTTTTACCGAAACACGCGGAATTGCTAACAATCAATTTACTAACTTTAACTGTCTAGAAAAGAAAACACCTTAAATCTCAACAAGAAGAATGTTGTAATCTCAAAAAAACTCTCGAAGGAGTTAAACGATATAACTACCAAAGCACGTACGCAGTCGTTCTGAAAAATTGCACGGGGGACTATCCCGGCGCTGATTCGGAGCCGGCGTTTTTATTTCTATGTAAATTTACATAATGATATTTTTGTCGCGCAACTTGTGGTGGAATTTACGACGAGTCTCGCTGGGAGGGGCTGCGAATATGCCGCCAGTAAATCACATCTGTTCGGTTCCAGCCCGCGGCGGCGCTGTCGATAAAATCGCTGATAAAATGCCGAGCGACATTATATCGTACGCCGTGGCGTGTGTGTGCGTAATTGACCATTAAATGAGCATTTTATTTACATTTAGATCTGTTAGGCCACCTGCGTTTTGGTTTGATAAGCGTACGAATTTTAGGATGAAATTTCTCGTGTTGAATTTTAGTCATTATTTATTCATTATCATGTGAGATTGCAAGCCTTTTTCACACACTGTTCAATGGATGTTTATATATAACTTAACAAGTCCAAGAACATTGAAAAATGCTACTACAGTCTGAACTAGTGGATGATGTTTTTTCTTTCTCCATAAAATTAAGAGCAATAGTCTATAATAGTATACGGTTTTCTTACATTGTCGTATTAGTCTATAATACCATATAATGGTAATGGAAAAGATCGTGCATAAGCCTGAGGACTATGGTCTAATCCTTCACATTCTAAGTTGATCTCCTCCCAACAGTAGGGTCAACAGTAAGACAGAAAAGAATGTAAGATGATGTCTTGATTAAAAATGAGTTAATGACTTTTTAACTAAATTATTGAAATCATTATCCCAGTATTACAAATCAATAACACTTCAGCGCATGACTAAAATTTCTGGAGTTCATCAATAATAATTCATGTGTTTACATTTTAAAAATCACAAAATAAATGTACAGTTTTCGGAAATCCGCACAAAAATAAACTGTTTAAATGATCTGCATAATTAATAACCGTTGACAATGACGTGGACAAACGCGCGAAAACATTTCCACGCAGAAAATTGAATGTCGAATATTGCGTCCATCGAGCCGAGAAATTACTCGGTCAGATGTCAAAACATGAAAAGCACCTGCATGCGCATGTGCGTGCATATGCGCATGTACTCGCACGTGCATATGCGTGCTTGGAGCGGTGTCGTTCAAACCATCTGTGAAAACTTTTTCACGCAGCCATGATTAAAAAGAGAGAAAGCATAGGGTGCGTAAATACACCTCAGGACAAAATTACGTGCGTATATTTTTGTTTACACTGCAGTGCTGCACTGTGCGAGCTTTTGCCTTTTTGTCGACGATCTTTCAGGCCCTAAATTAGGTGAGTTGGAAAGCCAAAGAGAAAATGAGTACGTTAAATTTAATGACATGATTGAAAGCGAAAATGTTTAAAGGCTGTATAGTGACTGCTATGTAAACCAGCTTTATGATTCATTAAAATATATTCAGTCATTTTAAAAAAAAAAACAAATGTAATATTTTTTAGAGGATTACATTAAATTAAATATTCTTAAAATCCGTTGCATATTCATATTAAAAATAAAACTTGATCAACAAAATTGTATTTAAATGATATGACGTGTATGCACCCATGTAACACCTATTAATATTTTTAGAACGTACAAAAGTCATTATCTCTTTTACATAATATCTTTTTTACATAGTATCTCTTTTACATAAAATATTGTCCAGTAGAGAAATAAAAATATCACCAGCAGGACTTTCGGCGCATATTTATGAAGTCCTCTTAGCTCAGATCCGGTATAATCTTGATTAAATAGTTAGATTATCGACTCTGTCAAGCGGACGAGAAGCGAGGACATTGGCTAATCCCGCATTTGTAAGTGGGCATTAGAGGGATGAGGAAAACAAGTCATTTACTGCCTTTTTTGTTATTCGTGGAACGAGTTAGGTTAGGAAATTAGGCAGATGACATTTTGAAACTTATATTAGTATATACTATTTTACTCAAATTTTTATTAATCATTTACAAATAACAATCGGGTTTTATGAACTCAGTGTCTATACATACCTTAAAAACTTGAAATTTGATCATAATAACAATAAAATCATAATAACAATATATTATATTTTAGCATAGAGTTTATTATACTTATACATACATAGAGTGCCAAGCGAACATAACACATAACCCATAGGAAGGAAATAGGAGTATGTATTTTTAAGGAATAGTAAATGCTTTAGTATATTAGTGCTGTCAAACGCTTACATGAAGTACTGAGTAAATGAGCACAATACTGCAACAAATTTATGAAAAGTTTGACCAAGGAGTATTTTAGTAAAACAACAAACAATTGCGCGTAGTACCATTGAAATCTATTACTTCAAATTAAGTATAAAATATAGCTACATACACTAAATACCATCTTGAGCTTAAAGTATAATAGTGGCGTTAAAACACTAACGACTACATTGCTAACGAGCATAATACAAATGAAGTATTTAATATAGAGCTACTAAATACCTGAGTTTAGAGTATAATTATAGTGTCAACTAAAACAACTGGATACAACGCCAAATGAGCACCACTGCAGTGCTGCATTAAGCGATTTGCATAGCCGTTTCATAAGTCCGGGTAATGTTAGCTAAAACTGTCTTTTTGATTCAAGTTCTTGGATTTTTATTTTAGGTTTTAAGTAGTATAAAAATAAAAGCAAAATTAAAGGACTAAAAACTGACAAACTCAGTTTTCAAGTTAAAAAAGAACCCGAATCTCACTAGACAGATAATCCAGTAATTGCTACTTTCGAGGAATAAGTTAAATTTCTTGTATATGGCCTTTATAACGTCGTATTAACCAACATAGTCCTTCTTTTTAACCGACTTCATTTAGAATACAGAAGTAACAAACAAGCATGTAGTCAGATGATGGTAAGTGGCCTCCCATGGACATTGCTAACGAACTTGGATAAGATTAGAGTCTTACCTCAGATCAGCCACAGATGCGTTGCTATCTCTGACCAAGTTAGAACGCTTCGGGTAAGTATGTCTTACTACGACCTTCAAACCGAAATACCGAAACACTTAGCACTGCTATTATTAAGCAGGAATAGGTGTGACTCTGACGTTATACAGCAGATGGATTAGGATTTTGTTTTGACAATTGTGTAGGAAAAGCAATAACAAAATGTGAGTATTGCATGATACAGTAATACGTATCGAATGTCTCAAATAGGCGCAATTAACGTTTCAAATGGTTGCATTGAGTGTATTTGCATAGCAAATAGCCGTATTTGTAGAACAATAATCTACACATGCTGCGAATTACATGCGTTGGGCTTTGGTATAGATCTGTTTGATAGACCGCTTAAATTCCAGTATCGATTTAATATCGATTTTGAACGTCAATATGAGTGAAAGATAAGTTCTAAATAAAAATATTATTAGTGCAAATATCGTTCGTATATCAAATATCGTATCGCAAATATCGTATAAATCTCGTTTAGAATTTATTTCCATCTAATAAAATATTTACTTTCATTACTTGTTTAAAAGGCACCGACATTCTTACTAATTACGTCCTAGCGATATTGGATGATTAATGAATAATTTTATGTTAATTTAATTAATAGATCCAATCACTGTAACAAAAAAACAAACGTCTTTATACACCCATAGATACGATCTAAAAAATATTTATTGAATTTGTGTTTTAAATTAAAAAAAAATATCATTATTTCTACGTTACCTATGAACGAAGAAATACCCATACTCTTATACATCTTACATATTCGCAGAACATAAATAAATTCATAAATTTCTTTCACATCGGGTTGGTCTTAAAAAAACTGCAAACACTCTGTTAAATCGAAAGATAGCTGAAAGCTCCGCGTAGTGACCGCGCTACGCTACACAATACGGCGACACGCCGCGAAGTATTTGTCAAACAGTGTCGCGTGCGGCAGACACGCGACTTAATGGAAATGCAAATGCATTATCCACTGGACAGCGGCAAGGACGTTTACGATACTAGTTTGTTCAGCTCAGCGGTGACTACGCCGCGTTGTCAAACAAGGCATGGCGTGACAAACATGCTTCATGGAAACGCAATGCATTTTCAGATGACAAAACATGGAATTACCATGTTACTTTGGATTGCATCTGAGTTTTAATAATGTTATTTTTGAGTAGTTATCCACACAACGTTTGAGAGCAAGCCGTGAGATATTTGCCAAGCGCGTGTGACAAACATGTGCCTAGTTGGGAATGAAAATTCGCACTCCGTAACTGAACCGGAGCAATTTGTTCCATTAAATTCAATTATAGCATAGTATTATTAACGGCATAGCATTTTAGAATAATGTATCAACTGTATTGTGATATGATTTGTTTTAGTAACGAAAGTTATGTATGATAATTTAAATAAGATTTGCCGAATATGATGCAATTTGACCGACCGTTGCAAAATGACCGATGCAAAAATGACCGATTGTTTAATGTTTAGTTTAGTAAAAGAACCACATAACCAAAGAAGTGGAGGTAGAACCACATAAATACTTTAAAATTTTCAGTACATTTCAACTCTACAATTATCTCTATGTCGTCTTACACTTTAAGCTTTACCCTTAGTATCAATTTATATGTTTTGACAAAAATGACTGTTTTTGTATTTGTTTACGTATTTCCCATACATTTCTAGCTAGGGGCGCTCATTGCAAAATTATGGACAAATACGTAAACAAATACAAAAACAGTATTTTTTGTAAAAAACGTAAAAACTCATACTCAGGGTGTACAGTAGCACTACCATGAGTTTACAAAAGTATTACTCGCTAGCGACTGCGTAAAATAAATGTATGAAAAATTGTACAGCGCCTCTGGTGGTTACTCGTAGAAGTAAAATCCGTAGTGGCGTAACTCGATACGTAAAAAACCTATCGAAATCAAATCGCTAGCGAATGTCATTATGATCTATTGCCATACAAATTCGGTCCCATGAGTCATTAATTTGACAGACGTTGTCAAGAAATACCGTAACGATAGTAGTTATGTTATTCACTAGGAAATGACAATAGTTTTCTATTTACAATTTCTATAGTGGCGTTTCTATGCCAACTCATGGTAGTGCTTCACAAAACGCAACGCAAAACAGTTAATTTCTTCATTTTGTCGTCTCTTATTAACGACCATTTGTTAGAGCTACTAACTAAACTATAACTGAACTCTATTTCCCACTTAATCAAGAACCATATTATCTAACGGCAATGTTATCGCTGAACAAACAACAAGCTCTACAAATAGAGCTAATGGCTATGCAAATGCTACGTTCCTCTGTTCTCTTCATTTATCGCTGCTGTTATATAAAGGCATTAGTTACGGTGTGAATGGCTACGCATCTACGTTATTAGACAATATCTACTCAAACTATTTATAAAGGTGCGATAAAAATGTATTAAATTAACTGAATTTGCTTTCGTAGTAATTATCAACTTAAACGACTCGAATATAATATCGAAATATGATTCTCTTAACACACCCTGAAAACCAGAATACAGCAGCGCTTAACACTGTTGTGGTAATCTTATATATAAAATTCTCGTGTCACAATGTTAGTTACCGTACTCCTCCGCAACGGCTTTACCGATTTTCACCAAATTTTATATACATATTCAGTAGGTCTGAGAATCGGCTACTATCAATTTTTCATACCCTAAAGTGATAAGGGTTGTTGTTAAGATACCTACGTAACACGCACGGGAAGAGACGCGCGGGCGGAGGAGGCGGGCAACGTCATCGGCGCGGGCGGTGCGGTGGTGGTACGAGCCGAACATCACTCACGCTTGCGACCTCCGACGGCCACGGACGATTTCTATTTAAATATTGTTTGACCGGGAAACCCTAATGTAATTAAGAGGCCTATTAAACCAGCAAAATACAGTCCACTCTCTCATTTAAGTCCCAGGACCCTAACATTGGTCCTTCAGGATTCGCCGTCTTAATTAACGCGGATTTAACGGTCAGTGCAACTTCAAATCTCGAAGCACTTTAGTTGTGGTCTTCAGCTGTGGAGGAGCTTCGAGGCACTCTTCATTATCGAGGATTGTCATCGAGGATACTTCGCTTAGCAACCGCACACCTACGCTCGAGAAAACAAGTCGTCCACGTGCAACGGACTTTGGACCCGTGGAATATTCCAAGCGATCGCCACTTAAGACAAAGGATTAAGCCACGTTTTACTGTTTGGTGGATTGGTCATTCGTGAGTCGTTCCAATTTTATTTATAACAATTTATTATAAAAATAATAATCAGCCAGCTTATTTCTGCGAGACAAACCATTTCTTCACTTTTACTCAATTTCTTACTTCTTTTCCATTATTTCACATTTAAAACCATAAATGTTAATTTCATTGCCTAAAATATTATAGCCATAAAGCTTGCATTAGCGCACAATTTGTTTTTTAGCGCCCGAACAACGGAACATGTGGCACGTGTTTGCAAGTACTTATCGCTAACGCATCTTTTTCTTTGTTATCGCTTCGAGCGCTGCATTCCATTTTTTCATACGCAACTTTTATTTAATTTGACCCTTTTTTGCAATGGCTTCCGAATTGAAATCGCTTATTAGAAAGCGTAGTTGTATGAAGGGCAAGATGACTATTTTTGATAAATATCTTGATGAATTTAAAACAATAGCCCGGCCTACTACCGTACATCTCTTAGATTTAGAAAGCCGCTTTAATAAATTCGATGCCTTATACGCAGAATATGATCAATTACAGGATGCAATCGATGTGATGTCCGAATCGTCTGACGACGAGAACAATGAGCGAGAGGAATTTGAGACGCAATATCACCAACTCGTGGCAGAGGCGCGCAGCCTGCTGGGCGCGCGTCCCAGCTGCTCCACCGAGGCGGCGCGGGACGGCTCCGTGTCGGGCTTCGAGGACGCATGTGCAGGTGGTCTTAAATCCAATTGCGTTAGATTGCCTAAAATAGATTTACCCGTTTTTCACGGTCACTATCAACACTGGTTAGAGTTTAGGGATACATTTGTTTCTTTAATTCACTCGAGATCAGACATGGATAATATCAGTAAATTACATTATCTGCGCGCATCTCTTAAAGGTAGTGCATTGTTGGTCATCGACAATTTAGATTTTAAAGCCGATAATTATGAGGCCGCGTATAAATTATTATGCGACCGATATGACAATAAAAGATTACTCGTTAATAATCACGTCAGGGAACTTTTTAATGTTGAGCATATGCGTAGTGAGTCATGTTTTGGTATTCGTCGCCTTATAGATGTTACTAATAAAAACCTTCGCGCACTTTCAACTTTAGACCAACCGACTCAATATTGGGATACATTAATTATCCACATGATGGCAGAAAAACTTGACAGTGTTACTCACAGGGTTTGGGAGGAACACAGAAATACTCTCGAGATGCCACCTTCTTTAACAACATTTATTACATTTCTCAATAACAGGGCGGACTTATTAGAAACATTGCAAGAAAGTAAAGGTAAAACGTATAAATCCGAGTCTCATAAATCAAATACCAATCTCTTAATAGCAACAAATAATAACAATTTAAATAAATCATTAAATAAATTTCATAAAAAATCAATAACGTGCCCAATTTGTAATCAAAATCATTATCTTTTTGCCTGTGACACATTCAGAGCCTTACCTATAGAAAGTCGTATACAAAAGGCCAAAGATTCAAAGGTCTGTCTTAATTGTTTACGTCCAGGGCACTTAGAAAATAAATGTAACCTTGTACCGTGTAAATATTGCAAAAAAAGGCACAATACATTATTACACATACATGAGCCTATAGTGCATTCTGAGCCGCCTATGCCTTCCGTTAGTAATTTTGCAAATTCAAAGAATGTGCAACAGTATACTACTCCTGCGCATATTTTGCTGTCCACAGCGCTCGTGAAGGTGGTCGCCGGCGCGAACGACGTGCGCTCGGCTCGGCTGCTACTCGATAATGGCAGCACGGCTAACTTCGTTACTCAATCACTCTGTGGTAAGCTGGGTTTGTCGCGGCGTACTACGAGCTCCACAGTAACAGGTATCAACAATAATACTTCATCTATTACACAGTCTTGCAGCCTTACTATAAAGTCGTTCTATAATGACTATAGCATGACTATTGATTGTCTTATTTTACCGCAAATAACTAAAGCATTGCCGGTTTCATTTATTGACATAGACCATATTCCTCTTCCAATGGGAATAAGTCTAGCTGACCCTTCTTTTAATGTCCCGTCAGAAATTGACATCTTAGTAGGGGCCGATGTATTTTGGTCAGTCTTATGTAACAATTCCATCGATTTAGGTAAAAATCAACCTAAACTATATGAAACGAAATTGGGTTGGTTGGTGTCTGGGTATGTACCCCGCCTTAAGTCACCGTCTTCTCCTGCAGTTTGCAATTTTGTAAACGAGGAAACCAATCCAGACTTAACTCGTTTCTGGGAATTGGACACCATAGCAGCCAAGCACTCTTTATCTTCTGAGGAACGTGCCTGTGAGCAGAGCTTCTTAGAAACGACTACTCGCAAAGACGATGGCTGTTTCGTTGTAACAATGCCGCTGAAGGAGGACCCTTCGGTCTTAGGCGATTCGTTTCAACGAGCTAAATTTCGTTTCCTCTCCTTGGAGCGTAAGTTTTTGCGAGAACCTGTTTTTAAAGACAGGTACATGGAGTTCATGGGCGAGTATGAAAGCTTAGGTCATATGACTGAAAATAAAGAGTCTTCGTCTGGCAGTCTTAAATATAAAATTAATTATTTTCTTCCTCACCATGGCGTGCTTCGCGAGTCGAGTCTTACTACGAAGCTTCGAACCGTTTTTGATGCTTCGGCAGCTTCCGATAAAGGTGTGTCACTTAACGACATTCAAATGGTCGGACCAGTTGTACAGGAGGACCTTTATTCCATTTTGTTACGTTTTCGACAGCACAAATACGTCATCACCGGGGACATCGAAAAAATGTACAGAGCGATTGAACTGAACCCGTCTCAACGCTCCCTTCAACAAATAATATTTAGGTATGATTCATCACATCCTTTAAAAACCTATACTTTAAATACTTTGAGCTTCGGTACAGCTTCAGCGCCATACTTGGCCACTAAATGTTTAGTTTCTTTAGCATGTAGTACTTCCGATAGTGACGTGAAGCGGTCAATTCAACGCGATTTTTATGTTGACGATTACATAAGCGGTGCGTCGACTATCGAAGATACAATTAGAATATGTGAAGGCGTTATATCAACTTTAAAGTTAGCCCGATTCAACTTACGAAAGTTTCAATCAAATAGTAAATACATCCTTAATCAAATTTAACCTTATACTGAACCAGATAATATTTTAAATATTTCAAGTACTGACGTATCTTCAAAAACATTAGGACTCCATTGGATTTGTGATGCAGACACACTTTCATTTTCCATACATATTGAACATAATGATAAAATTACAAAACGTCAAATATTATCAGTCATCAGTCAAATTTTTGATCCCTTAGGTCTTGTAAATCCTTGTATTGTAGAAGCCAAAATTGTAATGCAAAGACTTTGGGTTGAAAAGTGTTCGTGGGATGAAGAGGTTCCGCAATACTTAAGAAACATATGGCTTTCATTTGTTAACACTATGCCACTTCTAAATAATTTAAATAAATAATAAATAAATAAATAAATAAATAAATTTAAAGATTCCTCGCTGGGTACTCGCAGACGACTCCATAAGTCATGAAATTCATGTTTTTTCAGATGCATCAGAGCGGGCTTATGGAGCTTGCCTATATGTGCGTTCAGTTGATAGCTCAGGGTCGATTCAGGTACACCTTTTAACCTCAAAAAGTAAAATAGTTCCCATAAAACCCACAACGACACCTCGTCTTGAGCTTTGCGGAGCGTTATTAGCTGCAAGGTTGTGTAATAAAGTTTTAAATTCATTAACCATACCCATTATCACATGTAAATTCTGGTGTGACTCGACCATAGTTCTGGGGTGGTTAAGTACACCACCAGCACATCTTAAAACCTTTGTTCGTAACAGAGTTAACGAAATTCAAGAGAGCACCGAAAGTTACACGTGGAGTTACGTACCGTCGAAGGATAATCCGGCGGATCTTGTTTCTCGCGGGGTGAAGGCTGACCAAATCAGCAGTTCGTCTCTTTGGTGGTCAGGACCGTCTTTTCTGACTAAAGACGAAACTGAGTGGCCTAAAATGCCCAATGTGAAGCACGATCTACCTGAGTTGATTATGTGTTCATTCGCGCTTGATAATCATTCTAATGCCGATCCCATAACTAACCTAATGAAAAATAAATCAAAATTAACTCATTTGCAACATATAATAGCATATTTACTGAGATTCATTCATAACTGTAGAAGTAAAAATAATAAGTTAACTGGTTGTCTCACAGTTCATGAGCTTCAAAATTCATTAAATTTAATAACACATAAAGCACAACTTGAAATGTTTCCTGACGAATATGCTATTCTTAAAGCTGGCAAATCATTACCTAAGAAAAATCGATTGACTTCATTAACTCCATTCTTAGATTCAAATAATATCATGAGAGTTGGTGGCAGATTAGATAATTCACCTTATAGTTACGACATCAAGCACCCCATCATTCTTTGTAGTAAACATCATTTCACCAAAATACTTTTTCATCATTTCCATATTAAATATTTACATGCCCCACCTCAACTTCTTCTAGGAACTTTAAAACAGATTTATTGGCCCTTAGGTGGCACGAATCTTGCAAAACATATTGTACACAAATGTATTCGTTGCTTCAGGTTCAAAACTGAAACAGTTCAGCCCATCATGGGGCAGTTGCCCACATCGAGAACGAATTTAGAATATCCATTTCTACATTGTTCAGTTGACTACGGGGGACCGGTGTTGATAGCAGATCGCAAAGGAAGAGGTTGCAAACTTATTAAATCTTTTTTGGCAATCTTCATTTGCAATTCGACCAAGGCCTGTCACATCGAGCTCGTCACGGCGTTGTCCAGCGACGCGTTTATAGCCGCATTAAAACGTTTTGTATCACGTCGTGGTGTACCATCATCCATCACGTCCGATAATGGTACCAATTTCGTAGGCGCTAGTAACGAGTTGGCTCAGTTCCTTTTAAACTCCGATCTTCAAGGTCACGTAGCTCAGGAAGGCATCGACTTTAAATTTGTGCCGGCTTACACCCCCCACTTCAATGGTTTAGCTGAAGCTGCTGTACGTTCCACGAAATATCACCTTAAGCGTATATTACAAACAACTCATTTTACATACGAAGAGATGGCAACCTGTCTCGCCGAAATAGAGGCTATATTAAATTCTCGCCCTCTTACTCCTTTCGCCACTGATCCTTCCGATTACACGGCTCTTACACCAAGTCATTTTTTGATTGGACGCTCACTTCTGGCCATTCCTCAGCCAGCAGTGCCTGACACCAACATAGTTCGTCTGGAGCGATATAAGAGAATTCAGCTCATCAAGCAGCACTTCTGGAACCGGTTCTCCACGGAATATGTCAGTCTGTTGCAGCAAAAGGTCAAGTGGCAAAAATCCAACAACGAACTGAAACTTGGGTCGCTTGTTTTAATAAAGGATCGGAATCTTCCACCCCTTTTGTGGTCTTTGGGGCGCGTCATCCAGCTCTATCCTGGTAGCGACGGCATCAGTAGAGTCGCGGAACTGAGGACGAGGAGAGGCACAATTCGTCGAGCCTTTAATAATATTTGCCCCCTTCCAGAGTTTTGAAGTCTTCTTCATCGCTTCAACCCGGGGAGCATGTTAAGATACCTACGTAACACGCACGGGAAGAGACGCGCGGGCGGAGGAGGCGGGCAACGTCATCGGCGCGGGCGGTGCGGTGGTGGTACGAGCCGAACATCACTCACGCTTGCGACCTCCGACGGCCACGGACGATTTCTATTTAAATATTGTTTGACCGGGAAACCCTAATGTAATTAAGAGGCCTATTAAACCAGCAAAATACAGTCCACTCTCTCATTTAAGTCCCAGGACCCTAACAGTTGTTCACACTTCAATTTTTTATTTATATGGCAACAAAACGTATGCCGTGTCAGCTAGTATAATCATTATAATCTTAAACATTAAGCACATAACTTACTATTAGTAAACAATGTATTGTGAATTTTAAGCTTGTTTACTATATATTATATATGTACCACATACGTGTATCTAATAATACACATACATTGTAGACATCTAAATGATGAATTTCAATTATTACTTATAAACTTTTTGGTATAAACTGTTTGTCTTTTTAATATAATTCAGAAAATCGAATATAAGGCTTTCAATATTGAAGGTTATTCTCTTTCATCGTAATTTGAGTACCGCGGATTCACCACACACAACAACTATTGCAACTTTTAACGGCTTTATTTGTTTTTGCTTCGAACTCAGAACCTCTACATATCAAGCCAGTATGGTAACAACTGAGCCACGAGAGTTTTTGTCAGCTCAAAACGCAGTCTATTCATTGTACCCTTTATTTCACTCTCCTAAATATCGAATACCAAAACAATGCTAACAAAATATAGATAAAGGACTAGCTCCCATTGTAAATTCGCATAAATTCCCATGAATACATGCATGCAACTTCGAAATAAACGTTGAAACTTTTCATTTTTCCATTGTTTTTGCAGATTTTCGCACGTAATCGAGCCTAGTGACGGACGGAATATAACGTTTGGACGGACTGCGAACTGTGAACATAGACAATGGGTTGTCGGTTTAGTTTTAGACTACCAACGCCATTTTGTTTTGGATTATAAGCGACTAAACGTCATCCACTTGCGTTTATTGTCTTTGTTCGTTTGATATCAATAGTTTTGTTGTGACGAGTCGAAAACTGAGGTATTATTATTTCTTTTTTTATAAATCAGAAAAGTCTAATAACTTAATTATGCTCGTCTACACTAATACTATAAAGAGGAAAATTTTGTTTGTTTGTTTGGTTGTAATGAGTAGGCTCAAAAACTACTGGACCGATTTTAAAAATACTTTCACCATTCGAAAGCTACATTATCCACGAGTAATATAGGCTATTTTATATGAAATATATTTGATAAATAGATTTTGAGGCGGTACAAAGTTTGCCGGGTCAGCTAGTTATATATAAACAATCTATCCAGTTGTCAATCGACTCCAAAAAGGAGGATTTGTATTCGACCGCTATGCATGTATGTATGTTTGTATGTACGCGATTTTCTGAATTGTTTTAGTTACCTACCAAATATTGAAATTTGTCAATGTCTAAAATGAAGAAATGGACAAATATCAGTCTTTTGTAGGCAAAACATTGGATAGATTGATTATTAACAATAGGCTTATACGATAACGTACATTTAAGGAGCCTATAGTTCATTTACTTCCATGTGGTATTAATAAATATAATATCCCATATAACCTTGCAATGAAAAATTCATCAGATTGGAAACCCATGTTTTAAATATTGAAATGTAAATAAAGTATAAAACGAACGACACAACACGTCCGTTTTATGTAGCTCATTTTCTTCATGCTTGAAGAATAATTTGGGGTTTGGTCTAAGTAATAATCCTTTAGCGACAAAATTGATAATTTTCGAAAGCTGCGGTATAAATTTTAACGTGCAAAAAAAAAAAGAATAAGTAAGTATAGTGATGAAGTAACTTAAACAACGTTTTATTATAATCGTAATCTATATCAAAGTCTCACTGGGAAGATTCTGCATTCAGAATGAAATTGGTGTCCTTTGGGAACTTTTAGAAGAATCGTTACTTATATACGAGTAGATTTTTCTCTACAAGGAGGGACAATTTGACTAATTGATGTCAATACTACAAAGTGAATTTCCAAAAATCATTTCGTGTTCAGTTTTGTCATTTATTGAATTCTTTCATGAAATTTAATATTTCTAGACCAAATTAAAGCTATGAATGAATTGTCTATCAATCAGCTATGTAGAGAGTATTATTACCTATCTTTAAATTAACTTAATTTAACTAGAACACAATTATTCACCCGCTACACGCTTTACACTTGCACCACCCAAGTTCTTCGCGAAAGAAGGCTTTCATTTGTCTCCAATCGGCTCGAGATGTTGACTGGTATTGCGAAATGCCTCATTAAATGTCGTCCGGATATTTCAAGTTTACCCTTAAGACTACTCTGAATTTATTTTATTCTGAGGGTAAAATGTATTCAGACAATCACGGTGAATGAGAAGCTTCTTGAAACTAATAGGACTATTTACTATAGGAATTTTGTAGTAGTATCTTTATGAACTTGAAATAAGAATGAGGTTGAATTATCTGATGGTAAGTGATCTTTGGGGTCTGTAGACATCTCTAGACGAGTTCAAATGGGATTGGAGTGCTCTATCATCTGAAGTTAGCCACAGATGCGGTACCCAAAAAGTAAAGTAGTAGCTTTTGTTACCGCTGTTATAAGGCCGAAATAAGGATGACGGTGGTTTCACCAAATTTGAAACATAAATGGTTCCAGCAAGTTAATTCTAAAAACATTGAGTTTATTATGAATACTTCATTCAAGCAACTTATCTTATATATTTTTTGTTTATCAACCTTAAATAAAACAGTAATGCTACCTTAGATTGATCATACTCGCCTCGTTTACTGAGAACTGAGCTGGAATGCCATATTTTGCCTTGCGTCAACCTAACTCTATATTAAATACTCTACATTACCTTCGTGTTTATTGCCATTCGTATGAAACGGTTACAACACATGAAAATTGATCATAAAGCTAAGGTAACTTTTGTCTCTACATTAGGGTAGAGCAACAATATCATACGTGCTACGGCGCAGTGAAACAACCGAATGGCGCTCTTTACTGCGTTCTTTCCGCTGTGCGCTCATTAGACCATTTCCGAACGTTGGTTTACGTAGAGTTCACGTACAGTTGTATAGGAAGGCAGAAAATCGTGCTAAGAAAACGCGATACCATAAATTATGAACTGAAACTCTGCTTTTTTATTTGTGATTGTCATACGTTTTTATAGACCTATTTAATGTTTTTTTTTATAAAATTGACGTAATACCCGACAATATATTATTATGTAGTACTCGCACATCTGATGGTCACTGTTACCCACGTGCATTTGTAACAAAAGTCATGATAGAATAGGGGAATTATATATGAAACAGACCACAGATGAGTTGCTATCCTAAGGAAGCAGATCCTGACCCACATAAGTAACGAGCTTTTACCCGCGGCTGCGCTCGCGTTACGAAGTAATATTTTCATCCCCTATTTTATGCCTTTGGGGGTAGAATTGATCAAAATCTTTTCTTAGCGGATGCCTACGTCATAACATCTACCTGCATGCCAAATTTCAGCCCGATCCGTTCAGTGGTTTGGGCTGTGCGTTTATAGATCACTATGTCAGTCAGTCACCTTTGATTTATATATATTTAGAAAATAAGTAAGTTAGCCTGCATTCACTTTCTACTAGAACTAAGAAGTGCCAAATTTTCACGATGCACTCACAGTGGTTAAAGGCGGATCGGTGGACTTCGCATTTTTAATGTCATATAACAGCAAAGTATTAAGAATTTTCCTAATATAAAGTAAAAAAAAAACTCTTATAGCAATAAAAAAGACAAAGAGAAAAACCCACAAAAACAAGTGTGTTTCGACGTAGTTATGCGTTCAGAGCCCTCGAGCAGGCTCAAAGGAAGCCGGTCTCCACACGACATGACATCACAAACGAGAACTGTTCTTCGTTTCTGAACTTTACAAGATATATCTTCTATATTTTCATTGAAATTTTATACAATTTAATAAAACGTAGAGTCAGCTCGTTTCAATGGGAAATACATCACCGCCACGTCGAGTTCTAGCTTAAAGCAGTTCTTTGGTGTAGATGCCACAACTAGGGAGTGGCAATGCGTCTTTGATAGGGAGGCTTCAGGTACCTCATGTTCTCTATGAAGTTCATTACGGCCACGGGCGACAGTAAGCATCTATCATCAAATATACTACATGCTCGCTTGCTACTTAAATGGTGTAAAAAATCTTAACAGTTAATCCTTAGCTGTACATGATCGCGCGTAGTCAAGCGTGGACATGGGACCACTTACCATCAGATGGTCTGTATGCTCGTTTCTTACTTCCGTACTATAAAATAGAAAAATAAATTGATTTTAATTCTATTACAATCAGTGTGATAGGTAAATCGGTCACCATATCAATCCAGCGACCGTCAGCAGTGTCAGCGAAGATCATCGTTTGTGAACGCTAGACGTCGGCAATCGTGATTGCTTTTTGGTCGTCAACGACAAGCAGCGATGGTCGGCGACATTCGCTGGCGGTGGCAGGCGACGGGCCGCAACCGTCGCCGACAGTCGTCGACTGTAGACTGACTCCCGAAGTCATAAGAAGTAGCAACGCTTTGTTATTTTGTACACCGGTGTTATAAATCAGAAATATATTTATTAACATATCTTCCCTATAAATATATGACTCGTAAAGAACAGTAAATCTGTGGCGAGAGTCAATCTCTTGTAACGATTGTCGTGTTATTAAGGTCGTTAGGAAGGGGAGGAAATGGAACGTTAACTATTGCCATTATTCATATGTTACACGTACATGATGTATGATGTCCCATGTGGTGTGTTATATTGTTATGTCTATGTATGCTGTGTAGGGTTCGATGCCCGGTGATGCATACATTTAAATGTGTAGTTCTGTTGTAGATGAGGTTTATTTTGAGTGCTATTTCGAGTATGAAAAGGTAAAAAAGCCAATGTCAAGACTTTAAAAAAAAACCTATTAAAACAAAAGGGTTATTATAATCTTTGCGTTTACATTTTTGGCAAGTTAGATGAAAATAAAAGTGTTTTATTATCGTTAGTTTTAAAAATAATGTGTTTAATCTATTTCAGACTTTTTATATAAATTCAGTATAATTGAACATTACGTTTAAAATGTCGTAAAATTTATTGTTTAAAAAAATAATATATATTGTAAAGTAACATCAGTACACATTTAGTTTAATACCATTAAAAAGTATAAGTGTAATACCATTTAAACACAATTAAAATAACAATGCATTTTAACATTTTGTTTATGAGGAAACAGTTAATATTTTCTTCGTCTTAACTTCTAAAGGCTTAAGCCCTTTAAAGTGTTTTTCCATTGTTCTAAAATTTCAACAAATATTTGAGCGCCCAAATATTTCGGCACAACCAAACCAAGGTAAACAAACCGAAATAATCCGCCACCCCCGAAATTCTTGCCCCACTTCCTAATCCCTTAAGAACCCCAACGTTATGTCGTGTTACGGGATAATTAATATCAGAACACTATTTTATTTCATTACTTATGCGACAGAACAAGCCATAAGTTCTCTAAGTTAGAAGTTTGTAGAGTACTGTCATGTACATAATGCTTAGATGTTGAAATTATTTTCACTTACAATTATCAAATATATCAGCATAATGCTCAGAACATTATTTTATTTCATTACTTATGTGCCAGAACAAGCCATAAGTTCTCTAAGTTAGAAGTTTGTAGAGTACTGTCGTGTACATAACACTTAGACGTTGAAATTATTTTCATTTATAATTATCAAATATATCACCATAATGCTCGCGTAAAGCTACATGGCTTAGATAAGGGAAAATATTTATTAATATTGTTGTCGCATTTCATGTAATTTTACTTCATGCGGTTAGAAATATTAAAAACAGTATTTTAAGAATACCTTTTATGAGCTTTGAAACAATGTTTTTGTTTTAACTTCGAGTTTTTAGGAATAAAGGGTGGTGAGAGTTTTTACAATAATCGTTTAGATCAATTAAGGCGTTGATTTGATAAAATTGTGTTATTCAGGTCAATGTTATCAGGACTAAACATAAAATATCAAAATCATTTATACCAAAAACTTCTGTAGATTTACCGTGGATTTTATAAAAAACATTACTATTTATCTTTCCAGCCATTCCTCAGTGATATCATAAAAAAATATCAAAAATTTCATAGGTTTATCTAATAATAAAGAGATCCAAAAATAAAGCAAGAAACGAAGGAATTATTTTTTTTCTCAAAATCGATTTTATAAATTCGTTTCTACATAATCCAATAATATTTTCCGAATAAACTAATTTTATTACTAACTAATCATTATTAACTTTCGCACATAACTGTACTTTTTAAGAACACGCGCACATGACAACGGTGCAAAAATTAGCTCCATAAATAACAAAGGAAGTTTGTCTGCCTGTTCGTTACACGCTAATCTTCGGTTCGTTAGAGTTAGGAAGTAGGGATGTGATAAAGTATTCGATTTATATAACGATCGATTATTTTGAGCAATAATACCGTATCGATTAATAATAATAGACTATTCATATAGTATTAATCGATTTTTAATCAATTGAACACGTTTGTACACGTTTTCGATTATTTAATATGAGCAGTTGATAAAGTGTGTGTGTACCTAGAATTTAAGAGCAAATTTCATGACGACGTCTTTTTGCGTCGTAAAATATCCATTGACAACATTTTTTTCGCTACCTAATTATAAATCCAGTATCGAAAACCGTTTATTAACCGATAATTTTTACAATAATCAATTTTTCACTACCGTTTCTTAAGAAAGAATAATCGGTAATTAATCGCTTTTTTTCACTCGTTCTCACATCCCTATTAGGAAGTAGTTTCTAAGCTTATTAGTATAATTAACGTTTACAGAACATGCCACGAACCACGCACAGTGTCAATATTTCATATCCCGTGGTTACTTTAGGGCCGGTCCTTAAGTGTTGTTTAATTTTGTTACGAAACGCTTAAAGTGACAATTTAGATATGAAAAGATTGTCCCTGTGACAGTTATGGTGGTTTTGAACAAAGAAACGACATGAATGGTCAAAATATTGTAATAGGCGTAAGTTTGAGCTTATCTGATAGAAGTCATGTCATTTAATAAGATATCAATGAAAATATAAGGAAATAAAATTGAAACAACGTATTAGATAAATAAGATGAAATACCAGTAAAAGTAACATATTGTACACGACTAGCAAACATAGAAACGAACATTCTTATTCTAAGATAGTTCAGAAATTAAACATGAGGAACAAAGACAATATTATATTTATAGCGATTATAATCTTATTAGATATTCCTGTGTAACGATTTATGGTAGTGTTTCAGATTGTGAACTAACAAGCAGGTTTCTCTTTAAAAAAGTATCATCTTCTATGAAAAAAATGTTATGAGGATTTAAATATATACAAACAATACATACACAAAGATACAATATAAACAACATATACAAAGAAATTACGATGATGACAATTAAAATCAAAAATTCAACTTCATTAGCGAAATTGTTAAAACCATCCACTAGCAAGCTGTGGAGCGTTTAAGGAAAAAGACAAAAAACCTTAAATATTTCATCAGACAAAACGTTGAGGGCAAGCATCTCATTGTCGCGGGATTTTTAAAGCTTAATAACGAGGTACACAAAGATGGTATAAACCTTTCTAGTAGCGAAAGTATATAAGAAAAACGAGCAATAAGCAACGGGTTTGGGGCCATTAAAAGTGCTAACGATACGTAGGTAACTACGTAATGATCTGGTTGATTCGCTATTATGCGAGATTACGTGCCAATAACGCGTTACGTTAAGACTTGCTCAAAACAACTTATACACCGCATAAAAGAACATAATTCTTCTTAAACTGAAAACCAGTTAAAACTGAATCTAGAGAACGATTACTTACTTATTTCGCAATTACATTAAATGTCAATACCTGGTCATAGACATTTTAGTACGCTTCTTTAAACGCGCAAGGTAAAAATAGTTTTTTGACAATTGAAAAAAGGCAAATAAGGCACATCGCGTTTTTGAAATTTGAAAGTGGCATAATACGGATTGTCATTCCACGTGGATAATAGTCTGAGATCTTACTGTTAGACTTGATGAATAAAGTCCCTGAGTCGCTTTTAGTACATGGAAGAATAATTTAAAACTTGACATCTTTTCAAAGACATTACCTTTGCAGCAGCTTTGAAGAAATATAGCCATTAAATACTTGACTGAAAAAGGTAGCTAATGGATATGTAAAATAACTGAAGAACTTAAAACTGGCTTTTTGAAGATTTTAATAAATCTTTGCATGCACACGAAAAGCTTGGAGCACGAATGGCTTAAAAGTACCATATTTAGTATGTTTTTTGGCATTTGATAGAAAAATGTAAGTATTTGAAGTCTTAGGGTACTAAGACGATTAGGATGGGTGGATAGGATGTGGGGGGATAAACATGAACTTTTAAAGTCAAAAGCTGATAACCGTAATCTTGTCGAGCTCCATCGATTGTCGGATGAAATTGTCGGCCAGATCAAATATAGCAGACAATATCACAAACTCGGGTTCATCTAAATATATATATAACTCAAAGGTACTGACATAGTGATCTATCAACTCGCAGCCCAAACCACTGGATGGATCGGGTTGAAGTTTGGCATGCAGGTAGATGTTATGACGTAGGCATCTGCTAACAAAGGATTTTGGTCAATTCTATCCCCAAGGGGATAAAATAGGGGATGAAAATATAACTTCGTAACGTGAGCAAAGCCGCGGGTAAAAGCTCGTTTATACATAAAGTTGAAGGTTAGAGTACAGAGCTGCTGTATAAATATCTTTTAAAAGATATTAGTCGGAAATTACAAATACATATCTATGTAGATGTAAAATTATATCAGAAAGAAAGAATAAGAACAGAACTTTCCAAAATACGCATACACATAAAAAACATATATTGGTTAAAAAAAATAAACTACTTATAGATTAAATTAGAATCTATTTAATTATTGTTATATTGTATTATTAATCGCCAATAAATTTTCATTAACATAAATATATAGTAGAGACCAAAAAATTTACGAAATTTTGTATAACATTTTTATGAAAAAATATAAAAGATTACAGTGACGATGTTTTAATGGCTCTGATCGAGAGGGCAGTAATATAAAAACGCATTGAATTCCAAAAGGAGAATAAGGAGCACGCACCTGGAATATCCTTTTATCTACGGACACAAAGCGGGTAAGGATGCTAGATTGTTATTATACGCAAGTATATAAATTATAAGCGTGTACTAAGTATACAATTTATATGTGCATTTAGCAAGTATAGAGATTTGTTCCTATGTACTAAGGTGGTGTCGAGTATTTTATTTTTATTAATATATAAAAGAAAGTAATTATTGCAGTAAACATGCCGTCCACAGAATAGTAAATCGCCACAGCCCCCATTAACATCGGTAGTCAAGTAAGTAAAATTAGAGTTTTATCTGAGTTCAGCCATAATTGCGTAGCATCTCAGTCATCAGATGGGTGCTACTTGTACAACCCATAGTTGAAGTAACGAAAGCTGTAACCAAATTAACTTTGTTGCAGTAGTTTATCTATCTATGAGTTATCTATATTTAAATTGCATTAATTTTTATTCCGTGATTACGTGACCGTGACCACAGCCGTGACAAGGTACTTTAGGCCTGTTCAGATTTGTTAATTATCTTCTTGTTTTGTTTTTATCCAGATATCAAGCAAGGACTCGAAGATGATGACTTTCTTTTGTATTTTTGTCAGTTATTTTTGTTGTTAGTATTGTGTTGAGCACAATCCAGAGCAGTTGTAGTAATTGTTCTAATTTAATAAGTAACAACAGTCCAATTTAAATAAAGAACTTAACCCACATAAAAGACAGTCCGATCGATCCCAACACAATCAATCAGCATCCCAGAGATGGATGGATTACTAGTTGACTTTTTAACGAAATTAAAAACCCCTGATTTGATTTCGTAACAAGCAGGCCAAGTGGCGGTTCAAATCATCGGTTTTCGCTCGGGGCTGATTACATTATGTAAATGATCCCCCCGACCGTGTCAACCGAGTCTTACACGGATGTAGACGTAATGGATGTGATTATGAAAATGTAGTAAATATGCCAGTTGGTCCTACTTTTTTAACCGACTTCCCAAAGAGAGGTTATCTATTCGACGCGTATATTTTTTACTGCCTCTAAGCAAAATTGATGATTTTAACTTAGAAATAGTTATAGCCTAGTGCTTAAAAACTCGACTTCTCGAACTAGGATTTTACGGTCAAGAAGTTTGCGGTTTGAATCTATTTTTTTTATTATCCCATTAACATTGATAGTAGATTTTTGTGAATTTATTTGCTAGTTAGAAATTACTTACCACTTGCTTATATTATAAAAGAAAACACTACGAAATCTCCTTGCATGACATTTAAAAAATCTTAAGGATATTTGAAGTCGAAAAAGCCGCATTTAGCCATCGTGGTGGACTGATTCACTATCATGATAGGATGTGCCCAGTGGTGGGACAGCACTGAGTTGACGATGATTGAACTTAGTTTTCAATAATTTAGCTTTTAAATTTGTTGCTTCATTAATTATATAAATATGTACCCAATTTATGACTTCGAAATAAGTTTTAATACTTACTATTATTATTGAAACTTATTCCAAAGTAATATAATATAGATTAATAACCATTATTAACAGAATAGTAACAACAATGAAAATGGTCTTATAACACCAAAATAATTATCATTACTTATTTTTTAATTCACTACGCTTATCTACATATGCATTCGAAGGCACTTCCACAACTCTATGTCTGCAATACGATACTTATTTTCCCTAAACAGATACCCCTGTAAGACGTTTCACCACCCCCGTATTGCGACATTGCAGATTAGCGTAAAGAAGCATGTTCTATTTAAGGAATTCGTTTCTTTTCGAATTACTTCAAAGCGAAGTTCCGCTTCGCTGTTAAAAACTTGCGTCATTATTTGATGGATCGAGAGAGGAAGTTTTAACGCTTTCTACATTCAAAACCTACGTGTAAGTCCTCCTTGTGTCCCTAAACACACACATAAAATATACAACCACTCTCACTCACAACACAATTCTACCGTTTAATGTTTTCTAATCGAAACCTGGATACAATCTGTTACTTGACATTAACCACAGCGCCACACGAGCCTTTGAGCTTAATTGTATTTTTTTAATTTACAACAAATATTTTAAGTGATTTATAATGCAGTATCTTAAAGTTAAAAAATATAATTTAAGTCTGCTTCTAATGGAAGTGTTTGTTGTTATTGTTGGCGTCTATTGTTTATTATAAACTACTTGTCTGGACTTTTACAATTATTAGCATTTTTATTATATTTTTGTTATAGGTGCAATACTACTTTGACTTTAAAACCCGAGATATTCTACGTAGAATACCACTATTTATCTTGTTTTATTATTAAAGTTAAAATACTATTTTCTTACTAACTAATGCTATCATAACGCTACGCTTCCGCTATCCGCTATCAGCGATTCGCTTATCGCCACATTCTCTTCGCTTCGAACGAACCCTGATCTTGGCCACAGCTGCGGGCGACAATCGCATAATTTCAAATGTTTCTTACATTTTGTAAACGTATTGCTTTTACTCATTTTTATACGAAATAGCTTTCCGGTTTTATTTTGATTGTTTTTAAATGTATTTTTGGGGCTCTAGCAAAATATATTGAGGCAATGAACCCTTGGGGACACAGTGAATATATCATGTATTGTAAAGTTTTGATAATTCGCATCATTTTCGTTTATTATATTTAAGTAAATATATAATACACTAGCTTTTGGTCTTGACTCAGTTCACGTGGACCTTAATTTAGGTTATAAAACACAAATCCACCAAATTTTATCGAAATCGGGTCAATAGTCTTAAGTAACAAACATCCATATATTTTCACAAACTTTCACGTTTATAATATTAGTAAGTACTACATGGTCCTAAAATAACGTAGTTTATTCAATTACTTACTAGTGTCATTGTAATAATCGGAAGAATGTGTTATAATTTATGGTGTAAGGTCCTTTCCTCCGTATATAGATAATATTAAAACAGAAATATAGTTATAAAATTAAATTATTTCACCTCACTTCCAGATATGTTGATTAAATAATATTTGGGCATATAAATAAGACATAAACATTACAAAAGGGCGAAAAAGCAGTTTTAAAATTAACTACTACGTTATCTTTTATATAAAATTCTCGTGTCACAATGTTAGTTACCGTACTCCTCCGAAACGGCTTTACCGATTTTCACCAAATTTTATATGCATATTCAGTGGGTCTCAGAATCGGCTACTATCTATTTTTCATACCTCTAAGTGATAAGGGTTGTTCACCTTTAACATTTTTTTATTTATATGACAACACAACGTTTGCCGGGTCAGCTAGTAATATATCTCATAACACATGACAGATATGTACGTTTCCACATATCTTCAAGTGAACCCTATTTATAGAAAAGACGAGATACTTATCGTTCACAAACTCACTGCTAAAATGTAACGAATAAAATTCGACTTCAGGTAAATGATATACTTCGAATTGTAATATCGAATTTTACGGTCTAGGGATTTAGTCGTCCCTGGATATAGTCATCGCGACGACAGAACAGAATTAGTATTCAATGGACGCCCCCAATAGAGCGTCGCGGCGCGTACCTAATGCGAGCTCATTAATATATCTTAAAATACTTAATATAAGCGTTATAGTAGTTTCTAAGACTTGAATACATCAATTAAGTAAGCACTTAATTGATTTTTATAAGAAAATCCTATGCTAGCTCATTAATATGTCTGAAATATTTATTGTAAGTGTTATAGTCGTTTCTAAGACTTAAATAAATCAATTTAATGCTTATTTTTTATATACGGAAAACCGAAAATAAATCGAAATTTTATTTGCTGACGAAATAAATTTATTATATAAGTGGCTACTGCAGTACTGCTGCATACGGACATCTCTTATCAACCCCCGATAATATTAGATTACAATCTGAGGTTGGCAGTAGATGCGCGATTCCTGAGGACTAAGTTGGATAACCTCGGATAAGTATATCGTCCTTACCTCCTACTCGGCAGAATACAGCAGCGCTTAGCACTGATTTTATCAGGCAGAAATAGACGTGGCCGCCGAAGTCGAACCACGGAGGGTTCTATCAACTTCAGCCTAAAAACAACTACCACTATAGACTACAATACCCAGAATTTAGTCGTAGCGCTGAATTAGAATTCATGAGCGGATCCCAATACGGCGCGTCGCGTACGAAATGTGAGTTCGTTAAAATGCAACCCGGATCAGAATGCCGGAATGTCTCTTTTTACCGACGTTTGTAGAATATTGGGGATGTGTTTCAGGTGGGTTGTTTGGCTGGAAAGTTATTGTCCTGTTGTGGGTATTTCGACAGTCGTTCAGTTGAGCCACCACAGCCAGCAACCTATTTCTCAGCAGTGTTAAACGCTGCTAGGCTTTAGATTGAAGGTTGTGATAAGGCAGAAGCATATTATATATTTATGAAATTAGTCACAAACTTGTATTTAACAGTGTGTGTTCCTAGTCCTCAGGTTTTGTAATACATACATGGACGATTTCAGACAGGTCTTAAATATAATAAGGAGTTAGAGGCGTCCACGTGCAGCAGTAGCCGCTGTCCTTCAGGTGAACTACATAAGCGTTCAGTATTTCTATAGGTATTATAAAACTTATAACAATATATACATATGTAGTATCTACTTTGTAATAACAAAGAAGTATGAATATACAACTTCTTCATATTTTTGTATTTCACCCTTTCCATTTTTTGTTTATTTTCTGTTCATTATGCCTTCGCAAACTGCCAATAGTCAAACAATGCAGCATCCCTATAACCGTAAAAGTGCTCTTAACTATTAGCACGGGGTCAAATTGCAAGGGGACTCGAGACCCCAACTTAGTCACCAAAGTGGGCACCTGGCACCTTAAGTACCCATAAGAAGTTGAATTTCGACCCCTTTATAAGGGGACTAGTAAGAACCCTCTAAGATTTTACAGAAGTCAGCTTGGGGTTGAAGGGGTTATAATTAATATTAGTCTACCTAAACTCAGTGAAACCGAAGAATCTCTTTTATTTTGCGTTAATTTTCATAAAGATTAAGTATAGAAGTAGTTTTGAAAATTACGAGTTTTTCGCTAATATCGTACAAAACAGTAAAATTTGGTTTAAAAGAATATTTCCATACGCTTATTACGTTAAAAATCTACCTAACAAGTACGTACACAATCAGATCATTTTTCAAATTACAAATAAACTAATAACAGTAATATAACTATTAACAGTTGAGCTTTAACTGTTCTGTTACATTATGTAAACCATTTACAATTAAATAAAAATAAAAAAAGCTAAACCCTAAAACAGACAACTTTAACAACATAATCCCACGATTAAGTTGAACGCACGTATCAATTTCGGGGAATAAATCAAGAGATAAATCATTTCTCCGGAAAAACGGAGATGTAAAAAATGGTTGCCGTCAGCGCTCGACGCGACCGGCCGGGTGTATCAATCTCCGCTGGAATTGGTTTAGCGTCGGAGTTCGAGGATTAAAAATAAACTCGGATCTACCGCCACTAAACTTGATTACTGATCTGCCACTAGCCACCACTAGCACGTGACAATTTTATAGCTAAATCGAGAATCACTGGTAAAATTTTCAGAGTGCAGAATATTTGAATATTCACAAGTCACCTTACAAGGATATAACTGAAACTGAAGCTATTTTATTCTGTGTCATGTTTAAAATAACTCTTCGAAAATTAATATGGTAAGTAAAAGAAGAAAAGTAGTAGTTTTAGTTACCGTACTCCTCTGAAACGGCTTGACCTATTTCACCAAATTTTATATGCATATTCAGTAGGTCTGAGAATCGTCTACTATCTATTTTTCATACCCCTAAGTGATAAGGGTTGTCCAACCTTAACATTTTATTTATTTATATGGCAACACAACGTTTGTCGGGTCAGCTAGTAAAATATAACTATCTAATCATTACCCCAGCGCTATACTATCAGCTAACAAAAAGGCTATAGGCGACAGACTTACTTAATCTCATAACCCAAATTTACGAGCAAACTAATAATATCTTATTACGGGAACAGATAAACGACGCTGATAGAATACTAACAAGTAGTGCAAAACTTATGCACCCTAAACGTTCGCCGACTAATAGCAATATCTGAAGCAGGTGTACCGTTGACGGGCGATACATCGGAACAAATGGTCGGACGTGATCCGACTGGGTGAGATGGCCCAAATATTAATTCCTCCAACCTATCTGCTACTCCTGAGATAAACAGTGAAGGAGGTGGTGGAGGTAAACATATTTCGGCAATCTACAAAGATTAGATACTCCATAACTATGAAAAAGATAGTTTTATCTCTCTATGTTTTCAAAGTATGTGAGGTCAACCAAACCAGTACCTTTTTTTTTTTTTTTTTTTTTTTTTTGTTGACGAGGGGGAAACCTTCAAAAGGTACCCGACGCCATGGGAGTGACGCCGGGTTATGTGGGATTTTTACCACACTAAAACCCCCCCGGTGGCCGTCCTCAGCGTTTGGTGGAGAACTCCGGGATCTCCAACGGAACACGACCGGAGTCCTCCTAACGCGATGCCCTTTTATCGGGCTCTGCCCTGGGGGGAGTAATTAACGCTCCTCTCACATCCCCTGGTGATTACAGCGATATGCGACCACACAAACCGCTGTCCTTCCCGGGGTCGCTTGCTGGACGGTTTGAGCTCCCACTCTTGCCGCCCGCAACCCCGGAAGCCCCTTTTAGTCGCCTCTTACGACAGGCAAGGGTTACCGTAGCCCTATTCTGGTCCCGGTACTACAGGGACACCGCGCCGGAGGGCGCTATCTACGCCCTCGGTGTCTCCGTCTCCGCGCGGGATCGGCGCGCTCCCTGGCCCGTTCGGCGTCCTCTTTTGCGCTCATAACGCGGTCGCAGAATGCGACCACGCTATTCCACGCTTCGCCTGAACGGACCATCGCCGCAACAACTGTTTCTGGCGAGAGGTTCGGCCCTATGTGCTGCACCAGGATCTGCCGCTCGGGCTGCCATGCTGGGCACTCCTCGAGTGTGTGCTGCGCAGAATCCTGGGCATGTCCACAATGGTGGCACTGTGCTGAGGCCTCCCTGCCTATTCTGTGCAAGTACTCACCGAAGCAGCCATGTCCGGTGAGTACCTGTGTCAGCCGGTAGGTGACGCGTGTCTTCCTGTGCAACCATGCTCGGAAGCTGGGCAGAATTGCACTTACCGCGCGCTGGCGCGCGCCACGTGGCTCTTGGAGCCGATCACGCCAGCGCCTTAGGGCGCGCCAGCCGGCTCTCGTGCGAAGCACTTCGATCGTCTCTTCGTTGGGAGGTTGGGCCGTCTGGCGGAGACCGCGGATCTTAAAAAAGATCTCTGCGGTCATATCCGCCAGAATGTCCAGGGGCGGAAACCGCGCTAGGACTGTGGCCGCCTCATACGATATCGTCCGGTATCCTCGTGCGACTCTGATCGCGATCAAACGCTGCGCGGCATTCAATTTGGCCGCGAGGCGCCGGCAGCCCGATAGTCTATTAGACCATACGGGCGCACCGTAGAGCGCGACAGAGCGCACGACGCCTGCGTAGAGGCGGCGGACTTCCTCCCTTGGTCCCCCGAGATTTGGCAGCAGTTTGTGCAAAGCACCCGCTACCCTGTGAATCCGGGGGACCAGACGGTCGAAGTGTTCGTCGAAACGCCAGCGACCATCCAGCACCAGCCCAAGGTAATTGAGATGTCTGCCCACTTCGATAACCGCGTCACCCACCCGCACTGACATGCAGGGTGGATCCGCGTTCCGCCTTCGACGGTGGAACCATAAGGCCTCAGTCTTATTCGGCGCTATGCGAAGGCCTATCCCGCGTATTTTTGCGACAATTCGCGCCACCCCTAGTTTAGCTAGCCTCGCCGTCCGCTCAAAAGAGTCACCCTCAGCCAGCACAAGAGTGTCGTCGGCGTAGCATACGACGCTCACCCCAGGAGGGAGCTTCGTCCGCAGTACGACATCGTATGCGAGATTCCACAGGAGTGGCCCCAAGACCGACCCCTGCGGAACCCCGCACACGACACGCCTCTTCTTGACACTCCCGTAACGGCCCGGATAGCTAATACTCCGGTTAGACAAATAGGCCGTCAGTACGTCACGCAAATAGGGAGGCACCTGATGATATACGAGGGCCTCCCTTATTGCTTTCCAGGGCAGAGTGTTGAACGCGTTGACTATGTCAAGGCTAATAGCCAAAACCACTCCGCCACTGGATACGGCCTGCTCTGTCACTGCGCGAACACGGAGTATAGCATCGACAGTCGAGCGTTCCTTTCGGAAGCCGTACTGACTGTCGGATAGATCCGGACCGCTGCACGCCAAATGTCTGCTGATACGAGCGGAAATGATCCGCTCAAAAAGCTTTCCTATCTCGTTCAGCAGACATATCGGCCTGTAGGCCGAGGGTGAGTGTAAGGGTCTGCCCGGTTTGTGGAGGAGTACCACCTTCGCCTGCCTCCATTCCGCTGGGAAGCGGCCGGCACGTAGGCAGTCAGTGAACAGAGACCGCAACCTCTCCTCGAGGACGGTCAGCGCCAACACCCAAGCCCGACCCGGGATTCCGTCAGGGCCTGGTGCGGTGTTTCGCTTGGCCAATCGTTTCACGGCCCATCCTAGTTCTGTTTCACTGACTGCCAACTCCTCAGTCCATTCGGGCAGCACCGAGGGTACCGTCGCTGCGTCGGGGCTATTCGGAGTGAAAGGAAACAGGTTTCCCATAACGACCGTGACAAAGTCGGGATCCAGGGTTTCCGTTAACGGAGGGACCCATGGGCGCAGCTTTCCCAGCACAATTCTATAGGGGCGTCCCCATGGATCCCTATCCAGCCCATCCAGGAGTCCCGACCAGCTTCGAGACTTGCTATCAGCGATGGCAGTCTGAAGCGCCACGGTCGCGTTCCGGTACTCCCTGTACCTTTCCTCCGTCTCTTCGGCACTGGCAGTTCGACGTCTGCGGGCGCGTGTGTACTTGCGACGGGACCGCAAGCAAGCCGCGCGCAACTGTGCGATGTGGTCGGACCACCAGTATACCGGTCCCCTTCTGCCAGGTCTAACCCGCGGCATGGCGGCGTCGCAGATAGCGGCCATATCTGTTCGGAGCCGGGCAGCCCGTTGCTCAAGGTCTGGGGTCGCGCTCTCAATGGCAGTACCAGACCAATCCACGACGTGGGCAGCGGCGACGAGCATATCTCGATTGAGCCGCTTCAAAGCCCAACGTCGTGGGAGACCTTCTCTCTGGCCAGTATGGACCGGAAGCTGCAGTGTTACGCCCATCGTTATGTGACGGTGGTCGGACAGAGTAACAATTTCCTCCGCCACACGCCAACCCGTCACAAGGCGCTCAGCAGAGGCAGTCGCCCATGAGAGGTCCACGATCGACTCCCCCTGCCAGCGCACACATGTGCTAACTGAGCCCCGGTTCAACAGGCGTAAGTCCAGTTCCGCCGCCCACTCGAGTACCGCTTTACCCCTGGCGTTGTCGCTATTACTCCCCCAAGCCCTGGAATGGGCGTTGAAGTCCCCGAGAACGAACACTGGACGGGGCAAGCATCCGCGAACGCAGTCTCCCACCCGACCCAGGTACGCCTCGTACTCCGCCAAACTGCAGTTGGGGGAGATGTAACACCCTAACACCGCCAGGGGACCCCAGTCAACAGCAACAAAGCCCTGCTCCGCATGCCGCCTAGTGCATGAAGGATCTGTTTCGACGCCAGCCCAGTAGATAGCAACCAATTGGGCGTCATCCCCGAACCACCGCGGATGATCCGGAACCCGGTACGGCTCTGCCACCACTGCCAAGGAGACTGAACACTCCGTGAGGCACTGCAGGAGCAAATCCTGGGCTCGACGGCAGTGGTTCAGATTCCCCTGTAGCAGCTTGAATGATGGAGCAGCATTCATTATGCTTGCTCCATCATTTCCTCAGACGGGCGATGGGCCGATGCGCTGGCTACCGCCTGCGCAAGCCCATCTGCCCGTACGGATCTGGCAGCCATCCCTTTTCCCCCTTTTTTCTTAGGGGGTCGGCAGTGCTTTCCACCTAATCGGTGGTCGGCTTTGCGGCCCAACTCTGCACACACCATGCACTTTGGCGTCTGCGCCACGCATTGGCTAGCCTTATGGTTGGCTTCGCCGCAGACATAGCACAGAGCACTCCGGTCTATTGAACTGGTGCATTGGTGTCTCGCATGCCCTATTTCCAGGCAGCGGAAGCACTGTAGTGGCCTGGCACTAAGTACTTCCACACGGGCAGACACCCAGCCGATACGAACCCGTTTTTCGATGGCCAACTTTTTGATGGCGACGAGTGGGCAGCGTACCCAAGCTGTCCCTAAGGATGAGTGCCCCTTCCTGATTTCTCCGACCTTTACGTCGGAGGCACTGCATCCACCGGCGCTGGCAATGGCATCGGATACATCCCCTTGGGTGATGGATTCGTCCAAGTCCATCACCCTTACCTCGCCCAGTTTAACTGGTCGGCCCACTCGAACGCCCATGTCCGAGATGGCTTCATGAATTTTGGCCGCTAAAGTATTCGCCTTCTCGGAGCATTCCTCCCCGGCCACTTCCAACAAAAGTCCGCCATTTAGCGCCCTCTTTTGCTTTATATCGGCTATTCCTATTTCGGAGAGCTTGACGCGCTCCTTGGCAGCCGCCATTGCCTGCGCGTAGGTAACCGTGCTCTCTTCTGGTACGGTGATGGTCACCGCCGCAGTTTTAGGCACTCTAGGGAGCCGGCATATTTTGGTCTTTCCTTTTCCCTTCTTGGAGGCAGCCGGAGCTTTAGACGCCGCCTGGGTCCTTTGGGTACCCGGAGCGCTTGAGGGTGCCTTTGCCACCTCTTGCCGACCATCCGACTTGCTCAAGGCGCCTTGCTCATCCGACTTGGTGCGAGCAGCTGCTCGAGCCTTGGCTTTTGCCTTTCGCCCTACCACCTTGCTCCAAGCCTCTTCACGCGGACCTTCAGATCGCAATGCTGCCGCCGGCGCATCCGAGGACAGATGCAATTCTGAAACCACTTGAACTGAGGTCTCAGCACTCGACTTCTTTCCTCTTTTTGAGGGACGCTGCGGAGCCGCAGCGGGGACCACTTTTTGGCCTAGAGGAGGCCTGATGGCTCGGCCTGGGAACAGCTCGTCCTTAAAAGCGGCCAATTTGCCCTCGATGAGGTTCCCGATGCGCTCCATGAGGAGAACCTCAGAGCAGTCCTGCCCTTTGTGATTGGGCTGACTCGCCGCTGGCTGGATCTGACTGTTACCTCGGCGGAGCTCAGCCAGTTCGAGCTCGGAGATTTGCGCCCTTAACACTTCATTTTCCCTTTCGAGAGACACCGATGGAGTCCGCTGGATCACCTCTGTGGCAGCGGCTTGGATATGGCGGACGGCCAACCTCATGGTGTGCGCCAAACTGCCCTTGATATTGCGGGACTTTTCGGTCGCCTTCTCAATTATTTCGAGGTTCTCGATAATACGAGAACCAAGATCGGGTGTTGGCTGCGCCGCCATCTCCCGGCCCAGCTCCTCTGCACTTGGCACGGCCATTTTGGACATCGTCCTCGCCGCAGGGACGAGTAGATCCACAAAGCAGTTGTCGTCTGCCGACTGTTGAGCCGGAGGCTTTGAGGCCTTCCTCCTTGGCTTTTCTCCTTCGCTGCCGCTGCCGCTTGCGGCTGGCATACGCTTTCGCGAAGCCCGCGTGGCCGTGGACTGCCCAGACATAGCGGACATCACTGAGCAGTCCGAAAATTCTTCCGCCTCCGATGTGCACCTCTCAGATTGACGTTCTGACAATCTGGTTCTTCTTACTACCGGCGATGTGGTGCGTGATGCCAGTGTGTTCTTCTCCTCCTCTTTTTTTTCAAATAGATTATAAGACTCCATATTTGATCCCACGAGTATGGGGGAAAGGAAGGTCCGCCCGGGCAGTGCCCCCTGTACCCGGGTAAGCCTAGGTGTAACCCGCCACGGTGTCGGCCCTTACCGTGACGGGAGTCGCACTAATGACTGGCCACCCGCCAGCCATGCATCCCCTCGCGGTGCGCTGCCGCTTGGGATTGGGGTATTTTTATAGAGGTTTTCTTCCTCACGGTCCGGCCAATTAAGGCAAGACCCTCGGTCCCACCCGAGGCCGCGAGACATGACCACGACACCTCTCATGAGTGGGATTACGATATACGACGGTGACTAGGCACAAACAGTACCTAGTCTGCCCGATGGCAGGGTTAGTGCTCACCGAGCCCGTCCCATTTCTCCACAGTGGGAGAAACGCCCAGTGCAGGGTACTCCCGTGCACCTCCCCCGCCTGACAGACTAAAGAGTCCCGACGGGGGGTGAGCCGCTCTTAGTCTGGACCCTCCCCACCAAGCCTGCCCGGTATGGGTATTCCTGCCGGTATAGCCTTGGGGATCATAGGGTCACGCAAGCCCCCCCACCACGACAAGGTGGCAGCTCTTCGAAGGGGACCAAACCAGTACCTACTAACACAATACCAGATTAAAACTATTTATAGTCTGGTATTGTGATTTTTAAAATAATGTTAATGATGGTATAAATAACACTGATGGAATCAGACACTTAAGAATAGCCGTCTAACCTCTTTGTTTTTATAACATATTAATATTTAAAATTTTCTACATTTATAGATACCATTCGGCTAACGGATCTAGATTCATTAGATACAGAAGATCCTGACGTTGTGAACGTAAAGCCAATATACACAAAGACGAGTACTAAAACACTCATACCCAGAATAGGAAACTAAAATCATATTCTAGATATAGACAGAAGATAGAACCCGGACCACATCAGACTAGAATCATAGCCTCAGATCCACGGGGGATCGAAAAATGATACCAGGGAAATAGCTCCTCGAATTTATAAACATGACGGCATTATTGCATAACAGGATAGGAATATGTGAGCAATGTGTGACGTTGCGCTATGCTTGAAATTGATCACGTGGTGTCGGATAGCGCTAATCACGATGTAAAATAATCGGGAAATGTTTTTTAATGTTGATAGGTCTTTTGGATATGTAGGTCAGAGTGTGACGATGTTTAGTTGTGGTTACGGATGATACTTGAATCGTATGCGCTATAGTCCGATTCATAATTAGGTGTCCAAAATGTAAACAAAAGTGTTGACCTATCAAGAAAATATGTGTCAAATGGCAGTTTCTTATTTTTGACAATATTAAATTAATACATGGATAATAAAATAATAATCTAAATAAATTAAAATCAATTCACATTTTCCAATATTTATATTAACTCAATTTCATTTCATATAGTAATGATAATAAAAAACAAGATTTATGAGAGAAAATTAAATCGTGATAATGGCACAATCGGCATCCAAAACATTTTTTGTGCCGCCATTTTTAAGTTTCGTAGTTGATATTATTCATTTTCATGTTCGTGATCGAACTCGAATTTTTTCTAGTTTTCATAGTGCGTTTTTTTAAATTGTGTGCAGTTATTAAGTTTTTGTTTTATGTTGAAATTTGTGAAAGTTTTCGTTTCTTGTTAATTTGTTAAGGTGTGCAATACCTGTCATCGAATTTTGACAATGACATTTCTTTGTTTACATTTTGGACACCTAATTATGAATCAGACTATAGTATCATCATCAAATGTAATAGGAGTTCTTGTAAAAAAAAAGCTATTTACGACTTTAGTTATGTATGAACTTAAAAGGTGAAGGAAAATATTGTGTAAAACGTACACCTACAAACATCCACAGAAAATATTAAAAGTGGTTAAGTCTCTAATCCACATTTGTCTAGCCTAGTAGACTATGGACAAGACACCCCTCTTTCGGAAAGGAGTCCTGTGATCCTTGGGATAGCTAAGATAAAGAAATATAGATACATAAATAAAAATATTTTTGTAACTAGTAGCTCATCTATACAAAATATCCATTAGAGTGATAATTTGACCTGGGGGGTTACTATCATCTCTTAAAACAATATTATTTTAATCATACTTTTACTTTTTTGGAGGAAATTTAACTTTTTAAGCAAAATATGACAACAATGGTTTTATAGTTAACAGCAGAACATTTGTAAGTTGTTTTATAATAAATACTAGTTACATAATAGTAGCTGAAGGTGGTAGAACCCTTTGTGGTTCGCCTCCGGCGGCACCACCGCCACACCTATTTCTACCTAATAACAGCAGTGTTAGGCGCTGCTGTGTTCCGGTTTGAAGGGTGTGATAAGGGAGACAGACTTTTAGCGGTAGCGGCGCATCTGTAGCCGACCTCAGGTAGGAATATCTAATCCTATCTGGTGTTGATTACAGATGTCCATGGGCGGCAGTAGCCACTTACCATCAGATGGACAGCATGCTCGTCTGCTACTCTTATATTATAAAAAAAAAAAAGTTTGCAATAATATAACTACGCAATTTACATAGTCGATCTCTAAATCTAACCATAAACTAACCACATAAGATTACTGATTTCGAACATCTGTGTCAAGTACCTAAATCATAAACAACTTGAAATTGATAAACGTTGTACAATATTCCCAGTTTTCTCCAATTTGCAAAGGAATACCAATTATTTCAGCGGTATGACTTATTTATAGCCAGATAGCATCACCAAATTGTCGCATCGCACGCCTTTTGTATGCAGATGGGTTTTTGGCTCAGTAAATCAATTATTTGCTGTGAAAATATTTATTTGGGTCGCCTTCGCAAATTGGTCTGAACGACAACGTTTTCAAAGCGTTGAGTGAGTTTTTATTTATCTTATCGCTTTCAATTATTCTGATAGGGATTAAAATAATATTTTCCGTTCGTAAAGTGGTGTGGAGTCGATCTTTTAATAAAATTTTGTAAGCGATAAAAATGGAGACGGCGAGAATTTATTATATAGAAGGACTTTTTTGCGTTTTAACATTTATATAGAATATAGAATAAAGGTTTTGTTATATTAACTGTATCACGCGTTGTTAAGATTCTTAGGACACAGGACAGAAGACAGAATTTTAGGACAATTAGTATCTCTTATTCACATACTTTATCTAGTCTTAAGAGATGTTATGATAAATCATATTTTAATTATGATATTCCGGCTAAGCAGACCTCAAAATGAGGATCTCAGATTTCTATTAAAGTCCGACTTCTTGTGTAATTTTCGCGTGTCTATATCATCCACGACAAATAAACCTATATTGAAGCAAGGCGTTCCAAACCATTCATTTTTGTATCCATATAAGCCAACAGTAAAATAAGCTTTACATTGTCCCAAAAACGACGAACACCAAACAATGTCAACTTAAACTTCGCGCACTTTCGTAAAAGCTTTTGAACATCGCTGTTTAACCAGCGTCCCGTAAGTTCCGTGTAAAATTTTTTCGCCTTATCCCTCCAAAATTACATACTTTACATACCGTGCCGGTAAGCAGGCGACCGGAATAAAGATGAGAAACACGCGTCGTATACTTGAAGAGCGAAAAGTGATGTAAAACACGTTTCGAGCGAGTGCGGGGAAATGAGAAAATTTTACAAGCTAATAAAAGCTTATAATGTGCGGGTGCTTTTTAAGTCTCCGGAAATAAGTTCGTTTTTGTTCGTTGTTGGTTATATAATGTTCCGATTTATAAAGTTGTGACTATGCTTTTGTAGGTTATACTTTAAAGGTGACATAACCTCTTTCTTTTCTGGAAGACATATTCTTTTCCGGAAGACATACCCCCACCACTTATTTCTGCCTAATAGCAAAATATAAGCGATGCTTTATTTTAGTTCAAAACTGGCGACACTGGACACTTAACCAAAATTCTAATTAAACCTCAGGATCTGCAACGTAACCGGAACCGATTTCAGTTGGTATTCCTATCCTATCTTAGAGTTATTACTTATGTTTTAGGAAGATTGACCGATGTCCATGAGCTGCTTTAGCGACTTATTATAAAGTGCATGCTTATTTCCTGCTTCACTTCGTAAAAATAGTCTTAATTAAGACATTAAGTTACAATTACAATAATCTAAAAACAAGAAAATAAATGGAAACGTACGCACAACAGACAGACATAATAATACTATATGTATGTAATATACCGGAAATGCGACCTTTAATAAATCATGATTGCTAGAATCTTCATTAGATCCATATCTAGACAAGAATCTGCAATAAGGCCCGTAGTTCACAATACAGCTATGTACATACTGCACGGTATAATCGATACGCCTACGAGCTACGCGCGTAGCACTGCTACGGATAACTAAAGTGTAATTGTACGTAGACTAGTACGTAGACTACGCATGCATCGTGTTACACTGTCTATCTAAGTAATGTAACTGTAGTACATATTGCTACATATTTATTATAATACACTAGCTGACCCGGCAAACGTTGTGTTGCCTTATAAATAAAAAATGTTAAGGGTAAACCCTTATCACTTAGGGGTATTAAAAATAGGTAGTAGCCGATTTTCAGACCTATTGAATATGTATATAAAATTTGGTGAAAATCGGTACAGCCGTTTCGGAGGAGTACGGTAACTAACATTGTGACACAATTTGATATATAAGAATAATGTTACATTGCTCGGGCCTCCTTTCAGAGTGTAAGGGAGTTAATCTTGCTTAATCATGGCAAAGTGCAGATTAATAGAGTATTTCTTATGAATCTTACTTTCACTGACAAAAGTTTGCTCGGGAAACCTAGACCTTTATTTTGGGAGTCCGAAAGAAATAGTTTACCCAACATTTCTTCGTCCTTACCAAAATAAAAAAGTGACCTGATATTTTTTGATAATACCACCATTTTCAAAATGTACATTCACATTTTCATTCATGTCAAATTGTATTTATATAAAAACCGTTTTTAAAATGTCTCCTTGATCCTTGCCTGTCTTAGAATTACCTACATCGGCGGATTTCACGCCACGATGGAGGACTTTATAGAGCGTGACATGGGCTATTTTTAGGCTGCAAAATTTGGCAGGAACTAAAAAATCGTAATATCGAACACCAGTAGATTTATGGTCAATTACCATAGTTTACTACACCTGAGTTCTAAAACGATACACAAATTTCAATCGATAGGACTTATATAACAATTATATTGCAGTACTTGCTATTACTGTGCATATTTATTTATGACAAAAAATTCAAGCAAATATTAAATGCACTTAATGCAATGCTATAAAATCATAAAACATATTTTAATGACTCGGCAATAACAAATTAAAACCAAACACCATAAAACCGCGCATAACAATCAAACTACAGCTATTAAAAATCATTCCTGTTCAAATACATTAAACGAACCCCTGAAAGTTCCAACCATAACTCGTCCCATCGATAATTACACCATAACTCACACTATAGATTTCGCCGCTAATATTAAACTCGGATAATGTCCCTGTGATCAGTTTTAAAACATGAATTTATTGCGTCGCCCCTACAAAAGACTTGTATCATCGCTAGCGAGGAACGAGAGTAGCGATAAAAAAATTCAAAAAATGTGCCACCAACGTACTGATAATAGTGTGAGTACATCGAGTACTAACTAAACCAAACTTAAAAGTCTAATCAAGTGGCACATATAATAATATTGTTAAAAACCCGCGTTAGATTATGTTAATTAACATTTTAACCGGTTTCAGAGAGTGAACCATGCTAAATAATTAATATAAAGAATGTATATTAAAAAACTTTTTTTTTCTTTATGTTAGTTGAGTGTTTTTTTTTTTTTTTATAATGCGAGTATAAGGGTAGCAGACGAGCATGCAGTCCACCTGATGGTAAGTGGCTACTGCCGCCCATGGACATCTGTAATCAAACGCAGATAGGATTAGATATTCCTACCTGAGGTCGGGCACAGATGCGCCGCTACCCCTGAGGACTAAGCTGGAACGCCTCGGAAAAGTCTGTCTCCCTTACCATACCCTTCAAACCAGAACAGAACAGAGTGTGTCTTATTTGTACATAACGCAGTTAATTATTTATGTTAAGTTAAAATTACACATATCTGTGACTGTATACTCTTAGACTAAGAAACTGTTACTTACAAGAAGAATTGGCACATATGTTATTATCAAAAAAACGTCTATTACTCTCTTATTCGCTCGTGATGAAACTATTGTATAAAGGTGTAGCTGCAAATTTACAGCGATGGCGAATACGTGATAGGAAAAGAATGGCACCGGTGGCACATTATTCAAAAGAATGATATACGGAATAGATTAGTGGAATATAAAGTGAAATATTGAAATGTTCTCATGTGACAAATAACTTTAATGCAGGAACTTTGAGATTATTATACACTTTTGAGAGTACACTACAGTTTGATACTTGAAAAAAAATAAAATATGGGTATTTTGTTTGAAATTAATAATCATCGGTAGAAGTACTATGGTGGTGGCTACTGCCACCCATGGACATCTGTAATCAACCCCAGATAGGTTTAGATATTTCAACCGCCGGGATGCGCCGCTACCCCTGAGGACTAAGCTGGAACGTCTCGTAAAAGTCTGTTTCCCTTACCACATCCTTCAAACCGGAACACTGCTGTTATTAGGTAGAAATAGGTGTGGTGGTGGTGCCGCCGGAGTCGAACCACAAAGGGTTCTACCACCTTCTAAACTAATTACACTAATTAAAAAAATACCCAAGTTATTTGACAACTGAACCTAGGATATTTCATCAATGAAATTTCATTATTCCACTATTTTCCCCGCGGACTGGGGTTGGCAGAAGGCAAATTCCACGCAGTATTAAGCGTCCCATTATGATGCTTTAATTTGTTTTTTAATTTCGCACCACTTGAATTATGGCTGCCGGCCATCGACTCTTTATTGGGAAAAATGATACTGACGAAATTGTTCATAAGTTTTCGTGATACTGTTTTTTAATTTAATCAGTTTTTTGTAATATTGGAAGCAGGCAACGTGCAGGACATCTGTACCCTTACCATGAGTTTTTACGTGTCGACAAATATGACTGTTTTGGTATTTGTTTACGTATTGGCCAATACGTAAACAAATACCAAAACAGTCATATTTGTTGATACGTAAAAACTCATGGTAAGGGTACTGATGATAAGTGGTTACTGTTGCCTATGGACTCTATAGAGAGTAGTGGTTCTACCTGAAGAGGATCACAGATGCGTTGCTATTCCTGGACCGGTCACCAATGGTCGTATCAAATGTAAGTCAGCTAGCGTCTACGACTATTGTCTTTAATGAGGTTCGTTGGAAGATGGTAGCTACCCCTCCAGATTCGTGGCCGACCCATAAGATTTCTACCTTTTAATAGCAGTCTTAAGCGTTTTTTTTATAATTAAAAGTTCTAGTGAAGAAGTGAGTTTAGTCGTGATATCCGCCACACATTTATTACTATCCAAGTGTACTCTTAAAAGTGTATAATACTCTCTTACAAAGTTCCTACATTAAAGTTACTTGTCACATGAGAACATTTCAATATTTCACTTTATATTCCCACTAATCTATTCTAGAAGTCTATCCATGAAGACTAAGTAAGAATGTCTAGTGTAAATTTCACTTCTTCACTAGACCTTTTAAACATAACATTTAATCATAATCATGAACCTCTTTGCCACGCAGAACGTCACCATACCTATTCCTACAATCCTGTACGCTGCAATTCTCAACCTATTCCCTATCAAAACGCATCCCTGTGTCATTAAACCAAACCAAAAAGGGAGTAAAAGTGTTAAGCCCCCGCGTAATTGTTGCAAAAACAACCCGAATGCGTTTAAAAACGTAAACATTTAAAACGAAGCGAGGAAGTCGGCGCTGCATTCATTGTATCGATTTTACTTCCGAGGGTAAAATGGACGCTCCTTGGTTGACAAGTCTCATAGCGAGTGTTTTTTTTTATAATATAGGAGTAGCAGACGAGCATGCAGTCCACCTGATGGTAAGTGGCTTATGTCGCCCATGGACATCAGTAACACCAGATAAGATTCCTACCTGAGGCTAGCCACAAGTGTGCCGCAACCCCTGAGGACTACGCTGGAATGCCTTGGAAAAGTACGTCTACCTTACTACAGTATTATAATATATGGATAATTATCCATCTATGTATTATATAATACGTTATTAGAAGAGAATAGAATACAAGTACATTAAAATTACTTTTTTCATATAGCAGAGGAAAATCAGCGCGCAAGCCATTTCATGGTGAATGGCTGCTGCTTTTCATAAGCATCAATCCCAAATACCTCTATTTCGAAATGTTTTGTTAAATATCGTTATATGTATTAAATTGTTACATTTCGTTTCGTTAGAAAATGTGTTTTCAAAGATTTACATAAGCCAGTAGTAAAAATAATTGCATACAATAATATCCATTTCTACGTCCCGGAATAAATAGGCCGCTTCTATATTATTATGACAGCGGTCCCGTACGCTTGAGAAGAGTAATGCCTAGGCTTAGAAAACAGTTACATGAATTTATGTAGACTTGTAATACTAGATAACATTACACAAAACAGCTAATATATTAGCTGTTTAAAAAATCTTGATTGATTGAAATAATTACTAGAGATTGATAATTATTATAAAAACAAAAAGCCCGAATGCTTAGAAATAAATAATTTAAAGAAAAGTCATTGTCACTTCTACAGCTTAGACGAATTCAATAACTCATATAGTATTTTAAAGTGCAAAGAATAATACATACATACATAAGTACATAAGCATGAAATACTATCTTCTACAGTCGTGTAAGAAGATATAGACTTTGTTTATGTCAGCGAAATCTTAAATACTGGTGCAACGGTCAACATACTGTAGTACATGTAGAGTAGACATTACATATAGATGTTACTACATGTATACGAATCCAGGTAAAATCCTTGGTCCGAAAAACATCTCAATATAATAAATACACCTTTGTAGATAAGTACGCAACGAAATCCACTAAAAGGCGAATCAGCACCGATTTGAAGAACAAAAAAACAAATCTGATCAAAGCGCGGCCCAAAAATATGAATCCACATTTCGTACCAGAATAGATAAGACGGAAATAACTTCAAGAGAACTGGCGAAATAAATGCAAGTTCCATTAGAATTTAACGTGTATTAAGTCTTTGAATACGTGGAGATGACAACTCCTTGCTGGAATAGGGATAAAGGAAGATAATGGGCAACTAATGGACGCCATTCCACATCGCTGCCATGACATTGCTTGGGATTATTAAATTTAGATTTGTATTGGACTACTTTGTTATGTCTTTGAGTTTCTTTTTATCCGCAGACAGTCATGTTTTTGGAGCTTATGTGTATATGTGTGTCATGTTTTGACACGCCCTATGACCCAAATGGTCTGCCAAAGTTTAACGTATACATTACTTTCTTTTTCAGTTGATTATTTTTAAGGAATCGAGTGATTCTTTTTTTAATAATTGCTAGTTATATTTTTGAGTTCACGTGGTTTGAGATTTTTGTAAACGGCACAGGCCTATACTATACAGGTCTATGGTATACGGATTTTTTATTACAGTTAATGAAATTTATTTAAAAAAAACAGTAGATAAGTCTTGTTAAATTTTATCAATTGTTTCGTGGGGTCGTAGCAAAAGTAGTGGAGAATTTTTAGACAGAACCAAAACTTTGTTAACGGGGATATACAACCAAATAGTTTTACACCCATTATTAAATGTGACATAAGAATCACTTTAAACTCTAAGGGATTACGTAGCGTTTTCTTTCCGCCTGTGTCGCGGATGTGAATTATCTATTTTGTTTTCAAGCTCATGTAACCTTAGTTTTGCGTGATTCAGTTACATAATAGCCGCAAGACAGAAAGAGATGGATTAAATATTATGTTCAGTTTATTATCGACGTAGCGAAAACTGTTTTTTATTTTATCTATATTTTCGTATTTCTTACGGTTCCACGTCCGCATGCGGAAGCGGTACATAACGCTCCCTAACTCCTGCCTCTCACGCTGCCATTGTACTGCCTCAAAACATTGCAGTTGAAAAATCACACAAAATAGTTTAGACAAATGGCAGAACACACAAATTGACAAAACACTAGCAGAGAGATAACCGCCGTGTTTTGTTTCGAGCGATTTGCGAGGCGTTTTTATTTGTTTCGATCTGAATTGTTGATAGACAAACACCGCTCGGATTGCGCGAACAAATCTATTTGACTGCTAAAACATTAAACGGCATGACTGCGGGATATTCCGCTGATTGGTTAAATAATTACTACGAATTCTACCGTTTATTATTGAAATAAAGCGTGCAATTTTAGGAGTAGACATATTTTGCAAGTTCCATTCGATTTGGATTTATAACTTGTCAATAGATTACATAGCTCTGTATAAATAAATTGTAATTTTATTCACAAACAAATACGAGTATTATGTGTTACTTTCTTACCCCTATAGCGGCGCGGCCTCCGCATGGATTGAGTTCACTTATGGCCTAATGACATAAGAAATCCTCATTATATGTATAAGATTATTCAAATAATAGCAAACTCAACGTGAAAGCGAAAATTGCAAATTTTTAGCAAATATTTTATCATCCAGCTACGACGAACAATATATTTATTTCTTAAATGTAGTTTCACCCATAGATATACTTTAAACACAAACACCAGTTGCACAAATTCTCACAGGCATCGAACCCAAAGGTGTTAGAATCATTTGTGGTTCGACTCCAGCGGCACTACCGCCATACCTATTTCTGTTTCATAACAGTAGTGTTAGGCGCTGCTGTGGTCTGGTTTAAAGGGTGTGGTAAGGGAGACTTACTTCTCCGAGGCGTTCCAGCTTAGTCCTCAGGGTCAGCGGCGCATCTGCAGCCGACCTCAGGTAGGAATATCTAATCCTATTTAGAGTTAATTACAGATGTCCATGGGTGGTAGTAGCCACCTAACATCAGGTGGACTGCATGCCCGTCTGCTACTCCTATATTATAAAAAAATCCGTAACTCTAACATAAAGCGGCACTACTCTACACCAGTCATCTAATAGATATTATCTTTCTAAAGCACTTTGAAACGTTTCATTCGTCAGGAGTTTTTAAATTGTTTATCTCTATGCCGTCAGTAACTAATTACGATCGTCAATCAAACGTCACAGTCCTGAAATAAAATGGTAGTTTCAACGATTTATCTCATTCAGATAAGCCGTACTACGGTCTGGCATGTGTCCAAAAATTGTGATAAACTAAATTGACGTGTCGATAATTACTTGAATGATAGGATATGGGTGTATTGTTACAAAATAATGACGAATTTTTCATCGTAATTTGTCATAAAAATGACAGAAATATCTTCAAGCTTCATGCTACATGTGTCCATCTTCATAAAGTTTTATTTAATTTGCTTTGTTATGCATTATTAGTCCAGTGACGTCATTTTAAATCCAACATGGCGGATGCCCCAAGATGTCAGACAAATTTTTTATGCACAACCATTATATGGGTATTAAATAAAAAAAATTTTGAGAAGAATATGAAACAAAAAATGACACTACTATTAAAATCTAGTTTTTAAAACCTTTTCAGTTTCCGTAATCGAAAAACGAATGAAGACTATAACTAATCTACCTTTAAAAAATATATCTTTCCGTCCTTGTTATTTATGGTATTTCCTGTAAAATTTTACAATTAAAACTTACCGATATGATCTGTGTTTTGATTGTTATTTATTCTGAGTTTTATAAAGTTAATTTTGAAAATAAATATGAAATTAAAAAGGTGCTACTCGTACATAACTTAAAATACATCCCAGTAATAACAAATAAGAAACTTAATTTAATTTTGAAGGTGGTAGAACCCTTTGTGGTTCGAATCCGGCGGCACCACCACCACACCTATTTCTACCTAATAACAGCAGTGTTACGCGCTGCTGTGTTCCGGTTTGAAGGGTGTGGTAAGGGAGACAGACTGTTCCGAGGCGTTCAAGCTTAGTCCTCAGGGTTAGCGGCGCATCTGTGGCCGATCTCAGGTAGAAATATCTAATCCTCTCTGGGGTTGTTACAGCTGTCCATGGGCGGCAGTGGCCACTTACCATCAGGTGGACTGCTCGTCTGCTATTCCTATATTAAAAAAAATATATATGAAAAAATCTTAACGGTTACATTGTACCCATTGTTTGTATGTACGTATATCGATATGTAGATTGAATAACATTGTTATGAAATGGATTTACCATCTGTCACTCATTAACAATTCATATCGGTAAATTGAATTCCCTCCGAATATGGATGGAATGACTTCATTAAAGATAAAATGATGTTATCCACACAAGAGCTTTACATATATTATTTGTTTGATGTAACGTCAAAATAAATGTGATAAACATTTTCAGAATTTACACTGTAAGGTAAATGTATAAGAAATTTAATACGAAGGCTACAAGGATATATACTAACTTTGAATTTTATTGTGAAAATTATCTCTTTCTGAGTATTTTTGAGTAAATACAGGTGCATATTAATATTAATACGCAGTACGTTGATAACTATATATAAATAATCGCAAATAGTACAAGAGTCGTGTTGTTAGCAAGTAATTTTTAGAATGAACACCATTCATATGAATAATTATAAAATCTACGACTATTACCTCGGTACCTCCTTCGCCGGACTCGACTGCGTCTCCTGATGACTGTACGAAGCCATCTTGTTCTTATTTCAATATTTCCGCACACATGTTTATATTGTCACAGTTTATTGCACACACCCGTTAGTCACTTAGTTGATATAAATGTAGGAACATTGTCACTGCAAAAGAAGTTTGACGTTTAATATCAGATCGGATCCTCAGTAAAAATTAGAAGCATGTAATTTACTAAACTATTGAAAAAAAAGAAGAAAAAATAAAGAATTTTATGCTCATTTTAAGAACATATAATTTTAAATTAATGTGGTCAAATAATAATCGACAGAGAAGAATGGAATAAAATTAAACTAAAATTAATAAAATAAAATTTAGTAATAAATTAAATTAAAATTTATTCTAATTTAATTTATTGAATGATTCTTCGTATTCGAAAGTGAACAAAAGTATAAAAGTACCAATACAATATTAATGCATTCAATTGTTTTACTTTAAAAGGTAAAACCTTTTAAAATTTTAAATAAAAGCGTGTCACACCTACTTTTTCATATTCTACTGTTGAAAATGTACTACGGACGAAAAGTTCCGAATATTTTACAACCCGATTCCGTATAATTTAAATATACCTACTCAGTGCCCGAAGTAATCAAATGTGCATTATTAATAAGTCGAGTCCCTACGAAGCCCCACTTCACGACCAATAAAACGTAGTACTGAAACTCGTTAAACTGAGCGATTGCTTCGGGATTTATTTGACAAGTTATTGCAAATAGAACCTTCGGATTGGGAAATTAAATTAACATCCCTCGCACTTGCGATTTAGTTAGAATTACCTGGGACGTAAATTTTGGAATGGTTATACTAAAATCTTAATGAGTTAAGATTGTGTGCTTTCTAAAGTATTATACGTCAACATTTGCACGATGCACTTTCGTCGACAAAATAATAGACAAATATCGTAACAGAGTCCGAATAAGGAATAAATTTAGCCTGCCAAGCAAAATATTGAAGCATACCAATTTTTTCCGATTTACATAGTACAAACAAAGATACAATCATGGTAATTTCAGTACACGATATATAATTTTGGGAGATTTGTTACGTTCTGTCATAATAAACGCATGGAAAAAATTAAAATACTGTAATATAAAGTAGTAGATTTCGTTCCAGATAAAAAAATCGTAAAACTTGAAATTGTGAGGTTTTGTGTTCCTCTTTTGGTCTTAGTATCCGACCATGTAGTATTTTCTGTTTGGCAAAATTCCATCATTCTAAGAATTAACAACACAAACAGATTAATATCTTTATCGCTACTAAAATTACCGTTTTAAAATCTATTAAACAATAATAAAATTAACACAATAAATACGATCCACATTTAAAATGTCATTAAGTAATTGAAAACGCTTAAACTCACAAACTTTTTATACGAATTTTATGAAGGTCATAAAATATATCTCAAAGTATAAACGGGTTATTTAATATCTTTATACATTTTGGACACTATCTGTCGCGATTTTCTGAACTGATCGTAACTTAAACATTTTAATAGCTTCTTTAAAATGTTACCATTAAGTTATTGCTTAGTTTATTATAAATTTATTAAGTATGTATAATATTACATTTTAAATATTTTGTTGCTTACATCGACTCCTTTTCGTGGCTTGGTGAAGGAAAAAATAATAAAACAGTGTGTACTCAATCTAGGTTATGATTTATTTATCTTTTCGGCATATTGTAACATGCCCGAGTACAGTTTTCAACTTATAATTACACTCTTTAGGATTGGATGGATACATGGCCATTTAATTAATCTAACATTAAATTAGTTTAACTGTAACTACTTATTGCCTGTTGACATTTGTAATCAACTTCAAAACTTTTTCGACTATTTCGGCACTTGGAGCCAATCACTATTACATAGCTACTCAGTTTAACTATCCCACTCAAAGGTAAAAGGTGTGACTTAAGTTGCCTACCTCAGAGTGAGTCTCAGAGGGAGTAAGTGAGCTGGGTTTTGTGAACACGTTAACAATTTATGAGCTCACTTCGCTGTGTGCTTTTATTGTCGTCAGTGTTGCCAGAATAATTAAAGCGGGGCATGTCTCGCTGAGCACTGCATAAATTAAAAAGTTTCACGTACTTTCCATTTGGTTTACAACTAGTTTTCACAAGTTTCTGTGACTTAAGATTTGATGAGTGCGTGTTTAGTTTTGTCTTATTTCTTACCTTGAGAAACTATTTTGCAATCTTTATTTTTTATATTTTTAGGCTACTATTAAATCTATTAAATTAAATCCATAATTTATTCAAGAAGCCGGTATGTGTTTAAAACTTAAGTTACGCTATAACCGCAAAAATGTGAAAATGTTTTAACAATTACGAATTTTAGTTTTTCATTCACCTTTTAGTTTTGACGTATTTCTTAATGAATTTTGAGCTAATATTTATTCAACTAATTTTTTAAGTGCACAGTGTATAAATAATATACTAAATAAGATATCACTATGTAATCTGCAGTGACCTCCCGGCCCGGTACATCTTAATGACTCGGGCTTACTATTACAAATGACGGCTCACGCCAGAATAAAGCTTTCATTTCATCCCCTAATTTCTCACTTTTTTAGGCTACTGTGTTGTGTTCATTACTTTTGTTTACATTATGTTATTTGTAATAAATGTAATGTAAGTTATGTCAAACGTAGGAAAAACGGGTTGCTTATGAAAACCGTACACAATTTTGTAAGTTACTTGTATAAAAGAGATATTATTATTACAGAAATGATTGCTTTTAAGGTAATAGAGTCTATCTTGGTTCGACTGGGTAGGTACTATCTCCATATTTATTTCTCGGCTAAAGTGCTTCATTTTTATTTAAAGTATACAATAATTCGCTAAGTAGGAGTCCAACTCGCACATAGAGGCTTCCGTACCACCATTCATTATTTTTTACTTATTTTTATTCATTTTAATATTTTCAACAATACTTAGTTATATGAAACAACAACAGTTATAGTTGTAAACGCATTGTAAAAATTTCAACCGTCTTCCTAGTACGGTTTAACAGTTAGATCGAAAAATGCCGAAAAATCAGGTTTTTTGTATGGAGACCCCCTTTAATATTCAACTTTATTTTATTTTTAGTATTTGTTGTTATAGCTGCCACATTATTGCTGCTGCTTATGCATTCTCTGTAAAAATTTCACGTGTCTATCTATTACGGTTCCGGAGATATAGCTCTGTAACAGACGGACAGACGGACAGACGGACAGACAGCGAAGTCTTAGCAATAGGGTTCCGTTTTTACCCTTTGGGTACGGAACCCTAAAAAAGAGACTTATGAAGCATTCCAACTTAGTCTTAGCAACAAAGAATATCTAGCTTACTTCAGACTTGAAACCTATTTGGTGTTGATTGTATTCTCGTGTGTGTGGAGTCTCGTTTGTTAATTTAGATTGCTAAAAAAAATTAGAGTATTACGCATTTAAATATGTTAAGTATTATGCATTACTATGTAGAGTATTACATAAATTATACCTTTAATGTAGAGTATTACGCATTACGCAAATCATCACTAGAATGTAGAGACACGCAAATCTGCAACGCTGAGCGGGGGTCAGGGGTGAATCCTAATGAACCCTGCTTATCATTACAAATGACGGCCTCCTCTGCCCCGGGCAAGTTTAATTAATTTATGAATTAGGTGGACGCTATCAAAATTTTGAGCTCGTCGATTTATTTGGGGATGGGTGTTAAATCTGGGGTGTTTGTTGCGTAATTTGATCTTTTTAAGATGAAGTATTATCTGAAGTAATGACAATTCTGTTGAATTAAAAAGTAAGATAAGGTTTATTTTACTGGTAATTTTCATAACGAATATTTAATATATTATCTGTTATAATTTATGCAGTAAAACAAACGAATTGTAGGATAAAATCGAAGCAAATCGCCCTGGATAGAAGGTGACTATATGTTTCATATGCGATCGTCAACCCATAATTTTTGCAGCGCTAGGTCATCTCTTCGAATGAGAGGACTTTAACGTATAAGCGGATATAACGGATCGCTTGCTTATTTTTTTTTAACCATCATGGCCTAGTACAGGTCGGTAGACTTCATACATATTTGAGAACTTTATTGAAGAACTTTCAACTATGTAAGTTTATTCATAATATGTTTTACCGTTACACATAATGGCAATTTATTTCAAGCATATACATAACTCCGCTAGTTTCGAACCACAGACACCCGACTGATCGACCACCAAATTCCAAACCACAAACCCATCGCTTACTTTACACTTTACCCAAACGTTACGAGTATTCTATGAAATCGAAGCATACCCTCGGCTCTCATTCGGTTACGGACCATGCCCCGTATTCGTATGTCCGATAGCAGTGTGGTTTTATGATTATTACACTTTATAAAACAACGGTTACGCTCCCCGGTTTTATGGATTATAAATTTCATTAGCGTATGTTGTTGGACGATCGCGTTTATTGCATGCGATACACACGGCTATGCAGATAGGATGCTTCTTCCAATCTTATACTTGTTTCATGGTTAATATGTTGGCGTTTATAGCATGCTGTAAACCGTTTTTACGTTAACGCTATTCATTGTTTAACCGTTTTTAATACCGATAGAGAGTATCGTAGTCGAATACATTTTACTCTTGATTTGCTGATTTAGGAATGATCCTTTTTAATATATTTTCATAGCGCTTCTTATACTTGTTTTAGCATTTCTAATACTTGTTGTACGCGAATATATTGATGTTTATAGCATGTTATAAACAGTTTTGTACCATGTGTAAAGCGAAATGGGTCGTGTGTAAGATTTGTATTTTTAACATACTATTGAACTCGACAAGCCTCTCTTTATTGCTAGGTCTCTTTAAAAATGCTAAGAATATTAACACTTTTTAATTAAATAATGTGCTTTCAGTTCATTGCAGTTTACCTAATGGTAAGTGGCTACTGCCGCCTATGGACATTATTAATCAACCCGAGGTAAGATTAGACTTGTTTTGGATCACTGTTGGTAGTTGATTCCACTGTTACATAATTTTAAAATTACATTTCTTCACCGATTTAGTTGTAACATTAATTTGTTACCTGATTCTACTGTAACATTTGTTCACTGATTCTATTGTAACATTAAATTCGTTTGACAAATAATCCGTCCGTGCGTATCGCAAGTTTCTACTACATGCAGGGTGGTTTACTACGTTCATTTACATAGTTAGCTCCTACAATTAATTAGTTTGGTAGTTTTGTTTTGTTTGCTTTAAACGATACGAAATATATCGTGATAGCGTCTTTGATCGCTTGTTTATTTTGTTTTTATATTGTCTCTATTACGTGAAATTGGCTGTAATCAATTGGAAATTTATACTCTTTTAGGTCATTTGCTAGGACTTTGTATAAAGCAGCGCTTCTGTTTCAATTGCTTTGTGTATGATGAACAATATGTTTAAAAATATGGAGCGTAATTAGTCATTACATTTTTTATGAAACAGCAATATTAATTTAGCTATGCAGACATGTTGTGCCGATATAAGGCACACAATTTACGATATAGGGAATACTGTTGTGGGGCAATAAGTACAAATGATCCTTTTTTATCAGAGATACATACTCGTACTGTATCTTCTGAGCGAGCGACTGTATCTTCTTGAAACGGCTCATGTACGAATATTTTCTTTACTAACTGTAGCGATCAAATTAATTGAATTTTTTGACACTACAGTAATAATTTTGTGATTTTGTAATAAAATCGTTGCCCAGCAGTGGGTAACACGATGCCCAGTAATGTTGATGCCTGCTAATGTAAAATGTGTACCGTTTTCTGCATTTACCTTTATACGGCACTTTATATTCGTTTTTAATTTTATTGCATTGCCACGTTTCATGAGGGCTTTAGCACTTACAGTAATTGTACACGTATGTGTTACATAAAAGGGGATTACAATGTGAGTAAAAGAGCATTTTATGTAAAAACAATAAGAATAAATACGGGAATTTATTTGTTCATGTTCGATTCTCTCCGATTTATTACATTTTTAGTGGGTCTGAAGTACTCGTATATTTTTTTCGTAAGATCCCCGAACATAAATGAGTCAAAGTGCAGTCTATATAACTATAAAAAAAATAATTTACTCTTCAAAGAAATTTTTATAATTATGAAAATTGTTATTACGAAGCTTTGTCATACTGTGTTAAAAAGATTCCATATACTTTTAAACAACTAAATTACTTAAATTAGCTAGATACCATTTCATTTAATATTTTTGTTATGAACAGCTTATAAACATTCTTGTTTTCTTTTTTTTTCTAAAGTTACATACAAAATGTTAAATCTGTATATGAATACAGGTTAAATTTAGTATCAACTAAATTTTATAATCAGAAAGAAATTGAACAGTACACTAATAATAATAATAAAAGCATCTTTAAGATATTACATGTGAATTTTCTTAGATTATTTCCTTACATAACATTATTTTTACATACTTCTACCCACAACTATTCTTAAACCCTATCATTTAGGTTCTTCCAAGATGTCCTAAGCTACGGACTTAAATATTTCTATAATCATTATAAATAAGTATATTGCACTAAAGAGACGGAGGCTCTCACGCTAAGGCGCTTAATAAAATGAAATTCTCGGCCAGCTCTAAGCTCAAATGAAAGATACTTCATAGTATTTACTCAGTTCAGTTTCCTATTTATTTTATAAAGCCTTAGAGAACTTTCTAATGGGAAATGTGTTGAAGTACACTAATAACATAAGCTTCAAGAGGTTTTTAATCTACACTTTGAAATTAAAATTGTGGTTGCTTCGTATGAAGGAGTACTAAACTTTAAAACCAACGTATGGTACGGTATGTGTGTATGTGAGGCGACTAAAAGGGGGTTATTCTTCCGGGGTTGCGGACGGCAAGAGTTAACTTGGCGCGTTGCCCCGTTGGGCTCCGCCCAGGTGAGCTTGAAACTCACCACACCATCTGGTGTTCACGACGGTATGCGACCACACATACCGCCGTCATTCACGGGGTCGCTTTCTGGACGGTTCGAGCTCCCACTCTTGCCGCCCGCAACCCCGAAAGCCCAGTTTTAGTTGCCTCTTACGACAGACAGGGGATACAGTAGCCCTATTCTAGTCCCGGAACTACAGGGACAATGTTTCACACACCTATCACCTATTTTTCGATTTAAAATATTTTCAGTCATAACATTTTCATTCTACGTTTCATGGATATGACCTATAAGTTTAAAACTTGTTAATGTATGTAGTAGGAAACTTTAACGGTGAATGTGCATAAAATAAATATTCATGTTCAACAAGATTGTTAGGGTAATTACTTTTTATGTGATATATATTGCGTTTTACTGCAAACTACTGCAATCTAATTAAGAATTTCATGACCCTACATAATTGTACGTTCGTATTTGATGTACGTAATAATTTTTAAAGATCTTGGTATTACGAGTACTTATGCCGTATTAAACATCTATATTGGGTATTTTAATGGATGATAAGAACCTTTATATTCGTTAACGGTGACACTATTTATACCCACATTGCAGCCTAACATCAGTGTAAAGCTGTTGTGTTCTGGATGTAGTAAGGAGGACATTTTTCAAATATTTTAACTTGGTACTCAAAGACTAGGAGCAACGCATGTCTATAGTGAGACGCCGATAGGGCTAAGAACATCACGCGGATCTATATACACACATGCGTGCGTAAATGTCGCCGCAATTTTTTTGCATGATAGCACGTATGGCAGCCATACGTGACAGGAAAGATGCTCTTAAATGCTCTTTACAATTAATTACGTAAAATACGTATGTCAAGACGCAAAAAAGATCATACCATAAAGTGCATGTTCATTTTCAATTTCATAAAAAAAATAAAAAATATGTAACACCATTCTGTAAGAAGTAGAACATTTGCTCTGAAATTTAATATGAGCAAGACTTTTGTCCTAATGTCCACTACTTAACCCATTTGGCAAGACTCAACAATCTTGAGTGGAGTTCCGTGTAACTGAATACTAGATTTCTATCTATGTATGTAAGCAAAATTGAACTGTCTGTCTTTAGTTGAAAGTAAATGGCATTTTTTTTTTATAATTTTATAATATAGGAGTACCACACGAGCATGCAGTCCACCTGATGGTAAGTGACCCTGAGGACTAAGCTGGAACGCCTCGGAAAAGTCTGTCTCCCTTACCACACCCTTCAAACCGGAACACAGCAGCGACTAACACTGCTGTTATTAGGCAAAAATAGGTGTGGTGGTGGTGCTGCCGGAGTTGAACCACAAAGGGTTCTACCACCTTCATAACTTTCGAAGCTACACAATTTTTTTTTATTCTACGGTAAGGCATGAATATTTCTTCGAAACTTGGGAAGGCCTGGATCATATTCTATATACACTGGTCCATTGTGAATGAAGGTATGATTTAGCTGTCAGTCTCCGTGGGATGGGTTTAAACAAGATAAGGCCTCAAACAAGGTTTCGTAAGTGCTATTCAATAATGGGAAATGGAACTGCATGAACCGACGGTATAACGTGTTCTATAAAGAACAAATAAAACATCAAATTGCGCGGTCACCCATCTATCACCCATGCCGTCCATACTACCGACCGCGCTCAAAAGTGCTTAACTTTGTATACCATTTGTATACATTGTAACTAATTTGCGCATCAATTTTTTTAAATATTATTTCTCTTTGCTTTTAAGGATAGCCGATAGTCACTGGCTAATTTTAGATACTACTGAGCCGATATGACGTACCTTTACTATAAGATTGATGGCTATATATTCCTATGACGTCCGTATCATAGGATTATTTTATTATAACATAAAAATAGCAGACGAGCAAGCAGTCCACCTCATGGTGTGTGTAATCAACGGTACACGATTGGAGGTCTACAACCACTACGCCTGAGGACTGAGCTGGAATGCCTCGAAAATGGCTACCTTAACACACCCTTCAAACTAGAACACAGACGCGCTTAACACTGGTGTTATTAAGGAGAAATAGGGGTGTCGCCGGAGTGGAAGCACAGGGGGTTCTACCACCTTCAATACTGCAAGTATTTTGCCTCATGCTGTTTGTCTAAACTATAATATAAGCAACACAAAAACTTACATAAAAACTCTTTTTGAATACATACTATTTTGGATTTGAATCTCTATGGAAACAAGTTATAATTTGTTTCCTACAAACATTTTGTTCAGCTAACTACATTGTTAGCACACGCTTAACCAGTACCTAAACTAGATTACCTACTAACTATGCTACGAAACGAGGCGCTTTCAAAGGGAGAATTCCGACGTAGGAACGGTATTTGAGCTTTATTTTGAACTAAAGAGGGCAGTAAAGCAGATTACTTATATCATCTTTAATGTTTTAGGCGTGGGTCTCTTAGCTCTAGCTTGGTTGTGAGGCCTAAACAAAGAAATATCTAAGTATGTTTGAAATAATTATATCTTTTTTTAACACGCTTTTATTAGCTTAAGTTGTACGTTTGTATGTATGTATGTACGTAACAGTAACGGAATTTTTGAGCCCGATTTTTATCCACTTTGAACGTTCAGTTTAATTCAAAATTTTAAAGAATTCTCAAAAACCGATGACAATACACTATTTTAATAATTTTGTACCATTGTCCTTATCAACATCCTCAGGATTAACGATTTTCGAGGCGAGAGAAAGCGCCTTATGGAGCGTACAGGCAAAGTTACTAGATTGATTTTTAGCCATGAAAAATAATAATGTTATTTCCCTATAACTCAAATGTACTGAAACATATCTATAATGCCATCTTTTAGAATGATTTTTAGGATTCCGTACAAAGGATATCAAAGGATAAAACGAAACCCTCCCCTGTCTGTTCGTGAGTCACAGGGCTTTATCTCTTAAACCGTAATAGATAGACACTTGATTTTTTTACAGACGATGCATAATGATGGTCGCTATAACAACAAATACTAAGAATTAATAAAATAAATATAGTTCAAATAACTAAAAAACACGCTTTTATGATAAAATCAACAAAAAAGTAGAAAATAATTTTCAAAAAATTTAAAAGCGTGTATTTCAAAAAATTTAAAAGCGTGTATTTTAGTTTTTTGAACTATATTTATTTTACCTGCCTTCTACTTGTTCAGTGCTTAGTGGCGTAGGATATTTATAATCTCCGTTATTAGTAATATATCTTCCTAACAAAGATCGATATATATCTTTCTGCTATCTTAGCATGCATATCGTATGATCTTTGTTGGGTAAAAAATGGGTGGATTTATAATAATAACTGTTGTTAGTACATAACCAAAGTAATTTAGAAGACGAATTAAACTTGAAATCGATTGTAGATGCGTTGCTTCAGTTCATTGCTTCACTGCTGGAAAAAACTAATCGGCCTCAACACACCCTTTAAATCGAATCTTTGCAATTTCAATACGCTGAATATATAACTCAAAAATCTTTAATAGTGTCCCAAAAAGGAATTTCATATTTCTACATAACCTTTCTTTAAGAATACGTAAAATTGAACTATTTTCCAAAACACTTTTCATTATTTGTTTGAATGCATGCCTACCTAAAAGCTGGCGAAAAATTCTAAATTTGACCGATTGAAGGGTACTTCATCAAATGATTGATCTCGTGCCGAGGGTTTTAGGCTGATTAGTTTGTCGATGCTCCACGTGACGTGTGGACGGCATAAAGGGTCTAGTTTGACTAGTTGCCGCCCGTGACTCCGTACACTGTGTATTTCGTAATGTATAGGTACACTATTCTGTGAGCATAGAGTACTATGAGTACTAGAGCTACAGTAAAGCTCCATGTAGATCAAAATGTAGAGTAATACCAGAGAATTATAAAAACAAAACTTGCCTGCTAATTTTGGACCAAAGGAACAATGCTTCGACTAACGATTGTATAAATGAAGTAATGAAAACATTGTTTGGGAAGTGTCAGTTATAATTTATATTAAATGGTTTGAAATATAAAGCGTGTTTTTGCTTAAAATAATTCACAGTAAAAGCAAAGTAATGTAGCCTATGTCACTCACACTACAAATAAATCCAAAAATACCTTATAATATATTTTAAAATCCACCCAGCTGTTTATGTGTAATGAATGTGTAATGAATTATTTCGTAAAAAATAATATGTAGTTATATACACTGTTACCATCGACAATCAATAAAATTATAACAATATTCATATTGTTTGTAACAATTGAAATGTAAAGTACCTAATGTAAATATTTTAAGGATGAAGGGTTGATCAAGAGTTCCATCGATATTATATTTCTGTCTTTAAGAGCGTTGAGCAGTGCTGTGTTCAAACCAGAGTTTGAAGGGTGTGGTAAGGTTACTTACGCGTAGGTTTCAACTTAGTCATTAGGGTAATTCATCGGGCTTACCTCAGGTAAGAATTTGATTCTACGAGTATGTTTGGTAATATGTAATATGTACTTACTATCTGTTGAAATGGTACTCGTACCTCATTACGATTACAATTTTATAAAACATACATATTTAAAAATACTTAGTATGCTTCATGCAATTTCTGCAATTTTTTGTAGTTGCTTCAGATTTTTTCAAATACCGCTTAAAAACTAAAACCCTCACTTGGAAATGGTCAAAAACAGTTACATTTACAGGTATTTTACGTAAAATACTGTAACATACCGCCTTGTCACTGTGTGCCGTGTATCACAGTTTTTACCGGTATGCAAGCGTGGACGACACGCTGTATCCGGAGCTGAATATTTTAACCAAATGTTGCTAACTACTGCTAAAACGTTCGGTAATATCGTTTAAATCGTAATAAAATTTAAAGATAATGTATTAAATTGCAGTTGTTCATGTGATTCAGGTGTTATAAACATATATTATACATATTTACAATTAGTAACATTATCTCAATAATTCGTATTTTTTATAATATTGTTTTTATTTATTTCAGTAAAGTGGAATAAAGAAGGCACGTGGAAACGACAAAATGTGGTTATTGCATATTATTTTTTTTTATTTCAAAATTGTTTTGGTACCGTCTAAAAATCAAAAATAACCCGAACAAATCAATACATTAATAAAAAATAAAACATAATTAATATAAAAATCCTCTACATTAAAACAAAAAAATTAAAAAAAAAAAATTTTTTTTTCATTTAAATGGCAATTCAATATCAAACATACCACATTAAGCAGACACAAACCTTAAATAATCTTGCATTGAAACGAAACACTATATAAAACACTTCACTACACGTAACGTACACGTTAACTGGCAACACGTGCGTCGCCCGCCGCGGTCGACGCGCTACTGAGCTGAAGTTCAGATCGTCTAGCCTAGTGCATCTCTGCGCTGATCGCCTGGTAGGCCGGATCGACAATGTGGAAATTGCGCTGCGTTTTCCGGAAGCATCCGACTTTTCTTTTTTCTTTTTTTGTAGTTCTACTGTCAGCTGGTTTTTTTTTTTTTTTTTTTTTTTTTTTATAATATGAGAGTAGCAGACGAGCATGCAGTCCACCTGATGGTAAGTGGCTACTGCCGCCCATGGACATCTGTAATCAACCCCAGATAGGATTAGATATTCCTACCTGAGGTCGGCCACAGATGCGCCGCTACCCCTGAGGACTAAGCTGGAACGCCTCGGAAAAGTCTATCTCCCTTACCACACCCTCCAAACCGGAACACAGCAGCGCCTAACACTGCTGTTATTAGGTAGAAATAGGTGTGGCGGTGGTGCCGCCGGAGTCGAACCACAAAGGGTTCTACCACCTTCATCACCTTCAGCTGGTGTTAGGATTAGTGGTATCTTATGGAAACCCAGTTGTATACGAGTTTGGAGTATAGTTCATTTTAAAGGATATACTGTAAAAGTAAGATAATTGTAATAATAAGCAACTTTCAATTACTTCAAAAGTAATTGTAGATTGTTAGGAATTAATATCTGTTCATTGTATTACTTTATTGTGTATTATTCATTTTAATATTATATAGAGAAACGCAGAAAGTCTAGGAACTTAAATTGTAATATAATCTGTTAAAATTTTACCTACATTGTCAAATACGGTATCAAATTTAATTTCTGATACAAAAGTAGATTGTATAAGAATTTTAACTTTTTCGCGTTAGGTATTTGTAGCAAACCATTTCAGAAAACACTTTGAATTTGCAACTCAATATTATAATTGTTTGTAGTAATCGAGAACTTTGCAATGAAACAAAGCCAAACAAAAATACGGAATCCAATTAAACTATATACTAAGTAGAGATTTGTACTGTCATCAAAGAACCTTTAAATCGGAAAGGAGCGCAGCGATAAAGGATTGCAAATGAGGAGGGCCTCAAAAGGCGAAAGAGGGCCCCGAAATTCCAAATGAGTCCCAACTCCAGGTCTCTTCTTCCCTTTAATTAATAGAGGAAATTGTTTGTCCGAGTGGCGGCCCATCTCTAATTACTCCGCCCAGCTCAAATCACCACCGAAATCCACAATTAGTCGAATTATTCTTGCCTTCTTTGTCAAGAAAAAGCGAAAAACAATTGCTTTGCTTCAAAGAAACAAAAAATAGTGAGTGTACTTAGGGTGACTTTGTACTTTACAAAATGATAATTTAGATGAATGAGTACTAGGAAATAATAATAGATATTATAATTTATATTGCATTAAAAATCATGTGTCCACTCAATATGATGTACGAGTATCTAATTATTTTTGAATGTACAGGGAAATTTATTACTTTGTTATAATAATTATATGTATATTTAGGTAGGCCGAAAATAAATGTATATAGTGACTTAATATCGTTAACTTAGACTAATAAAAACGCGTACCATTAATTCACTTAAACTTAATGTAAGTCTGAAGTTATAAGTTTATTTGTCTAAGTTAAAGCTCATCATTTCAGTAAGTCTAACTTTTCTTCCAACTATTACACTACTTCTTTTGTTTGTCCCATGCATACTTAAATCTATAAATCAAGCAGTCACAACGTACATATTAGGGCAACACCACGTTGACAGAAATTAGAGCGAAACCCAACAAATTCAATGGTTTCGATAATTTCGCCTGCATCGATGAGATCTGGCAGGTGAAAGACACGACAAAGCACACTGGTGTCACCTGGAACATAATTGACTGGATGCAGGAAGCATGGGGATCTGTTACCAATTATTCCACCATTAAACTTCGCTTTTGTTATCTTATACGCCGGTTTTGGTAAACAATGACAATGGAAAACGTTATGGGAGAAAACAGATGGTTAGCTGAGTTATGGTGTAAAGGGTTTATATCAGGCAATTATTAAGATTAGTCTTTAAAATAATATACCAGTAGAATATTTAATTGAGCTAGAAATCTATTCATTTTATTTTAATAATAAGCTGTAGTATAATAAATTATTATATAAAGTATTAAGCTTTTTCATGTTTATATGTATTATTATTAATAATGACAATAATGAAAGTGATTATGTTGAGCTAATGAATTATTAAAAATACAATTAACTAGCATGGCAGACTATGGGTATTTTACGAGATTACGATAATCGAAAAATATAACAAAATCAAATGTAATGTAATTATAACTTTCATAGAAGAATAGATATTTAGAAAAATAACTTCTCATTTTCATTAACAACATCAAATAATAAGAACTCTCCAAGGGCATCTAAATATGAATGGTAGAGCGATCATTGTTTCAAAGCGGACATCACCCTTCAAAACTCCCCTAACATAAACAGCAATGGCGCATTAAAGTCAGTTAAATTTGTTTGCATTATAATATTTACCTGTCCACTGAACCATTTGATACGTGCCCTAAGCGCTGAGGGATAGGACCTTCGTAATGTACTGGCACGTCATTCCAACTTGTAACTGATTTTTATATTTCCAAACATAATTTTGGAGCTCCAAAAGTTGAGCATCTCCTTATTACGAATGATGTAAGGGTGAAACTAGTAGGTGTTTTAGTTAAAGAACAGTATAATAAATTGGCAAAAGTAGTAGGTGGGGTGATGCAAGATGCGTCCGCCCCAGTAATAAGATCTCTTGACTCGTGGGAACGTTCGATTTATGGACGTGGACGGTAGGCACGCGAAAGTATGAATGGAACCATATTTACTAACTTTAGGGTGGAATGTGGAGTTTATACAATATTTATGAAACGAAATCACTTAGCGGTGGACTTTATATTTAAGTTTAGATTTAAAGATTTATTTCGAAGCAAAAACAAGTATCACAGCCAAAACTATTTAACAAGATATACGAGGGGCTGGTCATAATAAAGGTCAAGGACCATTGGTCAATGTTTTAACTTTAGCTAGTCAGCTAAAGCTAAGCAAATGTTAGTAACTGTATTATAAAACGAATTGAAATTAATAAATATATTTTGTAAAGAAAGGAATGTTAAAATCAAAATAAGTATATTAAAGCTGAGCTTTTAGCCCTTTCATAGTTTAGCATTTATGATTTTCCATCAAGCAATGCAATTTTGTAGCTACGTACACTTTAATTGACTGTTTCATTCGTCGACGGATTATCACGGACGAAAAACGTTGGGATTAAGGAACCTGTTCTATCCTTACCAAATAAGTAGTAAAGCTACCAAATTCTAATTTATTCCTTATGCTACATATGATCTTCATTTTATTAAATAGCACAATACGTAAATAACGTGCTTTTAATATCTACATACTTTAAAGTATGTAGATAATACTTTTAAATATAAGCATTGATTTACGAGTATTATAATATTGTCTATGAAATAAGACCATTTTTACTTTCTCCATGTACCTTAACTCAGTTTATATATGGCAAAGGTTATATGTTTGCTATATTCTCCCAAATAGCGTAATTGGTTTTCTATTCATCGATTTATTTCCTTTCCTGTTTCCGTTCGAGGTGAAACAGGTGGGTTAACTCGGGATCTTTTAATAGCAAGGTTTAAATGCTCCCCCAAAATGGAAATTGCGTGTAAAGTTGCAAGAGAATTAGGAAACAGTTTTAAAAACACCATATGTGTTGATACGGATAAATGCTGGGGTTAAAAGCAGGTAGGAAAAGCAGACATAGAAATGCGTTTATCAATAAACGTACTTCGTATAGTGACTACAATAATAGATATAAAGGTTTCATTACAAGATTTTAATAAAAAAAATAATGAAATTTCTAAAATGTCTCAATTACAACAACCAATAAATACTCAAGCTAATTTAATAAAGCATTTGTTGTGGTTAAATAAAATTGGAAGTTATTAATAAATGAACACTAATAAAAGAAAGATGATAACTTTTACAGAAATAATATTGCCGTTTATGAAGATTTCAATATTGTTACAACACAGAATCAGTGATATTTATTTCCAAATTCTAAATATGTGGACACAGACAAAATCAAAAGAAGTAGCAATATATATGTTGAAATTTTTAAAATAGCAGAACGACTAGTACTCAGATTCCATGATTTTCAGAGATCCATCAATTTGTGACTTGTCAGCGGTGGCTGCGACGAATGTAACGAAATAAAGATGGATCACCCTGAAACCTCTTTCGGAGCTTTTATCGTGAGATCACTCATCACTTTTAATATAATTGTGACATTAGTGGCGCTTTTGGCACCATTTTATCCGCAAAGTAATAGCTATTAGTCTCAAATGAAATAACGTGGTAAGTGTATTATCATTTCATTGATTTGCACGAGACTAATAAAACATTATGATACAAAACTTAAAAATATTGGTGTTAAATTCAAGACAACTTGTGCTTGTAATTTTTGGTGCTATAGTTTTTATTATAAATATAATTTTGTTATATAGTATCATTTCTTTTTTCTTTAGGGAAACTAACAAAGAAGTTGAACTATGTGAAGGAAAGTAGTCACTACAATCGCGACATTGCAACTTCACTGATGCTGTCAATCCATTGCCGACTTCGAATGAGAACTCTTAGTTATGCATTAATTAATCACTTCAGAATACTAAATGTATGCCCGTGATTCAAACTTTCAACTTCCACTTTGTACTTGAAATTGACTACTTGAACGTCTAAATCAATATTAACCTAGTAATTGAACTTACAATTGTAACAATATTCATTAGTACGAGTAATACTTATCTTAATAAAAATATCAAGAATTTATCCAATTATTAGCAGATAATTTGATATTCAGTTTTGATGTTCCGAGTACCTTTGCCTCGTGTCTTATTTTTACTTTACCAAATTGGTTCAAAGACGAGTAGGCAAAATGACAGATCCAAGGTATGGGACAGGAGGAAATAATAAAAACGGCTTGAGGAAAATGACAAGGCAAATGCCACGAGGGCGGTGCCAACTGAGGCGGCTTAATTCGAAATTGCCCTGTAGTGGCGTTTACGTTTGGCACTCAGTTTAATATCAATCGTTTGGGACGTGGAAGAAGTAATAAGGAATTGTGGTTAAGTTTTTGCATCAGTTTTTATTAGTTCAGTATGTTTATTACGAATGACAAAGAAAGAGAGAGATAGAGGGAGAGATGGTTAAAAAGAAACAAAAAAACACACAGTCACTTTTGGAACTATCTTACACAAATGATACTACTTTTTCTACGAGTAAGTTACAAATTTCAAAGTATTATTATTTTTTGTTTTAATGCTTTCTCGTACAGATTCGAATGTTCGCTCCCTGCATGCTCTAGAAAACAATTGAGTAGCTCGCGAGTGAGTGATATAAAAGATATATATCTTCACCAAAGAGCTAATCACTCATCAACTTCGTCGATTTTGAATTATATCTTTATATCCGCGTCACATGGTTGAGTTCATAGGTCCATACGATTCCGGATATAAGATCTTCTTCAACTCAACAGTTTTATACTCGCTCGCGAGTGAGTTATGAGTCAAATGAGCGACTGACTGAGAGAGTCTGATTTGAGTCAAATACATTACGTGTTAAGGGCTCGAACACAAAACTGCGATGCGACGCGATGCGAATTCGCAACGCAGAAAATTGCGATGCGAATTGCTGCGATGCGAAATCGTGCGGCGTAGCGTCTCTCAGGGTGACCAACAACAACAATCACTGTGCGATGCGAATCAATTCGCAAGTTCTTGCGATGCGTCGAGGGAGCTCGCAGATTTTTGCGATGCGACGTCGCATCGCAGTTTTGTGTACGAACCCTAAACACTAAATTAAAATCTTTTTTCTTTGCTAAGAATATGAAAACAGGGATATACAAATAGTGTTGGCTGTGAAATTCATATATAATTTCTTACCAGTTTTGTATTAATTATAGGAATCAAAAAAGTGGTCAAAACAATTTGATCCGATTCTCTGATATACTGATATAAAATGTCGCTTATATCTTTACAGAGCTACAGAGCTAAAGTGAGGTACTGAGCTTAAAGAGTGATATATATCAATGAGTTCAAAAGATACATCTCTCTCTTTTCACTTTAGTGATATATTTTGCGCACCTCTACTCTAGAATTTCGTAGAAAAAGCATATTTCCTTCATGATGTCCACTTTTTTGTGCAAATCGGTTCCAACTTATATTTATAAGATAAAAACAGAAAAAATCTAAAAACAAGATTAATTGCCATCGTAACATTCGTGTGCGCCACAAATCAAAAGCTACTTTATTACTTCAATCACAAGTTATATTCGAATAGTTCATCCACATTTCGGATGAATCACAAAGACGCTATTTATCTGTTTTGTCGCTTCAGTTTTGAATAGTGGCCAGAGGCGTGAAAACCGGCAGCTCAATGAGGCAGCTCAGCTCGGCTCAGCAAATAGCCCGGCGGAATAATTTCAAAACGTTCCGCAAATCAGTGCTTTGCGTCTAGCTATTTCATTTGCTGATTTGCTTGCATGGAACTGTTTTGTTTTGCACAACACGAGTATGGTATTAATGCTAGTTTTATGGTATGAATACTACTCGTTCGAGTCCTCATCCTACTTGATTGACTTTCATATTCAATTCCAGATCAAAAAGATATGAAAATATTTGAATAAGTGGTAAAACCAGTATTGTACTACCAGGGAGGTAGCACTGCTAAACCTATTTCTGGCACGACGAACTCCTATTTCGGTGAAAGGACAAGGAAGCTGTTTGACTTACATGACGTTTCATTACATGTAAGGTGGTCGTAACCACCTTGGTCCTTGAGCCAACGAAAATGTGATCATCTTCGAGTAAACCTTGTTCCATATGGAGTTGGTTACAGAAGTCCATACGACTACCTGATAGACTACCATGGACCATGGTAGTCAATCAGGTGGACAGCATGCTCGTTTGCTTACTTCAGTCTTAAGATACCTTTATCAGTATGTAACTAATTAGTACAGCATCTGAAACACTGCTGCTATCACAGCTATTTTGGTGCAGCATTCAAAAAATCTTTAAACAGTGAAGTGAAAAGTTTTTTTTAATTACATTAGTGAAGAGGATTATCCACTTGGAAAAGCTTCGCTCGCTTTTTCCAATCAATTGACCCCGTCAATGCATTTGCTCAGCTAGAAAATAGGTTACGGAGTAGGTACTCAAGAACCTAACAATTTGATGCGAAACTTGAAGAGCTTAGGATTATTATACTATTTAATATTAAGTTCTTCGTTTTTTTAAAAAATGCTTTTTATGGAAAATCAATTTTTATAAAATTAAAATATTACATATTTAAATATTATAATTGCTATTACTGTTATTAGCCGGAAATAGGTGTAGCGACGATAACTCTAGAATTGTACCACAAAGGGATTTACCTTCTTTAGAAATAAGTAATTTGATTTTAATTACATAAATCCCTTTCAGTTGACGATGTATTATTTCTTAATGTATTTTTATTTTATTTATATGCTTACAATGAGAATTCAGCGATTATTCTTAACTTGGTAAGTATGAAGAATTTTAATAAGGTATAATGACATCGCATCAATAAAAATTAAAAACAAAAGTCGATATTGCAAACTTTAAAAATATGGTTTTACGAGTGCAATTACATGGAATCAGAGATGATAAATTACGAACCCATAGAAAGTTTATTACATCTTAAAGATTGTAAGCATGATGTGCAAGCACTTGATACATCATTCCGTCCCCTATGGCTGTTTTACACAACTTAACCTTTAGCTTAAGAAGGTGCACAATTTAAGAGCATGTGATCATTTTAAAATGGATTCCTGGTATATTATGTCGGTAAATAAATCCGCTTACTGAAAACGCAATATTTTTGGGGTTAATTCTTATACGACTTCTTTTTAGGAAACAAAATAATTGTACATGTCTTTTACATATTTATTGTACTGTTAGCAAAGTAAAAATAGTGTGAAAGGTGCCAAAGATAATATTGGAAGGATCTAAATATCATTTTTCACTCATTCATTTAATACTGGTGAAATAAATATAATTCTCCACAAAATCCACTCAGTGCACTTTATCCGAAACTTTATTTGAAACGCTGTTCCAGTGACCAAAATAGAACCTTTTAGATTCCCCTATACGACCGGTAAAAGAGAGTTTGACCGCAAGTGGCAAAAGAAAGTTTCGAACAGCTGGGGCAAAAGATGCAATTAAATCCAAGCAAAAAACTTTCCAAATCATGAATCATTGTCGCAAATTTATGTCCGCCGAACGCCATGTTTTGCTCCCGGGCATCCCGTCCTTGTTTTTGCCCGGGGCACTCGATAATCCGGGACTCGTTACAAATGCGTCGGGATTTTGTGACACTCTAGGGGCGATGTGATAAGTGCTACCACTTAAATATATCTATAGTTTACAACGAGCCGTGCGACCGAGGTGGGTAAAATATAAGCGGTAAAAGATATGTTTGTGTAAGGAACTGAGGAAGAAAATATCTTAAGGAAACCTGTATACCTAAGATATCTTTAAAAAATGATTTTAAAGGTAAAGGCTTTAAGTCTGCCAATACGTACTATCCTTGTAAACCCAGTCTTTCCCATTCTGAGATCCGTAGAGACTCATATCCAGCAGTGGGACAGTATAGGTTGACGACGACGTCAGATTTTCATTTTTTTTTTATTTCCATTTAAATCAGACATAGTCCATTTAGGGGACACAATTGAAGTAAATATGTTGTGAGTTATTAATTATATTATCTCATTTAAATATTTAAAACATGAAATTAAATACTAAATAAAATAAATTAAACTATATACAAATAATTAAATTACCTAAACATAACCTACAAAATTAAACTTATAAAATAAAAACGTCGTCCAAAACCCTTTGTTGTGGCATAGTGCCCAGAACACTGGCAGCGTTACCTCGCTGTATAGCGAGGCTAATTTTTTTGTGCGAAATGTCTGTGGGACATATCTTTTACATTTTTTTTCATATCAGCCGACCACGGACCCAACGTCTCAGTTGCAAGCGCCGCAAATTCATAATCATTTATAATTGAAGAATATTTGCGGCGCTTTCAATAATTTAACTTTAAACGAAATATGAAATTATTTCAAGTTCGGTTAAATGCTTTTTAAACATTGCAAATAAACACACAATCTGTTAAATGTTGTGAGTTTAATAGTGCTCTCGTATCCTTTCTAGGCTACGATCGTACAGGTACCTTATCACCGTGGATACCTTTAAATGTAAAGTTTGAACACGGCTCCAAGCGTTGAACTAAATCTATATTTAAACCTTTTAACATAAAATAAAATTCACAACTACATTAGCATTTTAACAAAAATATTTACGGCATTAAAAAGGAAAGTTGACATTAATGATAGGCATGATATATTATAAATGATACCGAACATGATGTTAATTATTATTTATGTTTTTACATTACGAGTACATGATCAATACTTAATAATAATTATATGTTAAATAATTGTTTTTACTAATAAAACTAATACACTGATTTTATGTTTCGTTATCTACGTATCATAAAATGGGTGTTGGATCAAAAATCTTCATGCATGAAATTATTCATCCATATTCCTTAAATAACGTAGATGAGTAAGTACTAAGATATGAATTCTAAAAATTCACACCCTGAGGAGGCTATGTAGGGGAAGGAATGTGCAGAGAATAGAATACTGCCATGCTACATTAAGTTTTACGTCATTTTTAATAAGTATCGAAAACGATTCTGAAGAAATCAAATAAGCCTTATTTAAAATACAGCCTTATTTAAATTAAATAGCCTTAACAGTTCACATTACACAATTAATGTTTTTTTTAAGAAATAATAAATGTTACGAATTTTGATTTTAGACATCTTCTGGATTTTTGATACAATAGGTGATTTTTACATATTTGGAACTGATCCTGAACTGTTATTGATAAAAGGTAGCAATAATAAAAAAACACCCAAATTTCTCATGACGACTAGGAAGGCTTGGCCTTTCAAACAGTGAGTGATGAACTTCCTGCCATCCAATTGTAACCCTCCAGTCACAACTAAAATATAAGCACTAAGTTATAAGGCAACACGCGTGGCGGAGCGGCCATTGTAGCGATTTGAGACACGAAGAGTACCGAGTTCAGTCCCTGGCGAGCCATACATATAAATTGTGAATTTGGGTTCCTGGATCTAGGTTTTGTGTTTTCGTCTACGCGGCTGCCTACATTAGCTACGATACAAGAAATATTTCAAAGATTAAAAGTGTAAAAATTGTCTATTTTATAAATCTGCAAAGATTTTGTAATTTTCTTAAGTTTTTCATAATATTGCAGGAATAAAGCAAAAAAACCAAATACTTCCTAGAACAAACAATATAAGTTCTCTTATAAAAATAAACGTACATAATCTTTCATTTCTAAACAGACAATTTACGAGACAATTTCCCTAGCGCTTCAACAAACTGAAACAAACTATCAGGCTAACATAATTTGCTAGGAATGAACGGTAAACATAAATTCACTTAGGGTATTTTTTCTCTGGGTATTAACGTTGGCAATAATCGCAATGAAAGTACAAAAGCAATCCTGTTAATCGAAACGCCGACCGTTTGTTACCGTGGTACGGCGGGCAAATGGACAAATCAGATTATTTCACCCACTATGACTCTGTAGATAACATTTTTGTTGCGTCTAATTCATAGGCTGAAGCGGGTGCGAATATACCGCAATGATAGCGAAAATAAGATATGTGCGAAAAAGATGTAACTGATCTTTAATAAGGTTTTTTTATGTCTAATTGTAATATGAAGCTATTTAGAAAATTATACAAATGTTTAACCGTACATCATTAGAGATTATAATCATATCTAAATATATATAACTCAAAGGTGACTGACTTTATACACTTTATAGAGAATGAGTGTGGGATATAACGCCACTACTTAAAATCACAATATCTACTGAATCATATTACAACTTATCACAAAAATATCAAACGCTACGAAGTTTTTATTTGAAAATTAAAGCATTTAAATATTTTTTTAACCGATTTCCTAAAGAAGAGAGGTTACTTGAGGTTAGAGGTTAGGTTAGATAGTTGTAGTATTTACTTAATGTTAGAAACGGCAAAAATATAATGTAACGGAAAATATCAAACGCTACGAAGTTTTTATTTGAAAATTAAAGCATTTAAATATTTTTTTAACCGATTTCCTAAAGAAGAGAGGTTACTTGAGGTTAGAGGTTAGGTTAGATAGTTGTAGTATTTACTTAATGTTAGAAACGGCAAAAATATAATGTAACGGAACATTTTAACACAAATATGTTTTCATATTCTTATGCATACGACTATCTTAACAAAGTCGTCTTCATCCTATAACTTGCACCTAAGATCAGAGCAAAGCTATAAATTAAGAGATCCCGCTAAGTCCCCATAGCTTCGCGCGCCCCGCGGCGTCGCTCGGCCTAAGGACATCGGTCCGCTTGAGTGGAAGTTATCTTGCCCAGATTATCCCTATACATTTTTCTTTCACCCCCGATGAGTGACTTAGTTTGATGTATTTTATGTCCTTCTAATTGGGGGAATAAAGCAAGTAACGGTGATTCAGCTTGGTTTCGTGTTGCCTTTGTATGTGTTCACTCAACTGTTCTTGTGACTCGACTGTAATGTCTCATCGCTTGTTATACTCTGATTTTGAAATGATACTTGTGTTAGGTAATCGTTGTTAATTGTTAATATTTTTATAATTGCATTGCATCTTCATAAAAATAATGCTTCCTTCATATTAAATACCTGATAGATAAATAGTATTAGTTACATATGATGATGATACATACATTCTCAAATGAGTATGTCTGGAATAATTTTCAAAATAGCTTATGTTTTTTCGTCATAAAATAGATACATTGGATTAGGAAATTGATAAAAACAATTAACGGATACTTTTTTCCTGTTATCGTGAAAAACATTTTAATTTGATGTAAAGGATACAAATAATGCATAGCTAAACAAAGTTTTACTATTTCTTTAAAGAATTAATCGCTTCAATAAAAGTAAAAAAGTGCCCATATTATTCCAATCAGACTAATGCAGCTTTTAACAACTGCAAAGAAAACTAGAATTTCTTATCCCAGCGTAGAATAAAATCTATAATGAGGAGAATGTAAATAAAAAATTAAGCATTTTCGAGGCATAAAACCCATTTGAGCATTACAATAGAAGCGTCTTCATTGTCTGAAGCGGAAGAGCTCGACGCTTTGCCAACAGAAAGTGTGGGACAAGCTACAGGTGATAGCGATTTAAATATTAATTCTCACAGCTGTTTAAAATTCATAATATATTCGTGTGATTGTACGACATAAAGATTGAAATAATATTCTTTATGTATAATTTAGTCTCCCACGTTGTAAGTCGCACCTCGTAATTTTGAAGTTAAGAGCGTGTGAGAAATCATCAGTAAAAAACCGTAAACCATTCACAAAACTTATTCTCATATGTGTATTAAATAAATAAATTAGCATACATTACCATATATAAGCTATGTGTACGATTTAGTTCTTTCATTTTTATACGTGGGTGGACCTTAGACAGTTGCCAAACATTTTTCATTTCAAAAGGACCAGTAGTGTTACCAATGCTATATACATCTTCTATCAATACCTTTACTCATTCTTTTATATCCCCTTTAGCTCTTATAACTTGACCCCAACCTGTGGTGCTATCGAGGTCTAAATTGCAAATTTAATACAGCTATTTGCATCCGAAAGGGGCTATGTAAAGTCGTTTTTCTACTCAGTGATTTGTACTGCATATCTACCGTTCTATCTAAATTTGATATGTGCTAAAAGTGTTTTGTTTAAGCTAATACTGTTCTTTGTTTCGCTGCCAGACTGAGTTTTTTACTGCAGCCATTTCAGTAGGACTACCATGAGTTTACAAAAGTATTACTCGCTAGCGACTGCGTTAAATAAATGTATGAAAAATTGTACAGCGCCTCTGGTGGTTACTCGTAGAACTAAAATCCGTAGTGACGTAACTCGATACGTAAAAAACCTATCGAAATCAAATCGCTAGCGAATGTCATTATGATCTATTGCCATACAAATTCGGTCCCATGAGTCATTAATTTGACAGACGTTGTCAAGAAATACCGTAACGATAGTAGTTATGTTATTCACTAGCAAAATGACAATAGTTTTCTATTTACCATTTCTATAGTGGCGTTTCTATGCCAACTCATGGTAATGCTACAGATTAAGTGTTGGATAAATTGGCTGGAGTTTCATCTTGTTAGTCTAGGTGAAATTACGTTTTAGATTGAGTCTGTTAATATAGGGGGTTACGGCGTTGGATCTTAGAATATTAATTGAGATTCTGAAATAAAATAGTGTGGAACAAAAATTATATAGCGCATTAAGTATTAATGTATGAATATAAATTAGGTATTTCACGGATTTAAGAGGTATTTAAGTTAATTGTGGTTCAGCTTCGGAGGTACTATCACCACACCTGGTTCGGTCTAATAGCAACAGTGTTACGTTCTGCTGTTTGGCTTTGAAGGAAATGGAGACATACTTATTTACGGCGTTTCAACGTACTCCTCAGGGGTAGCAAAGCATTTGTGGTTGGTGGTGTCTTCGAGTTGATTACGGAAGATCATGGACGATAGTGGTCCTCACCATCAGGTGGATTACATGTTCGTTTGCAACTACAATATTACAAAAAAAAACTCTTTGTTTGACAGCATACTCGCCTAGACATTATACTTATTCTTACACTATTACTGTGATGTTATAACCTTGTAATATACAAAAAAATGATCCCTAAGTACTATATATTTATTAAGCTTCGAAGGACCATCGCTATTGCGTCTATATACAAGACTTAGGTCCACCACACTGTCATATTGAGCTAGTGGAAAATACGATTTATGATTGTAAGCTTTGTGAAAACTTGTTGTTATATTAAGTGTTTAAACAAGCCGACCACAATAAAAAAATAAATGTTTGAAAACCAATAGACAGAGACAGAAAATATTTTTTGATAATTATGACGCTCATAAGGCAGGATTAAGGATTTGATTCTAGGTCAGGACGAATTTTTTTTTGGTTAGGGTGTTTCTATTTTCAAAAATAAAGCGCCTGCATTAGAAGTAGTGTTAATAGAGCTACGAATTTAGAAAGCATTATTTGTTAAATTATTATAATAATGTCACTGACAAAGCGCAAAATTATCTTACGAACGTTAAGTCTTACTTTAATCAAACCTTAAAAACAAAATTGATTGAAATATCAATCAATATACAATTTCATTGTCCACCCGGATGCCTTGGCGTCGTGTTTCACATAAAATCAACCGTACAACTGATTAAACTGTTAAACAACACGTATGATTGTCCAGTCATTTCAGTTTTTAAAACAAATTTGTCATATCAATATGGGTGACTTTCCTTTGATTTAACAGTCGTTGGGTCTGGAAATGAGTGCATTGTTTTGCTGTCGAATTGTAGAATTGTCTCATAGTAAACTAATAGCTATAAGAGAGTTTTAGTGTGAATTTAACATTATCAAAAGCCGAGCAATGAGTCGGCAAAACTACACAGCAAATCTCGGCAAATTTAAGCAGTTCATGGGCTGTTATGCTATGACAGAAACTTTATACTAGTTAAAAATGTTATGAAAACACCACATAAATAATTTACGATAAATAAAAACCACATAAAAAGAACATAAAGAAAAATATACATTACGCTAGAATGATAATGACAGATTTAGTATTCAAAATTTTATGTCTTTTTTTACAATTTGAGTATCATCATCATAAACAAATATAATGGACAGGGTCCTGTACCCTGTACGTCAAAATGTTCTATTGATGCACGTGTTCATGTATAAATGAGATCACTTATGGTCAGGTGGTGTAATGTATACGAGTTTGTAAAGGATATTTAACACCCCTATGTCCCCTATATTTGAAAAAATAGAGAATGTTATAGGAAAGAGTCAACTGTATTATAGAATACAGAATTATGAATAGTCATATCGTTTGCTGTTAGAACTCGTTTTACTATATAATCTAAATATTGTATCAATAAAATATGGTAGAGCTTATTGTTGTAGTCTAGGTATTTGAAATAATATGGGTACGACTAATTTACTTATATATTCCAATAAGAATTCATAATATTGCGTTGTATTTGTCATTAGCTTCATTAATGCATTGGTTTTTATAAACTACCTACAGAACCAAACCCTTACATACTTAAAAAGTAGTACAAGTCATCTACATGCGTTTCAAATCTGATTTAACAACGTAGTCAAATATTCACAGTACTAAACTTCAAGCGTTTATTCATTTATTCATAAATCGAATCGTCTTCTCAGCTAAATTAACCCATTCGAGATAAACTTCGCGATTAAACCAATTGATCGCATATCGCTTACCCATTCACAGTGAAACAATCAAGTAATTCGGTTCGCATGCAGTATGAATGCACTTTTAATTGACTTCACAAAGCGGCTCTCAATTTGGGCCGTGTTCCCGTTTGTTGAGGCCTCATGACGCTTTATCGAGTAATAAGCTCTCGGAATTGCGAAATGGTGGTTTTTTGACGTATGCCCGGGTATACGGGAAGCGAGGCGTTGTACAAATAAGAATAATACGATGCCTTTGAATTAAGGAATTAAATTACAGTTTGTTATTGTGGTGCGGGTCTCTTCCGAGATTAAGAAGGGTTTATTACAAGAAACAGTTCGGGTAGTAAGTTTTGATATCGTTTGGCCCGTGTTTCAGTTTATTGCGCGTCATGACGCTTCATCGGGTAATAAGTTCTCGGAATTGCGAAGTGGTGGTTTTTCGACGTATGCCCGGGTACGGGAAGCGAGGCGTTGTACAAATAATAATAATACGATGGCTTTGAATTAAGGAATTAAATTATTGTTTACAAGGAATAAACTTTATTATTGTGGTTCCGGTCTATTCCGGGATTAAGAAGGGTTTATTTCTAGAAATAGTTCTGTTAGTAAGTTTTGATATTGTTTGGGCCGTGTTCCCGTTTGTTGAGGCCTCATGACGCTTCATCGGGTAATAAGTTCTCGGAATTGCGAAATGGTGGTTTTTGACGTATGCCCGGGTACGGGAAGCGAGGCGTTGTACAAATAATAATAATACGATGGCTTTGAATTAAGGAATTAAATTATTGTTTACAAGGAATAAACTTTATTAATGTGGTTCCGGTCTATTCCGGGATTAAGAAGGGTTTATTTCTAGAAATAGTTCTGTTAGTAAGTTTTGATATTGTTTGGGCCGTGTTCCCGTTTGTTGAGGCCTCATGACGCTTCATCGAGTAATAAGCTCTCGGAATTGCGAAATGGTGGTTTTTTGACGTATGTCCGGGTATACGGGAAGCGAGGCGTTGTACAAATAAGAATAATAGGATGCCTTTGAATTAAGGAATTAAATTTCTGTTTGTTATTGTGGCGCGGGTCTGTTTCCAGATTAAGAAGGGTTTATAACAAGAAATAGTTGTTTGTAAGTTTGGGTATTTGGTGTTTCAACTGTTGTAAGCGATTTTATGATATTACCTAATTTTAAAATGTATCTATTATTATCATTGTGACCATAACGTGATGTACCACGTTGTAGCCGTGATTCAATGTTTTAAATATTTATGGTCATGGTGTAACCACAACTGAATTGAATAATGGTTACTGGTAAATATTGTTCACTTTATCAGTCTGATACGCAGAAGGTCCGGGACCTTCTGCGTATAAAGTATAAAGTATAAAGTTCAACTCCTTACCAGAAAATTTATCAACAGCATTAAAGAAATGTCTGGATCTGGTCTCTATCTTTGCGTTTGTGTGCGTCTTTAGCACACAAGACAGGAAAGAAAGCGTTTGTTTATATTACCCTTACCCCTAATCAAAAGAACTTCATAAATCACAATATACCCTGACAGAAAGGTTACCCGTTCAAATACAAAGTCAGGATATAATTTCCAAAGTCATACAAGCGTGACGGTCACGGTCATTACTCCGACACCCCTCAATTAAGCTGTGTCATTCTAACAAAGTCGTTTTTATTATTGTTTTTGCTTGAACGATCGCTTAGTCATTTCAAATCCTGTACAAAACTTTGTATCCTTTTGCTATAATTATAAATTTGGATACGAGTAGGTATCTGCATTTTATCTTAATTTATGCAAACCTATTCCTTAATATTATTAGTTGACAGATTTTTGGTGGTCTGCTCTATACCTCCGTTCATTTAGCATTATTTTTGGAACGCGAAATAAGAATTAGTTATGAATTTTCAGTTTTCATCTTATATAAACAACTTGACACAGTTGACGGTAAGTGGCTACTGGCACCTTTTGGTCATCAATCTCAAAAGGCATTCAATTTTGTAGCTAAAGCTGGCCACGGTTGTGTTTCTACCCCCGAAGACCAAGATGGAAGCAATTCCCTGATATAACCCATGTAAGTGTTTCTCTCTATTCACACCCTGAAAACCACAACACAGTAGCAATTAACACTGCTGTAATAAAGTAAAAGGTGTGGCAGTAATACCCCATTGTATTTTATTATGAAAGTTTTTACCGCTTATAAAATATTTTGCTCATTTTATTTGACAAAAGCAGTAAACATTATTTAGGGAGAACATCTTCCCATTTAATACTATGCAAATTCATATGCACAGTTTTCAGCAGACTCCATCAATTTAAAAATATCTCTCTTAGAGCGTAACACTATCCATTATATATTTCAAGAGCTATGCGAAAGAATGATATACGACGCGAGCCTGAAGGCTGCGCTGCTCCCTGAAGTTGCGAATATTTATTTCTCAGGCTATAAGGTGTTACTCCACGCGAAGCTATAATATGGTGAAGCGGTAATCAATATTTAAGTGGTTGTCGGCTTAAGACATTTGGAAAACGCTGGATGTAAAGATGAGCTCATTGTGCACATGCTTTGGAAATATGGTTGGAATTTCATTCCACATTTTGAAATTGCTGTTAAACAACGATTCGCTTCCTAGTATCCTAGCAAGTAAGTATAAGCTTAAACTAGAAAACCTTGTTACGTCAAGTGAACTACATAATCAATTGAATTCATGTATCGGATCGAATTAACGAACCACGTTTTCTTCAATTATATATTTAGTTTGTAAGTAAAGACGAACTAATTCTCAGAGTGAAAGGAGGTTAAAACATCGTGCTGCCTAAACACGAACCGGTAAAATACAACTACTACACCCTTGGATTTTTTAAAGAACTCACAGACATGTAACTTTCCTCACTATATTTTAATTCACCTTTATAGCAAGTAATAATTATTTTTTTACTTATAACTGAAAAATATGACTTGCGTCCCTGGTATTTAACCGCAATTTGACTAAATCAAATCAAATCTCTTTATTTGTGAATACATGTATTAAAAACCACCTTTTCAGGTATACAAATATTTATTAAATTAAAATATCAAGATTTATTACAGATCATTAATGAAAAAAAAAGAAAAATGTCATTATAATAATCTACATTCATAAGTATTCATAAGCGATATCTCCCAGCGCTTTAGCATCGCATCGCTCCCACTCTACCCAAGTCCGTCCAAGTCGGTTTATTATTCATCCCATTTCCATCTGCCGTAGACGTGACGCTGCCAGCTAATGATATTTCGTACTGTCTCGCACCGTCAAAAGCCTGGCGTGCCTTCATTTTCTATCAGCCTTTCACTTTTGTAGTAATGGCGTCTTAAAACAACGTCCTTTGGGATGCTTGTGGCAAATTGTAAAGTGTGCGAGATAAATTGAATGTGTGTAGACTGTGGCATACGTTGGCATTGCTCGGCGAATATTAAATAGTGTGGGACTTGAGGTTTGAAAGTGTAAAGACAAACTATGTGGTATAAATAATCACTCAGTGAGATGAAATAGCAAATGTTTTCTGTATTTATAACCCAACCATTAGGCTTTGGGGTACTTTTGGCTGAGGCATGGTGCAGCAAGCCTTCAGGCTTAGGCCTTAAGGCGTCGATTTTGGTTTGTATCAGTGGATAGCAGTCGTTAAACTTTGCCAAAGCTTTTAGATAGTTGGTCGCTAACCAAAACGAATCTCTCCATATTCATATTGAAGCAGCGTATATTTCTTAGTGGTAACTGAAGCGTCGATATTGGTTTCAGAGGTTTCAGATATACGGAAGCGCACATATTCAGCCACTAAAGGTCACCCATCCTATTTTCAACCGTACACGATGTTGCTTAACTTTATAGATCACACGGACACATGCTTCAATTAGGAACATTTTTTGAAATTTCCAATCGAGTTGCGTAACTATAAAAACGGGAAACACGTTTGCCTGTCTGTTTACACGATCACTTCCCCGGAGATGAAAGGAATGTTTGTTCAGCGCTGCCCTTTGAGCGTGATAACCCTTTGTACTGAGATGTTAAATATCGCTTAGGTATGTAGGTGAAGATGAATTAACAAATACGCGTTATTCGATTACTATTTATCGGTATGAAGATAAAATACTCTTTCTACATTCATAGCCACAATAGGATTCCCTGTGTGAGTACCATGAACACACACAAAGATAAATTTACAAACACCCAGACCCAGATTAGATATTTAAATTCGTCATTCAATTATATGACTGGTCGGGTATCGAACCCAGAACACTTAGCGTGTCAGACCGATTTGGTAACCGCTCAGCAAAGCAGGTCGTCAAAAGCAAGTACAGTTTGAATTTTAACTGTGACAAATTAAGGTACCTCTGAATTTGGTAGTTTTACGTAAGATATAAATAGTAATGTACGTATATTTTTCTATTTTTTCCATTTCGAATTAATATTATATACATCTACGGCATCTTTCCATCTATAAGGCATATCAAAGAATGAGACATACCTATATTTACGCTCCTTAATCGCTTAAAATGGAATAGACCGGAATACTGGCAATAAAGTTTCACGAATTACAAACATGACCTAATCCAATTATATCACTCCTGCAAATGGGTTTAACTTGTCTATTCTATCTAATCTTGCCTTCAGACTAAACAACGAATCAAGTGTTATACTCACGCTAACCTGCGATTAAGCTAAACATTGAATTTAAACTGAGGATCAATGGGTTAAGGCTACTGAGGGCAGGTGCCGTGACATTGATGGCTTATCTATGGTGTGTAAATCTACTGATAATGGGAGATTAATGGGTGGTATAGGTGCTTTAAAACGCGTCCTTGTTTTAAACAAATGGTGAGATTATGGTTAGTGTAATTAGGTGAAACTTAATTAGACGACTAACCGACGGAAATAATCCACAACGATTTTTTTTAAATTTAAAAAACGAGTGAGTTTTATTTAAAATAAGTACAGTACACTCTTTAAGTTTATTTTCACAAAACCTGTGTATATCTGTTTGTACGAATTGGATAGGACTACAGTCTACAGGTGCAGAAAATTTCAAAGGTAAAATATCTAGTTATCAATCTTACTACTTTCTTTTTATATATTTTTATATATCATTCATTCACTTTGAAACTAAATAAAGTTTATGTAGACTGGGGTTGATTATGTTTATTCTACACACAGGTTTCCCACACTTAGATATGGCTTAAAGTAAACTTCAGCATGGTGCTCCATTGAATTAATGACCATTTATTTCTCCATAGTCAAATAAAGTTATCTATAAAACTGTCGAACAATATTAAAAAGTGTCAAAAGATTAATATCTAACAACAGATGCCAGTTGCGAAGGGTTGTGCCATGATAAATTAACTTCAACCCCTTTAAAATATAAATCAATTTTCACGCACATGGCGGAATCTTCCGCTTTTTCGTATTATATTACGATTGAAGAAATATAATTATTTGCTTTATATTTAAAGTTTTATAATAAAAGATTTTGTAGCTTTATTTTTCATTTTTACATGTTGTATCCGTATTTGAATTTAATGCGTAACATTCCTCTGGGTGCTATATTGTTGTTTACAAATTGATCTAGACAGACGGAGTTAACCCGAACCGAATTCCAGCGTATCTTTTATCGTCAATTCGTCAAATCAACGACGAACACTTCCTAGTGTCACCTCACTTTGTAAAGTAGTATTATTCTGAAAATTTTGTTATTATTTATATTTCACAGAAACCATGTAACTCAATAATTTCACCATAAAAGTTATTTTTCAAAAATCTGAAAGGCACGATCAAATCCATCATAGTTCCGACTTCAAAGCTGATATGACCACAAACTGTGGAAATATAATTTTAATACACACATTTCTTTTAAAATAAACAACCATAAAGTAAGCTGGTATAATCGCCAAACTCGTTAATAAATTTTAAATTCAGAGTGTAATATAAACGGCCATCAAGCTGCAGTATCACCTGGTAATGTCTCCTTTATTAAATCATAAATCTCCCTTAATGTTTGGGAATCGGGGTAAATATTTGGAGGCCTATCAAACGTTTACGACTGGTGGTGTGATAAGCTTTGAAGTCTTTATGTCCTTATGGTCCCGTGGGAAGGCCTAATGACTGTAAACTGGAGATAAGACTGCAGAGTCAGTGACCTATATAGGTTTAAGATGATTGAATTTATTATCAAAATTGTTATTT